>OZ007592.1:348475870-348938501 GCA_963931845.1 Maratus michaelseni
GAACCAAAGAATGGAATCGAATGAATGTTTTTATGAAAGACGAACAAAAGTTTTTTTTTTTTTTTTTTTTTTTTTTTTTTTTTTTTTTTTGATAAGCTAGACTTGGAGCTTTCAAAATATTTTAGAAACTGAAATCTGAGTTGACAGTCTAAGCCCAAAAAAAAAAAAAAAAAAAAAAAAAAAAAAAAAAAAAAAAAAAAAAAAAGTAACTGTTTTTTTTTTTTTTTTTTTTTTTGTAGGGTTACGAGCTTAGACTGTCAACTCAGATTTTAGTTTCTAAAATATTTTGAAAGCTCCAAGTCTAACTCGTCAAAAAAAAAAAAAAAAAAAAAAAAAAAAAAAAAAAAAAAAAAAAAAAATTTTTTTTTTTTTTTTTTTTTTTTTTTTTTTTTTTTTTTTTTTTATATATTTCGACAGGGGACTCAGATTTCAGTTTGAAAAATATTTTGACGTTTCGTGACATTCTAAACAGTTTTCAAATTTTCCCACAACTTTTTAGTTGAGTGATTCTGATGTGTTTACAAGTGACACTGTTTAATGATTCAATCTACCTTTTCTTCCAGTTTACGTGCTTTGCGTTTGCATTCATCTCGCTAGGCCGTGGTTGACGTGCTTTGCGTTCCCATGTCACTGGTTGACGTGCTTTGCGTTCCCATGTCACTCGTTGACGGGGGGCGGGCGCGGGCGAGTTCACGGTTCGTTTCTCACGGGTAGCCATATTCGAGAGTTCCTGGGGTACTGACGGGAAGAGTGCTTGAAACGGGTGGAGGGTGATTGCACGGCACCCAGGCTTGCGAAAACGGGTAGAATGAGACGGATGACTTGGAAACGCCCTTTCAGGCGGGCTCGTACCCCGTTGCCCTCCATTCCTGAATGGGGGCAACGGGGTACGAGCTCGCGTGCCCATTGCGAGACGAGGGGGGGTAATCTGAACTCTTTAGGTAGACTCTCGAAACGATAAAAATGATTCGAGGTTTCCGGGAAATTTGCAGACTGACGCAGGTTGACTCGTATAGCCGAGAGTGTGGACATGCGGATGAGTGGAACCGGATGGATGAATGTAAGCGGATGGACGAGAAGATGGTATTTGGTATCCAGAAAATACACAGAGGTTATCAAAAGAGCACTGAAATCTTTTCGGATCACTTTTGAATAATGTTCTCATTTAGACTTTAAACAATTTGACGTAAAAGATGGTATTCGGTATCCAGAAAATACACAGAGGTTATCAGAAGAGCACTGAAATCTTTTCGGATCACTGTTGAATAATGTTCTCATTTAGACTTTAAACAATTTGACGTAAAAGATGGTATTCGGTATCCAGAAAATACACAGAGGTTATCAAAAGAGCACTGAAATCTTTTCGGATCACTTTGCATTGAATCTAGCTTACTTGCATCGCTACCCTGTTAATCTTTAGAGGCCTTAAAAGAATCAACAGAAAAATATGCAACTAGAATAACAACTTTAAAACCCCACTGAATGCCTTGCACTAAATTTTGACACTAAAGGGAAGCTTGACAATTTTCATCTTGAAGGGCTCAGGGGTATATGCTTAATAACATCAGTTAAGGGTTCCTCAATGAAAGAGCTTTTTCTGGATAAGGATGGATTAAGAGTTAATAGAGCGGCAGTCCACAAGAGCGCATCTCATTGCAAAAATTTTCCTTGCTGAAAGCACCAACGAAGCGTTTGCTTTAAAGTTTAAAACAGTAGTTGACAAATCTATAATCCCGCATGAAACCGCAATCGAGCTCTCGCTTTAGAGTTCAAAATAGGAGTGGACACATCTACAATCCCGCATTAAACCAATCACATATAGAAACAGATGGAATAGCGCATCTCTGAGCTCAGAGTTTAATCAAAGTTCCAAAAAAAGTCGGCTTTTACATCAACCCCCTAGACCTAAATAGGAACCCGAAAAAAGAAGCACCACTCAGATAAAATTAAAAAAAATTAAAAAAAAAATGAAATGGATTGAGAGCCGACTGATAAAGACAAATTTTACTTTTTGACCCGCGAGGCGGGAGCGCAGCGACCGCCGAGTGGGTTAAAAAGTAAAATTTGTCTTTATCCAGTCGGCTCTCAATTCCCCCCCCCCCTCACCCCACTTCCCAGTCTCTTTCCATTCACATAAACTTAAGCGTTCCAATGTTGGAGAGCCATCGTCTGCAAAAAAAATGCGATACAAGTAAATTTGGAAATTTCCAAATTTACTTGTATCGCATTTTTTTTGCTCCCCCTGATGCCGACGGCACCAGTCTATACGGGGAAAAAAGAAAAAACAGTTTAGCATAGTTTTTGACGTTTATAAAATGGATTACCTTCATCTAAAAGTCTTTTCAGTTCCGGGTTGCGTTTCATGGGTTTGGTCAAGGCGACTGTATTGTTCAGGTCGCGGTTGACGTGGTAAATAATGATGCAGGTGACATGTTTCTCGTCCTTTTCCAGCTTCAGTTTTTGATAGGCGACAAAGGGAATGGATTCGCCTCCGGCCCGAGTGAGAAAGCGATGGCCTTCCGAGACGCCAAACGTAAAGGGAGTCAGTTCTTGAAGGCGGGATTGGCAGCGGCAGTGAACATTGGGCGGCAGGATGCATTCGACGAGGAGGCGCCGATCACTTTGGATCCTGACAGAAAAGTGACTAAAGGGATGATTTCGAGGTCTCAGGATCGTCGCCACGTTGGTCTCAATGTCGTGTAGACCGCGGTCGAAAAAGCGCATTGCTTGCACTTTGAGGTAGGGAGAGAAATTGATCATGATGTAGCCGTAGCCGGGGAGGTGATAGGTCAACAGGTGCATATCTTCCATCCATTGGTAAGAGTTTAAATACTGATCCATGACTTCTCGCATGCGTTCAAAAGTGCCTTTGTAGAAGGCGCCGCGTGCATTGGGGGCGTACCGGCCCCGAAAGCCATCGATGAGGAAATGACGCAGGGTAAATTGCAGGGTGTTTTCGTTTCGGAGCAGACAGAGGCGATGGCCCCAATTATTTCGGTCCACGTACCATCCGGTCCGGAGCAGGTTGAAATAGCGCAGGTAGTCAAAGGAGAAGGGGAGTCGGCAGTCTAGGTACGAAGCACGGTGCTCGAGGAAAGGCTTGAATTCGGGCATCTTGTAGAGGATGCACATTTTATCCTCGAGCGGGATGTATCGGAGAATATGCTGGAGAATGTACGGATGCAAGTCGAGCAGGTTCCGCGGAGACACGGCGGAACGAGAAGAGGCAGGAGCGGCCATCTCAAGAGTCGGCGTTTGAATGAAGACCCGTCCTTTGCATCCCTTTTTCCTCCTTCCTCCTCCTCCCTCCCGCCTCCCTTTCTCTCCACTCATCCAACTGGTTTTTGAAGGACGCGGGCTGAAGGACGCGGGCAGAGACTCTTTGACTGTTCTATTCGTGCGTCAATAATAATAATAATAATAATAATAATAAAAAGACGATTCCCTTTACAAAAATCTGTTTTTTTTTTAGAGTGAAAGAATCAAACAAAAAACGGTTCCAAGGTTGGTAACAAGGCAGCGGCAAAAAAAAGGGCGGTATTTGTAAAGATGTTTAGCCATCTTTACAAATACCGCCCTTTTTTCTGCTCCCCCGCTTCACTGAAATCCTCATCAGCTTAAAGGGGAATGTTTCTTTCCAGGACGACTCTTTTGAGTCGTTTCAGTCCAATTTCGTGCTGCATGGAAATTTTAAAGGGGTAATGAACGTACGAGGTCGTCTCCCCTTCCACGTCCCCGTCCTCGTTGAGCTGAAATTCTTGATGCGCGGCCAGGCGGATGGGATCGCCTCCGGGCCAGGTGAGCGTGCGACAGTCTAGACTCGGTTGAAACGAAAACGGGGTCAGGTGCTGGATGCGACTTGGGCACGGGCATTCGAGCAGCGTGCATTCGACGACGAGGGTCCGATCCGGGGTGAGCGTGACTCGAAAGTGACTGCTCACCTCGAAGCGGTTCAGCATGTCTCTCGGCACGTTGGTTTCGAGGGTGCATCGGGTCCAGTCGTAGAAGCGGAGGTTTTGCACGGGGCCTGCAAACGAGTGGTCGAGCAGGAGGAACCCGTACCCTCTCAGGTGATAGGCGAGCAGCGTCAGGTCGTCCAGGCAGACGTAGTCGGTCATGAAAAAGGTCAAGTTGCGAACCATGCGGTCGATGGGTTCGCGGAAAGGACAGTCCCGTTTGGGTTGGGGCCTATAGAGGCTCGGATGACAGTCCAGTAAAAAGTGGTAAAGGTGAAAGTGCAGGGTGCTCGGGTCGATGCTCAAGAGGAAACGGTGCGACCAGTTTTGCCGGGCCATGTACATACCGGGCCGCAAGAGTCGCAGCACGCGGAGGTAGGGAGGAGAGAAGGGAAGGGGCGAGTCGAGGTAGGAGCCTCGGTCGTGCAGGTAAGGAAGAAATTGCGGAATCTGGGAGAGAGAATGCAGTTTATCGTGCAGAGGCACGAGTTTGAAAATGGAAAGCAAGAGTTCGGGAAGCAAGTCGAGTAAATGCATGGGAGCAGAATTAGCCGCCATGCTGAACGCGGCAGAGAATGAAAATGGGCCTCAGAGAGCGAGAGCCCACCCACCCCCGAATCGGCGCTGAGGACCCTCGTGACGTTCTTTTCCCTCCCCCCGCATCTCCGCTTCAGGCCCTCCCATTTACTTGAAACCACTGAAGCGCGACGGCCGGATGCCCTTGAAAAGCCTCCGCAGGCGATGCGCTTCGGGAAGCGGGTGACCTTCGGGAAGCGGGTGACCTTCGGGATGCTTTGAGTGGAAAGAGTTTATTTCTCGACGCGCGCTCTGGCAAGATGGCGTATTTCACACTCGTTGCAATTTACGATCAAAAAGAGTATAGAATGGAAGCAGTGTTGGCCGAAGACGATGGAGAGGTTTATTTTTCCACCGCGGATGTGGATAAAATGCTGAGAGGGGACGTGGAAGGGCCGCTCCGGAATAGTCAATGGCCTCGGAGTCGCCACATCCGGCAGCTCGAGTTTTTGACGCGGGAAAATGTCAACATGTTTATGATTAGACAGGATCATTTGCTGGAAGAGTTGGAAACGTGGGGGACGCCGCGAGCCATCGCGCTACGGGATTTGCTGAAGCACGGGTCGGTGAGAGACTTGCCTCACTATCCCTCACTACCTCCGCAAGTGATCCAGATTCACGATGTGTACGGCATCACGTTCCCGTCCTGGTTGAGAACGTTCAAGAGAAATTACGGGCCCCTCTAAAAAAAGGTAAGGTGGAATAAAGTTATCTTTTTCTTCTTTGCATGCTGATGAACAATCAGTTTAAAGAAGGGCAAAAAAAATGAGCCAAAGGAAAATTTTTCCTTTGGCTCATTTTTTTTGTAAAGCGAGAGACACCAATGTTGGAAAGGAAGTGAGCCGAAGGAAAAATTTTCCTTTGGCTCATTTTTTTTGTAAAGCGAGAGACACCAATGTTGGAAAGGAAGCGAGCCGAAGGAAAAAAAAATAAATTTTTTCCTTCGGCTCGCATTTTTTTGTAAAGGGAGAGACGCCAATGTTGGAAAGGAAACGAGCTGAAAAAGGTGAAAGGCTTTTTCGGCTCGCATGGAGACGTTTCGGGATAAACCAACCAAATTTTAAGACTGGATTAAAAAATAGTTTCAGGGGCAAATAGGGGGGTCCCGGGACGTTCAAAATAGGATGGAGATAATAGTTTACAGTTGCCTGAAAAAAAAAAAAAAAAAAAAAAAAAAAAAAAAAAAAACTTTGAACCGATCGTTCCCCCCACCGCGTTCCCGCCACTTCCGAGACCTTGAACCGAGCCGAGTCAATGCTCCGTTCATTTCCCTTCTTCTTCCTGCATCGCATTCTTCCGCGTTCCAGTCTCTGACCTCCTCCGCCCCCCTCTCCCTAGTCATACGTATAAATAGAGCTTTCGATTCCATCGTCACTCAGACACGATGGCTACCGACCGGAGCACAAAGACAGATGTCTTTCCTACCCGGATAGATGACCCGAGAAATGTGAAAAAGCTGCCGCGGGTCCCCAACTTTCAGGGAGTCGTCAGCAATTTCAAAATCTATGGCTTCATCGTCTACATGGATGAGCGGGAGCTCATCTACTACAATCTGGTCGAGTGGAATGGCCGGTACCAGAAACATTTTCTCGACACGGCGAGCAGCGTCAAGCCGTTGCGACAGTACGAAGAGAAACCCTGGAGCTGGGCGGCCCGCAAGCTCAAAAAGGATGTGGCGGACAACTTGAGGAAAAACATTGATACGAGGACCTGCTTCAAATACGAGGTCAATTTCTTCCTGGTCAAGAGTTGTTTTACGTTTGGCCAGAGGAAAGTGGAGGACGAAAGAGTGCACGTCTACCAGATAGGGGCCGTGCAAATGCTCTTCTACTACGTGGAGCGCCATAATGTGCATAAAGTGAAGCAGAAAAGTAAATTTCTGCCTGTCGACGACCAGTACAAGTACAAAAAAAAGACGCTGCGACCGTACGAGAGCTACTGCATTCCGGAAGGCACCATTTACCTCATCTACTGCACCAACAAGTCCTTCTTTTCGCTACACATTTTGCGGGCCGATCAACTGCGCCATTTGCCCTTTGAGTGCATCAACCCGATCCGGGAAGTGCCGAGGCCCAATCCTGTCGACCATGTTTACCGACGACCCGTGAGAACCCCGCTGATCGAGGAAGCCGTGATTGGGGATGAAGAAGAGGAAAAAGAAGAGCTTCCGCCGCCCCCGCCGATCCGGACCTCGCCCTACTTTGCGACGACAGCGACTGCTAGTACTGCGACTGCTACTGCTACGACTGCTACGAGTACCTGGAACAACGATCCTGTGCTTTTGGATCTAGATTCTGGGGCACGGGTGACGGAGGGTAGGTTGATGCCCCCGCCCCCGCCACCTCCGCCAGTTTTGCATAAAGTGCCTCCGACGACGACGACGACTTTGCATAAAGTGATTACTCTCATGACTTTTCCTCTGGAAAAAACGGTCCAGGTGGTCAGACCGGACGTTTTGAATTGGTATCGACGCATGTTTAAATACAAACTCTACGAAAACCCAAAAGAAGAGGTTTCGGACTGGGGACTGAGTGACCAGTCCGAACCGATGGATTTGAGTAAGACCGGGACAATGACTGAGACTGCTGCGGCAGTTGCCGCGATACAGATGGATAACGAGGCTGCCAGGAACCCTTCGATGTCGTCCGTGAACGCCTCTTTGAATGAATTTGTGTATGACTCTCCAAATTCAATGCCGCTAGTGAACCCTTCTCCGAATGAATATGTGTATGGAAATGCCGAGACTCCTTCTCCAAATTCAATGCCGACAGTAAACCCTTCTCCGAATGAATCTGTGTATGGAAATGCCGAGACTCCTTCTCCAAATTCAATGCCGACAGTCAACCCTTCTTCGAATGAATATGTGTATGGAAATGCCGAGACTCCTTCTCCAAATTCAATGCCGACAGTGAACCCCTCTTCGAATGAATCTGTGTACGTGAATGCCGAGACTCCTTCTCCAAATTCAATGCCGCCAGTGAACCCCTCTCCGAATGACTTTGTGTATGTGAATGACAATGATTCTTTGACACCTGCTACGAATGATGTAAACATACCTGCTGCTGCGCCCAATTACTTCACTTTTGAAGAGCTTTTCAATACTTATAATGAGGAAGCGATGAATCTGTTACAAGCTTTTGATGTATAAAATAAATTCTTCTTTGCAAATAAAGAAGGCAAAAAAATGGGATCGAAGATTGAACCGTATGGTTTCAATCTTCGATCCCATTTTTTTGCGCCGATTGTATAACCAACGTTGGATAAATAAATGAATGCTTTCTTTTCAAAGTAAATGATTCGTTTGTTAATGGAGGGAGGGGAATCTGATTTTGAAATTTTCTGATGGGGTTCCGGTGCTCAACTCTTTTTGCTGTCGACTGTAGCATTGCCCTGTTTTGCACAGCATTCTTAAAGTTTTTGCGGATATTACGTGTTCCGATAACATTCCCAGGTTTTGTCTAATGTTCCTATGGCATTGTCAGGTTTTTTTCAGTGTTTCTAGATATAGCCTAGTTTTGGCCAATGTACCAAATTTTTGCCTAGCATTACTAATTTTTTTATCTGGCTTTGTCTGTTTTTCAATAGCATTGCAAAATTTTGTTTAGTATTCCTAAAATTTTCCCAAACGTCCCTAGAGTTGTGTCCAGCAGTTTTACTCATAATTCTATAGCATTGCCCAGTTTTTTCGATTGTTTCTAGAGTTTTGACCAACAATCCTGTAGTTTTGTCCAAAGACCCTAAAGCCGGCTGTGCCCATTTTTTTATAACATTGCCAAATTTTCCCTATTTTCTTGGAGTTTAGTCTAGTTCTGTCCAATGTCCCTGTAATTTTGACCAGCATTATTAATGGTTCACCCACTCTTGTCCTGCCTTCATAACGTTTTGCTCAGTTTCGCCTAATGTTACTAAAGTTTTGTCCAGAGTTCCAAAAGTTTTGCTCAGTTTCGCCTAACGTAGCTAAAATTTTGTCCAGCGTCCAAAAGATTTGTCCGTTTTTGTCCATTCGGGTGGTTTTGACTATTTTTTCTCAAATTCTTAGAGTTTTTCCTAGTTTTGTCCATCGTTCCTACAGTTTTGCTTACCGTTCGTAAAATTTTGACGGGCTTTGCTCGTGACCCTATACACTTGTGAAAACACTGAACAAAAGAGGACAATTTTATAGGGTCACGATCAATGTCGGACAAAACGTTAGCAATGGTAGGCAAAACAGTAGGGACGGTGGGCAAAACGGGAAAAAACTCTAGGATATAGAGAAAAACCGCTCAAAGCCACACGAATGTTGGACAAAGACGAACAAATCTTAGGAACGCTGGACAAAACTTTTGTAACGTTAGGCAAAACTGAGCAAAACTTTAGGAAGGCTGAGCAAGAGTGGGTGAAAGATTAATAATGCGTGTCAAAATTATAGGGACATTGGACAGAACTAGACGAAAATCCAAGAAAACAGGGAAAATTTGGCAATGTTATAAAAAAAATGGGCACAGCCGGCTTTAGGGACTCTGGACAAAACTACAGGATTGTTGGTCAAAACTCTAGAAACAATCAGAAAAACTGAGCAATGCTATAGAATTATGGGTGAAACTGCTGAACACAACTCTAGGGACGCTGGGGAAAACTTTAGGAATACTGAACAAAAGTTTGCAACGCTATTGAAAAACAGACAAAGCCAGACAAAAAAATTAGGAATGCTAGGCAAGAAATTTGGCACATTGGCCAAAACTAGGCTAATTATTGAAACACTGAACAAAACCTGACAATGCCATAGGAACATTAGACAAAACTTGGGAATGCTATCGGAACACGTAAAATCCGCAAAACAGGGCAATGCTAAAGGAAAACGGGTCGGGAAAAACATTTTAAATGCTAGTTTAAATTCTACAAAGACTGGTTTAAACTCTAAAAACACTGTGCAAATCTGGGCAAAGATCTTCGATCACTGGGTAAATCTACAGCAAAATTTGGAAAAAACGGACAATGTTACATGAAAACGAGAAAAGTTTACAAAACTTTAAGAACGCTAAGCAAAAATTTAGAAAAAAATTAAAAAATGTTGTATGAATGTTAGGCAAAGCCTACAAACTCTTTAGAAAATCTAAACAAACATAAGAGAGTTGGGCAAAACAGTAGGAACAATGGGTAACATCTGGCAATGATATACCATCACGGGCAAAACTTTAGTTACGCTGAACAAAACTCTAGGGACGTTGGAAGAAACGGGACAAAATTCCAGGAACACTGGACAAAATCTGTCAATTCTCAACCTGTCAAGCTCTCAAACTGTTAATCTGGAATCACCCTCTCCTTCGAAAAATACCGTTAACGAGACGCTGAACATAATTACTGGACTTGGGGAAAAACACTACGAACAATCTAGAAAAACCAGCAAAGATATAGCAAAAAAGGACTTTGTAGAATCGATGGCCAAATTTCCAGGAACACTGAGAAACCAAGTAATGCTATAAAAAGTTTGGACAAATCTTTAGAAACGCTAAGGAAAATTCTAGAAACATAATCAACGGACACATAGATTATAGTGTTATAAAACTTTGGCAAAACTTTTTCTGCTTAATTTGTATAACTTAATTCAAATTAAAAAAAATTCAAATTAGAAAAAGGGGATGTAAAAACTACACACATGGCCAACAAAGATATTTTTTTATTTTAAAAGGTGCGTAAAATTCTCTAATGGACAAAACTGGGCAAAACTTGCGCAAAATAATGCAACAATTGTTTTTTGAAATTTCGAATTGGGAAGTGCCAGTATGAAAAATGAGTCAAAAAATAAAATGTGATTTACAGCGTTATAGAGGGTGGGAAAAACTTGGGAAAAACTTCTATGTAATTTTTATGGCCATATTCGAATTGGGGGGTGCCAGCCGCACACGTGGTCAAAACCATATTTTTTAATTTACAGCTTTTTAAAAGGTGGGCAAAATTATCTAATGGGTGGACAAAACTGGGCAAAACTTGGGCAAAATATTGACACGATTGTTTTTTTGAAATTTCGAATTGGGGGGTGCCAACTTCACACGTGGTCAACAAAGATATCTTTGATTTACAGCGTTATAAAGGGTGGGCAAAATTATTTAATGGGTGGGCAAAACTGGACCAAACTTGGGCAAAATAATGGCACAGTTGTTTTTTGAAATTTCGAATGGGGGGTGCCAGTATGAAAAATGGGTCAAAAAATGAAATGTGATTTACAGCGTTATAAAGGGTGGGCAAAATTAAATAATGGGTGGGCAAAACTGGGCAAAACTTCTATGTAATTTTTATGGCTATATTCGAATTGGGGGGTGCTAGCTGAACACGTGGTCAAAACCATATTTTTTAATTTACAGCTTTTTAAAAGGTGGGCAAAATTATCTAATGGGTGAGCAAAACTGGGCAAAACTTGGACAAAATAATGGCACAATTGTTTTTTGAAATTTCGAATTGGGGGGTGCCAACTTCACACGTGGTCAACAAAGATATCTTTGATTTACAGCGTTATAAAGGGTGGGCAAAATTATTTAATGACTGGGCAAAATTGGGCAAAATAATGGCACAATTCTTTTTTGAAATTTCGAATTGGGGGTGCCAGTATGAAAAATGGGTCAAACAATGAAATGTGATTTACAGCGTTATAAAGGGTGGGCAAAACTGGGCAAAACTTGGGCAAAACTTCTATATAATTTTTATGGCTATATTCGAATTGGGGGGTGCCAGCTGAACACGTGGTCAAAACCATATTTTTTAATTTACAGCTTTTTAAAAGGTGGGCAAAATTATCTAATGGGTTGGCAAAACTGGGCAAAACTTGGGAAAAATATTGGCACAATTGTTTTTTTGAAATTTCTAATTGGGGGGGTGCCAACTTCACACGTGGTCAACAAAGATATCTTTGATTTACAGCGTTATAAAGGGTGGGCAACATTATTTAATGGGTGGGCAAAACTGGGCAAAACTTGGGCAAAATAATGGCACAATTGTTTTTTGAAATTTCGAATTGGGGGGTGCCAGTATGAAAAATGGGTCAAAAAATGAAATGTCATTTACAGCGTTATAACAGGTGGGCAAAACTGGGCAAAACTTGGGCAAAACTTCTACGTAATTCATATATTTTAATTCGAAATGGGGGGTGCCAACTTCACACAGGTCACTTATTGTAAACTTGAATAACATTGGAGCCACGAACAGATTTTACGTGCACCAGCTCCCATTAACGTACAATACCACTTGTCATAATTGAATTCTATTGAGAAAACGATGAATATTTCTCCGTCTAAAACAATACCGTGTATTAAGTTTTAACTTGGCTGAGTGCCAACTAAGCTTCTGAAAGTTGTCGCAGTACTACTCACAATTTTAAGGCGATTTTGAAAAAAAAGGAAACTTTCTAACTCATTTTTAAACATAAAAGCATGATACTTGTAGGCATAATTAGTGAACTGATTTGTAATCGAAAAGTTTTTTCATTATAAATGAATTATATATTGAGTTATAAGCAATTGTTGTCTCAAAATTACTGACTTTTAAAGTCTTGATATTATTCTATGAATTACTTTTTAAATAATTGGCTTCAATAATTGAATTGAATTGGAATGAAAAATGTTGACTATTTATCACTATTATTCGCCTTACCTAAAACAAAGACCTTGTAATAAGTATAAACTTGGCATTGTACCAATTACGCTTCGAAGATATGTTGCAAAGTTGCAACGTCACCTTGGTTCGTGCCACGTTTTTCTATATAGGTTTTTAATTAATATCTCAGATAATTACAGAAATTTTTTTCCTAAAATAATTATCAATAATCCATGAATGATTCCGCTTCGATAGGTACATCGAGCGACCATCAACTCCCCATCTGAACACTCCTAAATTACAACTTGTGTGTAACGGAAAAATGCGATTTTTGAAATAAACTCCTTCTGCCCCAATTTTTTTCATAAGGTTATTTTCTGTAATTTGGGAAATACGAGGAAGGAGGCAAAATATTTTTGTAGTATATTTTCAACGATATCTCTGAAAATATAATACCTATAATTAAGACCAATATATTTTTCAGTTCGGTGTTATGAGATCTTTCAAACGGTACCACACACAGTACAATTTTTTTTCAAGTATCTTAGTTTATATCTCGGCTAATTACCAACAATTTTTTTTCTAACATCATTATCAACAATCGTTGGTTGAATCTTGGTCAATAGGTACATCGAGTGCTCCACAACTCCCCCGCTTGGCGCCCTCAAAGGAAAGTTTGTGTGTAGCGGAAAAATGTGATTTTCTCAAAAACTATGATCCTAGGATAATCACTATAGTTTTCCTATCAGGCTTAAATAATGTCCTACTACCCTTAATTTTTTCATAATTTTAGTTTCAGTAGTTCCGGAAACAGAGAGGAGGGTGGGGGCATATATTTTGCAGTGCATTTTCGGCGATATCTCTGAAAATATAATACCTAAAATTTAAAAAAATATATTTTTTTTAGTTTGGTGTTACGAGATCTTTCACACGATACCCCACACGAAATACAAAAATAAAATTTATATTTTGAAGTTACTTAAGTAGCCTTCCTAATTTTTTCCTAAAAATATTTGTGAATGGCTAATAATTCAGAAATATGTGGGTCTATAGCCTTTATAATTACCCCAAGTTTGAACTTGCCCCGTTCCGTAGTTTACGAGAAAAACGGCTCTGACAGACAGACAGACAGGCACACGAGTTATCTTATAATGATTCCGTTTTTACTTTTTAATTACGAAAAACTAAAAATCACTTAAATTTCAATATCATTCTATGCGTTATCGAAAAGTCATTTTCAAAAATTATTATTATAAGTCATGGGGCACGAACATTTTCTTTATATTCTATATTCTATAATCTATAGAATTCTTTTTTATTGCTGAAATCATCCCCAAATGTATTTACTGTATCTTTATTTTGAATACTCAATTGAAATATTTTTATTCTATTTATTATTAAAAAAAAATAGCTTTTTGATACAAGAATTTCTTACGAATTTTGTTTGAAAAAAAACTCGGTAAAATTCACTTTCTGTTACAAGTTTAAACGATTATCATAAATTACAATATTCTTATAAGTATTGTTCCTACGGTTCTTTAAAAAAAAAATTCTCACAAATCGTTGGGTATAAGGTCAGGATTAAAAGATCAATTTTACTTCATTTGAAAGATATTTTTTCTTAAAAGTACCATATTTATCCAAATACAATAATTTAAAATTAACAGAATGTTTAAAAAATATACCTTTCTCTATATCTACATCTACATACAAATACAAAAAAATTGCTATTTTCTTGCTTTAGAAAGCTGGAACTTTTTTAGACAGCTTTCTGCCTATTGCTCCCGATGACATAAGTACAGAGTCATTCATAATTCCCTCCGGGGTTTCGAAACGTTATAGTAAAAAAACGAAGACGAATATGAAAAAAAGAAACATATGAAATTATTCCGAAACTATTCAAGTTTTACTTACATACATTACAGGTGTTCTATGTGTGAACCCTTGGTCACACGGCATACATCCATGCGATAGTCCAGTTCCTGCCATACTCCGTTTCTTTAAATTTCCGGTACCACACATGAATTGTTTTGTCAGTTGGTCCCTGTTTTCGATATTTATTACGAAAGGCCCGTTGAACTGACACCACTGATTCAGATTTAAAGAAACGGAGTATGGCAGGAACTGGACTATCGCATGGATGTATGCCGTGTGACCAAGGGTTCACACATAGAACACCTGTAATGTATGTAAGTAAAACTTGAATAGTTTCGGAATAATTTCATATGTTTCTTTTTTTCATATTCGTCTTCGTTTTTTTACTATAACGTTTCGAAACCCCGGAGGGAATTATGAATGACCCTGTATATTTTCGTAGGTATCAAATGGCACTCTGGATAACACTGTGTTTGTTACTAATGTCTGTGTCTGTCTCAAGCAGAAAGAAAGACGCCCTCTGCTCCTTACTATCTGGCGGATTATTATTATTAACCGTAGACTTTTGCGAAGGTTTCGCACTGGAACCTAATATTTTTTAGCAATATCTAATATTTTTAGATGCATGCCAAAACTCTTAAAGAAAACTTACAGCTACACTGTCAAAAATAATCTGAAATTCACGGGTATTTTTTTCCTAAATTTCACAGAAAAAGTCCCTTTTCGCGACAAAAGGATATTTTCTGCTAAAAAACAGAAAACTTCCTCGTATTTCCTGCAAACAACAGAACGGATGGAGAAGAAAGGGGCCAACGGAGATATTCCGTTATCTGCTGCATATTTATTTTCACTGTTTAAAAAACTAACATGTTGCTGCACAGAAAAACTAAAAATTCAATAAATAAAAATTTCGAGTTTATTTAAATCAACAACAACAACAACAACAAAATACTGCTTTCGAATTAAAACAAGAACGAAAAATCATGCGTCAAGCATAGATTATGTAGCACTTTCCAACGCTTCTAAAATAATTTTACAAATCATTACCGTTTAATAAGCTGAAAGATGACATCTAAGTAAACAATTTGGAAAACGCATAACATATTTAAAAACGTAATTTCAGGAATTTTCAATATATACAATATTCGTAAAAATATCCGAATACTTTTATGTAGCCCTGTATATGATCTATAGATTTGTATATATACTTAGGATGCTAAATTTTAGTTTAGTTAAGAAACGCGTAGCACCGTTTAAATTCTCCTTCTGGAGTTTCTGTCAATAAACGGAAATGTGTTCGCGAACTTTTGTGCTGCCCTGTATATGATCTACAGAATTTATACACACCACGTAATAGACAAAAAGCTAGTTAAGATTAAAATCGCGTTTAGTAACTTAAAACGCACTTCCAGAAACTATTGTTAACAGACAGTAGAGAATTATTTTGTGTGTCCCTGTAAATGAACGATGACTGCTATACACACACTATTCTGTAGTAAGCCTCTTGTAATGCACCTTAGTAATATATATAAACTTCAATGCGTTTAAAATAGTGGAACATTATTTAAATAAGCCGCAGACGATTTTTCTCCATAGACGTAATGTAACGGAATTATTTTGACTGTCCCTGTAAAGTAACTCTAAGTGCTATACACCTACTATTCCATATTAAGCTTCTTCTAATGCATCTTAGTGATCTATATAAATTTCAATGCGTTTACAATAGTGAAACATTTTTAAAATAAACTGCAAATGATTTTTCCCCATAGACCGCAATGTAACGGAATTCTTTTGAGTGTCCCTGTAAGAAAACTATAAGTGCTACACACTTCAGTTGAAATAGGGAACGTGCCATAGATAATGACAATAACATATAAAAATTGCAGAGCAATCCGAGCATATTTACGGGAGTTAGAGCACGGACAGACGGCCAGACGGCCATCCGGCCAGACAAACCGAAGTCATAAGCACTTTTCAACTAGGTTGGAAAGTGCTAAAAAGTAACAAATTTCCCATTCTTTTAAAATTATTTGCAATTTATTTTTTAAAGTTTTAAGAAAATATTCACACTTAAACTATATTCTAAACAAACAGATTAAAAAATATATATAATAGTTAAATTAAGTGAAAAAAAAATCGATTTTACTTTAAAAAGCAATAAACAAAAATAATGTTTTCCAATTGAATAATAATAATAATAACAATTTTCTCATTCCTTTAAAATTATTCGAAATTTATTTTTTAAAGTAATAAAAAGCACTCGCACTGAAAATATATTCTAAGCGAACACATTTTAAAAATATATAATAGTTGAAAAAAATCGATTTTCTCAAAAAAGCAAAAATTTTTTATCGAATTTATTTCAAAATATAATATTCATATTTTACATCTAACAATCAGATTAAGAATATATATAATTCATGTTTTTATCCTCCATTAATATTACAATTTTAAAATATCAACATCATCTCATAACGAAATCTCCCCGCAATTAACTTCAAAATTACCAAGCTTATAAACCCCAAATTGTTTAAGTTCTAAGCCGTCATTTTGAGAAATCCCATATCATCGTTTCAAACTGCTGTTCTAACAAGCGCCCACTGGTCTAACCGGCAAGACACTTGACTAGAGGCATTGTCATCCCTGGTTCAAACCTAATGTCGGCCGGAAAATGTTCCTGAAGTATATCAAATAGTAAATACTCCCGCAATAGTTCACAGATGGCAGCACAAATAGAGATGTAATTTTTTAAAACCGAGTTTATTCATAACGGAAAATTTCCTTTCCTGTCAGTTCTGCCAGGAATATTTCCGTGATTTCTGAGAGCGTTAACGCAAGTTACCGCTTCTGCAAACGGAGTTTGTCCTTCTTTTATCTTTCAAAAAATCTACTAACGGAACGGAAAAAGTCCGGCAACTTTGCTGCCAGTAGTTTTACCGTGAATTTATGGATTTATTTTTAACAGTGTACAAATATTTGCAAACTATATTAGTCAATTTAGAGTAACATCTCATTTATTTCAACAAAATTATAATCAAAATTTATCAATAATAGCAAAAGGAACGCGTAAAAAAACCCCTATAATCATAATTAAACTGCATTAGAGGACGACCTCACCCGTTTCGCTAAAAAGACAGATCAAATAAAAATTAATTGTAATACAGTTTAATTACATTTTAATCGAATATAACAAACCATACATTTTAAGCTACACGTGAAATACCACTTCTTCAATATATCCTGGCTATTTCTACCTAATATTTTAAATTTTGTTTTAAAAATAAAATAGATACGCGTTTCATAAAATAGATACGCGCGGAGACGTCGCACTTCATTTCTTTTGTAATATTTATTATAATATTCCTGTCATTGTTAAGTATGATATAATGTGGTATTTTTTATATCAATATTAATTTGATAAATTTCATTTCTTTTATATAAACAGTGTCGATATGTTTTTTCATTAATTTTTAATTAACTGCAAATTATAATCAAACAATATGTTTTAAAGAAATGTGAGTGTGCTATGCCAAAGGCTGGTTCAAAACCTAAAATCCTTTCGAATTATACCTCATTCATCGTTGTGTATTTTTATGGTCATAGAAATAGCGATGTTGACAACATAAATAGTATATATCAGTGAACTTGCGCGAAGTTTTCGCACTGCAATGTTCAAAATTATTCAAGAGGTAACATTAATTTGGGAAAATGCTTTCATTTCATGAATATAAACAATGCCGATACTTTTTTTTATTAATTTTTAATTAACTGCAAATTTTAATCAAACAACATGTTTTAACGAAATGTGAATGTGCTATGTCAAAAGCCTGTTCAAAAACCTTTCAAAATATACCTCATTTAGCATTGGGCATTTTATATGTGCATAGAAAAAGAGATGGTGCCCGAGAAATAACATATATGATGGTTATTATTATCGCAATTAAAATTAGTAAATGAGGTAATTGCATAGAATTGCTAACAAAAAAATTAAATATTGCATGAAGATATAAATACATGCTTTTTTAAAACATTCCAACATAGTTGAAAAGTGTTCCTGAACTCGGTTTGTCTATCTGCCGTCTGTCCATGCTCTAACTCATTTAAATATACACGTATTGCCATGAAATTGATATATGTTATTGAATTTTACTTTGGGTGGTTTGGTGTAGAAAATAAAGTGTGTAGTATTTATAGTTAATTTACAGGAATACTCAAAAGAATTCTGTTACATTACGTTCTATGGGGAAAAATCGTTTGCGGTGTACTTTAATAATGTTACACTATTTCAAACATATTGAAATATATATATATATATATCAATGAGGTGCATTGAAGTGGCTTAAGAAAGAATAAGATACATAGCATTTATCGTATTTCCTATTCAAGGAGGCGCAAAAGAATTCATTTACAGAACTGCCTATCAATAATAATTGAATAATAACTCCGTCTAGTGCGTATTCAGTTGTGGTTAAATTTAACTCATTTTGCATATTACTTGGTGTATATAAATTTTATAGATCATATTGAGGGCTTCTCATTTACATTTCCGTTTATTGGCGTAATTTGCTGGAGGGGTATTTTCAACTGTAGTATGCGTTAACTAACTGAAGTGAATTCTAGAATACTATGTGGGATATATACAAATCTACACATGCTATACAGGGATACAGCTCTATTGCACAAAATAATTTGTTTAATTTTCCGACTATTGACGATAATTTCTGGCATTGGGTTTTAAGTGTGTTATTAGTTTTCCAAATTACATATTTTTGATTATCATGACATTTTTTTTCATAATATTATAATTTGAAGCTTTATTACAGTATTATGAATGAGTTGGAAAGTTTTTTGTAATCTGCGCTTGGCGCTTGATTTTTCTTTCCTGTTTATAAATCAAGAAGGAAATGGGAATTCAAAAATTCTCTAACGCTTATATCAGGTTGCGTATTGTTCTTGATTTTGAGTGCCACTATGTAATAATTATAATATGGGCATTATTTAATCGCGGAAAATTCTTAAAAATGCTGTTATTAAATAAGGCGAAAAATGCTATTCAAAAATAAAGATCTGCAAAACCTGTAAATATGTATCCTAACCTACGTTTTGCAATCCAGGAACAGTTGTGCATATATTTCATTACGCTATTTAACTGATCTAACTGTACCACCTTGGAATATTAAAAATTTACTAATGCTGTTCTCGATCATGAAAGATTGAAGAGCATTTTAAATAATTTTTCAAAATTTTTAGCCATGAAATCTCCGTGCTTTATATTTCTAGGAGACCTGTTGTAATTTTGGGATAAGATTTGGTTTCAGATTTGCAAACCAATTCTCGTGAATAGTGACTAAATATTTAATGAAATAAAATTTTAAAAAAGTAATGTTTAAAAATTACTTTTACAGATAAATTTTAATATATGTAATAAAACAAACTGTGTTGTAAGGTATTTTTTTTTACTCAAACCAGAAGTTAGTTCTTATAAGACGTCATTTTTAGGTTATCATCACACTGTGTCAAAATTTATAAATTTTAAAAATGTAAGTAATTTTCTATCTATCTAACACTTTTGTGATTTTCGTATTATGAAATGTAAATTTCTTTTTACGTTGTGTTTGCAAATACAGTTGTGAATGGTACCAATAAGCTATCAATAGACTTGTACCAACCCTACTAATTAATGCTATACTCCAATATTGCTTAGAGGATAACTTACATCTGGAAATTTTCAAACTTTAAAATTTTTAATACTAATACCTAATTTTGGCATTATTTTTATATTCATAGGTAATGTTTACCTTTGGATATCAAACGAGAAGTAATTTGGTCCAGTAGATTAGGAATTATGCAAGTTTAAAGGTCTGGAATTTCTAATGTTCAATTAATTTTTATTCGTTACAAAACAGATTACAATGTAGGTAGTTCTTGAAGCATAACTCAAAATCTATCCAGCGGAATGAGCTGTAATTTTGGGTAAGCATATGCAAAGCTTCTAGAAATCAAATTCTGTTAAAAATTTTATAGGTTACAAATGTTTTTTGAAAATTAATACAAAAAAAAATATTTTTTTTAAATATTTTTCAAGAACTATGTGAATTGTATTCTATGAATTACTTAACATAAATCGAACGTCAAACAGAAGCAGTAGACAGAAATAGAAGCTTCAAACAGAAATAGAATATTCAAATATAAAAATCCAAAATTACAACTCATAGGTTTTGAGTTTTTCTTAAAAACTTGCTTTAATTAATTGCAATAATTAATAATGAGTTTAGCATTAAGACTTTTGAACTTTTAATCTATTTTTTCCTTAAAAATTTAACATCTTTTCTGTTAAAAATTGTGTGCATTGTTTCAATATTCTTCAAATAATAAATAAATTACACAATTAATTACAAAATATTTATTTTTAGTTCAAATATCTTTCTAAATTACATTGCATAATAACAACTGTATTAAAATAGATAATCTTGCTTAATAAGAATTTCTCTTTACTGTTAGTTTTACATACATTTTTCATCCAAATGAGCCATATTGTTTACCTAAAAACATAAGTAGAAAATGTTGTTTAATGAAGCACTATTCACAAAAGTAAAAAGAAGAATATAAAGAATATGAGAATATAAAGAACTAAGATAAAAGTGCGTTGGTACAACAAGCCTTTTGTAGTTATTAGACTAGCCTTACTGATTTTTTTAGTGTCTCCTGTATTATAATCAGAAAACTGTTATTTATTGATAAAATGTTATTCTTCCATCTCCTGTAAACTACATAATCTTTCAGGAAGTTATATATAAAAATCATCAAATGTTTGATTTTCTTTCTTTTTCTAAATTTTTTTGTTTAGGCCCGTCATATTAAGGTAAATTTGTCCAAGTAAAAAATTTAAGGTCTTTATGACACATATTATCGATAGGCATTTTTAAACATTTTTCAACATAGGTTAAAAGTTTTTATGACTTCGATTTGTCTGTCCGTCTGTTCGTCTGTCCGTGCTCTAAATATGGTAAATATACTCGAATTGCCCAATAATTTTTATACTTTACTGACGGTTACTATAGTGCGATTCCTATTGAAATTGAGGTGAGTAGCATTTATAATTCGTTTACAGGGCAATCAAAAGTTCTCAGTTGTATTACGGTCAATGAGAAAATCGCTTCATGTGCAATTTAATGAAATTGATAAATATTGGCATCTATAACTAAAAGTTCGGAATTCTTAAATTAGGCATATTTAGATGTCTTAAAATGCTACACTATGCTAGAGTCTCTGTTTGAAATGTGTTAAATAAGTCTCTGTTTGAAGCGTGTAAAAGAAGATGTTAGAAAACGTTTAAATGAAATTGTTAACAGTTTAACTGTTCAGTACACGAAAAAAATCCACTGTATCTTTACAGCAAAAAATGCTTGCAATATGGGTACCAAGACAACTTACAGTAATCTTACAGAAATTTTGTTTTCATGTTTCGTATTTAATTTTTAACTAACGCTAAGATGTAGTTCAATTACCAACTTCGTATATATATAGGTATGGGTAAATTCATTGGAAATATTTAAACAAACGCAACTTACTTCGTACATCCAAATATTGTGCAAGTGGGGTAGTCATCTGGACAACACATATGACCAAAGATTGTGTCACAACACTCACCACCTCCTAAATAAAAGAAGGGTGACTTTTCAGTAAGGTATTTCAAAAGCGACAAATATATCATAATATTTGATAAATTGTTTTTGCTTTATAAAACTATTATATATGTGTGCTTTATAAAACTATTATTATGTATTATAAAACTATTACAAAAAACTAACACAAATAATTTGCTTTTTTATTAGAAGTCTTCCATTAACAGTAGTTTTTAATATTAATGCTGCTCTCCATTTCTATATTTTACGACATTAAAAATTACATACAGAACCCCCCCCCCCCCCCCCCCCCCACACACACACAAAAAAAAAAGTACTCAATTAACTATTCGTTTTTAAGCTTATATTATTTAAAGAATTACATGAAATTCTATAAAAATATAAAGATTATAAACACATCAAACAAGTGCTAAATATCTGGACTTACAACTGCACTCATGATTTATATTTTAAAAGTTACACATAAGCAGCTGACAAAAGGATACTTTAAATTTAACTGTCTACGAATATAAAGGGTAGAACTTTCATTTAAATAATTATATAAAAAATCAATTAAAAGGTGTCAGGGGGTAGAGGAGGGGAGGGGACGGTGAAAATCATAAATAGTTCGATGATAGTTATTCATCGAAATTTCTTTTAAGAGTTGACATTCATTGTTCTCCCTTTTATAACAATATTCAACTGTGCTATTTCAAAATACTTTCTTTATCTTTCTTCTACCTTTATCTTCAATTCAGCCCTGCTTTTCAAAGGATTAGTACTTCATTTTTGCTTCAATCCAAGATTGCCAAACGCCAATAAAATTTTAAAGTTAACAGATGGCACTGTTAATTTAATGTTTACAAATGTGGACCGTCATCGTACTTACTCTTCCACTTTCAAAAGATAAATAATGAAAATGCTCTTCAATGTTTTTCACTCTTTACCAACTTAATAGAGCGTTCGTTCACAATACTCGAGTCATTCATCACTTAGATTGAAATTCAGGTCCTAACGCAATTCAGATCCTACAAAGAGTTACTTTTTACGACTTTTTTTGTTTAAAACAATACACTGTAAAAAAATTTGCAGCAGAGTAACCGGTCATTCGACCGTTTGTATAAAAAACGGTCGGTTACATAAGCGTAATTTAACAGTATTATAACCCTAATATGAGCAATATTATGGTCAAAAAAGCGTTAAATGAAGGTTATGTACGGTTAAGTACGGTCATTCGACCGTTTTTATAGAAAACGGTTGAATGATTGGTTACTTTGCTGCAAAAGTTTTACAGTGTAGGTTTTATTACTTCGCAAGCTGAAAAAGAGAAAATCAAGTTAATTTCGGGACGAAAAATGCGCTCAAAATGCAAAATTCTCACTCACGTGGCTGTCTCAAAGCCTAAATAAACTACTTACTTTCTATTATTATCTGCTTGTCTAATAATTAGGGTGCTGGCTGCTATACAAGAAGTGCAGGCTTCAAACCCCAATTTAAGTTTGCATATGTCTAGTGAGTCTTGTCCCAGTTAGTTTAACCCTCATGTGCAAAAGATGACCGTATAACTCAACCAACTAACCAACCCTATTAATTATTGACGACACCTTTTTTTCCAACTATTCTGCGGTTACTTATAAGCATAGTTTAATTTTAGAAAGATCAATTGGTCTGAAGATGTAAAATTATGTGTAGTCCACACTTTTGTTCTCAATACACTCTTTAAAATTTTATCTGGCTTTCAAGAGGAATGAGTGCATTTTTAAACACATCTTATATTGTGTGTTATTACTGCTTGTTCAAAGACATCCAGTGCAGTCCACTAACTCAAATTTGCGCCATCCAACTAGTAATCATAACAATACCTTCTTAAAATGTACTACCATTTAAAAAAAATTATATCTCGCTCTCGTGTTATCTAATCCGAATTACTGGTACATGGTATTTTACTGACTTAAAATAAGCATTAAGCACTTGCATTGTTTATTTTAGCCTGAAAATTCTCATTACTGACAGAGACATAAAATGGATTTTACCAGGTCTCGACATTCGCCTGGACCTTGGACCCCGACATTATGAAGCCCCTTAATAATATATTCTGGTTAGCCATACGCATTATTTTAAGAGGTATAAATAAGTAAGCAGATTTTGAAAAATGAGCTATGTATAGGGGGGGAGGGGTGCAGTAATGTTTGTGAATAGAGCCTCCACTTCTTAAATTTAGCCCTGTCTTCCAGAATATGTACAAAAATCTCACTTCGTTCACTTTGTTCTACGATATTATATGTAACACTCATGTAAAAATATTTCTTATAACTTTTATTTAATAATATACAATATATTTATGTCGGCGTATATATATTTTGCAATTAAATAAAATATATGGTTCAAATTATGCTTATTTGGCATAATCTATCGTAAAACTACTGGTTCTCTATGTACTAATCTCAATTTATTTTTCTCATGCTGGTTTAGATTTTTTTTATCTGTTATTTATCTGTTCACTTTTATTCCAGAAGTCTGCATAATAACACATATAGTAATTTTAAATTCAAAATATATTTTCCAAGCAATATGATAACAAGATTATGCATTTAACTTACTACCATGGATGATACTCCAATTCCGTATAATCAAATTTTCAGAAAAGGTAACGATAGATTTGAAATGTGATCGAGTGATCGTAATATTTACTTGATTGACAAAGCATGCAAAAAAGTTTAAGATGAAGAGAAATTAAAAATTTGAGAAAAATATAATGAAAAAAAATGACTTGAAATTTGACGTAAGTAAAGGATAATCCTCTAATTATTTTCGTTTTTATAAATTTCTTGACATTAAATCTTCTTAATGAATTCTAACTAGATAGTTATATATATATTATTAGTATATATATTATTAGATAGTTATATATATAGTTATATATATAATATATATATTAATAGTATAGGTATATATAAATAGATATGTATAAACTATTAATGACAAAATATATAGATGTTTGTTGTATTGGAATTTTCTGCTAGTACTATAAAGTACAAAATTTTACATTTGTTAATTTATAAGTGAAAACACAAAAGGATATTTTATATCATTTACACAATAGCATTTAAACTATATATAAAGTCTATAGTTGTATCCAAGAGTAATTACAAAGCAAAATGGCCACTATTATTAAATAAATTAAAATTACATTGTACACAGTAAATAAATAAAATAAGATGCACACAGTCCATTTATATCCGTGTATATAGTTCTAAAATTTTCAGGAGTCTTTCATCATGTGTAAAGGAATCTCTATCCAGATCACGCCCACAAAGACTCAAACAGAGTGCTACTCGAAGTAGAAAAAAAGAACATGCCTTATAAATGATTTATAAAAGAAACACTATAAATGATTATTTTTCTAACCACATCAAGTGCAAACACAATCCAACTCTGAAGCTGAAAATTCATAACAATCTTCAGAAAACATTTTGTTTACAACCTTAAATGTACTAAATTATGGATTAAGAAAAATTCCCCTTTAAGAATTTTCCCCCTCGTTATCCGAAGGCAGATTTAAAAGAATTATAACAGTAATAAACAATTTTAAAAGGATTCATTCATATTAATACGGACTTATTAAATCGATAGTTAGAGGTCTTTTTTGTAAAATATTTATAGCAAAACATACATAAACACGTAATATTGTTTTTGATAACTGTTTTCGATTCTCAAATTTAATACAATAATAAAATTTTATATCTGCAAATGAGAGATATTTTATAGAATGTAAAATCTTCCATTACACATCTTTCAACTACATGAAAGCAATCAGTATATAAATGGTCATTTTACAGAAAATATCCTTTTAAAAAACATTAAAATATTTAGCTTTGAAAATTCACTTGTACTTTCTAAACATGATAAAGCAAAGTATTTTTTATGAAATATAAAATCAATAAAATCTAAACGTGTTCAAAAGCATTCACATGAAATTTCTTAAAGGAACTTTAACTGTCATTCTCAGACGAAGGCCAATTTGTCGTTAGCTTACAAAGGTGAACGAAAAAAGTCAATCATTAATGTTTAATTTTCTTTTCTCGCAAGTTCAACATTTCTTTTCAGGCACCACACCATGCACTAGTTTAAATGTGAAATATATTTAAATTTCAATATTTAAAATAATTAAATATTTGTTAATGGCATTACCAAGTTTATTTTTGCTGAAACACATATTTAATAAATTAACTTTGCTGAATGAATTATAATATAAAAGGTTTGGGTACGCTTTAAAGTGTTATCATTTAGTCCTAAAATAGGCTCATCGTTAAAAATGCTATTGCCACGGTCTTTAACAAAGCGTTTTGGAATTAGAGTTTCAGAGACATAGTTGTGACACTTTTAGACAGTTTTAATATTCATTACATTTCCTTAGCTAAAATAACCATTATTTCAGTATATGGTGTAATTTGAACTCAGAAAAACAATAGAATTTAATCTTTTTTAAAAAGCTAAAATTTATCATTACCTGAAAATGACCAATCACTGAGCTCCACAATAGAACGGAGAGCTAACTTACTATTCTGACACATTGTATCCAGCGGTCCGCCCATGAATACAATGCCAAAGATTTTCGGAGCAAAATCTTTGGCAAAACACAGAATTTCTCCCATAGAATAGTATGGGGTAGATATTTTCAAATTAGATTATCTTTTAAAAATATAACGAAGTTGCTTACAATTTTCACTGATATACATTTTTTATTGTAAAAACTACAGGTTTTATTTAAATTCATCGCCAATATTTAATTTAATATTTGTTTAAAAGGAAATTTTACATAAACTCAATTAAAAAAAAAAGAAAAATATGTTAAGTATCGCTCATAAAAATATGAAAAAGCTGTAGAAATAACTAAAAGTTTAAAAATATGATATAAGTTTAAAAAATTTCCTGTAATATTAAAAAAAGTGCAGGATTCATTACCTGCGCGCACTGAAAGTGTGATGTGGTTGAGGCAGAAAGTTTATCGGTGAGTTAGCTCTCCGTATTATTATAGAGCTCAGTGGTCCCAATGAGTTAAATATCAACATTATTACGAGTGCACAGCACACACTTACCATATCCAATTTGAGGCAAAGATGTATCGGGACAACATTTCCATCCTCCATTGTCGCTCATACAGCAACTCATGTAACTTGGACACACACGAGTTCCTCCAGGGCAGGATTTATAGGGTGACTTTTTGCTCATTTTGCGAAGAGGTTTTTGAAATACAGCACCAAATGGACCTCCAGCTTCTTTAATACATCTTTTATCGTGTACATCACAACTGTAAATATGTAAAACAATAAAAGTTATTATTATTTATTATTATTACAAGACTAAATTTATACACTCTAGAACATCTGTTCTTAAACTCTTAAATATCCCATATCTTTTAGTGTTTCCTATCTTCGGGGACCCCTAGGATTTTATACTGAAATGACTAATGCTTTTTAGAATATAATATATATATATTACTACAATTACTACATTACACAATTATTATGTTATTACACGGGTAGTAACCCGTGTTTTTAAAGGTTAAAAGGCACTTTAGTTTATAAGGGGATTTTCAAGAAATTTTTTTTTGAGTGTCATTAGTAATTGTTTTAACCAATTAACTTCATTTTAAACCATTTTAACACTACATATTCTGACAGAAGAAAAGCCATGGTTTATGTTATACATTTTGGCGTAAATGTCACCCCGGGGCTCCAAGGTCTGCGAGGCACAGTTTGTATAACCAATCAGCGTGGTTCAGTTTACGCGCCTGGGATTAGTTGAGTCTTATGATTTAACCACCTGGAACTCTAACGCCTAGGATGATAAGGCCATAATATAAATGGTGATTTCAGAAACTGAAAGGCCCTTCTACAAGGAGATCACACTTTCACAAAGAACGTAAAATAAACTTATTTAATTTATTTTTTTATTTTTTGGCACCAATTTTTTTAAAAAAATTTTAATTATTTAATTGTTGAAATTTTAAATTTGATAATGTGAAATTTTCTGCGCAAACATGCTAATATCAAAACTGAAAGATTTTGCACGTATACCAGGAAAACGCTTGAATTTGGACACCATTAATTTTGCACAGAAAATATTCCCTTATCTAATCTCAAAGTTTGACCAAATACATAAAAAAAAATTTAATCAGCTACAAAAAGAAATTCCAGAGACATTCAAAAGTTATAATATTCTAATGCAAATTATAACTGATGATTTTGCATAGATATTTTCTACATGTTAATTTATAAAAATACTCAGGAAATACTCAGGTATTTAAAATTCGTTACACTTATAACATTACATAAAGTGTAGGTGATGAATGTTATATAAAGAAAACGACAAAGTTTGAAGACAAAACGTTTTTCTTAACAGATTGTTCTCGAAAATCTTGTTCTCCTGAAAAACTCACTTAAGCCTATCATTTTCAAACTTCTATTAGAAAAATTCACCTCAACTTCTTAAGAATTTTATAATTCACATACATTGTTCATGCTTTAATGTTAATATGTTACACTTACAGCATTACATAAAGTGTAGGCGATGAGAGTTATATATAGAAAACGACAAAATTTGGAGATAGAACGTTTTTCTTAACAGATTGTGCTCAAAAATCTTGTTTTCCTGAAAAACTCACCTAAGCTTATCATTTTAAAACTCCTTTTATAAATATTCACTTTAACTTCTTAGACTTTTGTAATTTACGTACATTGTACATGCTTTAATGTTAATGTGAAAATCTTTTACGTCTTGAGACTGCTTATAACCCATTCCCGGTTTACTTAAATAAACATATCCGGTTTGATAGCGGAAACAAAAACTGCCATAAATATTCTTCTAATGATCGAATGAAAAAATATATATATAAGAAAAAGAAAAGAAAGTAACTGATACGAATAGCATAATTGCGATATAGCATTATAGCAATATTGTATATATTTATTTAAATAAAACATTAAATTCTGCACTTTTTTATTAAAAAAGAATTTTTACCCAAAATTGGCTATTTAAACGTTCTGGAATGCTTTTCAAAGATGAACAAAGTTCATGAGGGAAAAGTGAAGGTATTTATTAAAATAAACCACCGAACAATAACACTTTTGAGAAATATATGAGATCAAAATTTTCAATATACAGTAAGAAAGAAAAAAAGTATGCTAAAAAAATTGTTATTCACTTTCATGGGGGCAAACGAAGTTACTTTCCAACTCCCCCCCCCCCCCCACCACCAAAAAAAAATCCTATAGCGAGTTTCTTGATTTTCTCAAAACAGATTTCGGAATAAAAATACAGTGTAACTCCAATTGTCGGAAAAATGTGTTCTTGACGTAATCCGGATAATTGGATCAATAATTGGATGTGAAAAAAAATTATGTTTAATATAAAAGGTGTGATAAAAGTATATTGAAAATAAGACAACTTTTGACACAGTTTTATACATGAGAGGGGTTAGAATGATAGTGGAGTAAGTCAATATTTTGTAAAAAGAGAAATGAAGGGTTTTGTGAAACTTGTTGTATTTTCGTTACATTAAGTGGTCCAACTTGTTTTGCCCTCTAGCTACTCCCAAAGTGAACTATGACTTATTTGACTGTCTCACGGAACATAAATTAATGTACGATCAGTGAAAATGTGATTATCTAGATTATTGAATTTTTTGACTTACTCCATTGTCATTCTAACTCCCTCAAATATAAATGATGTGTGCAGTTGTAAGTTCAGATATATAGCGTTTTACGACAGCCTGTTTTACGATACCATGTAATTTCTCAAATTATGCAGCACACATACTTCTTAATTCGACCATTGAACACTGTACGCAAGTTATATTTTGTTTCCAATAATTTGAACTTGTTTACTAAAGCGTAGAACTTCGTTGATACGTTTAGTGGTTTTTAAAATCTTAAAAATTCCAGAAACTTAAAAAAAATAAAAAAATATTTTTTTCATGTTTTAAAATCTAATCTAGAAATCGAGGATAATTTTCATATTATTCAAATGTCTATGGTTTGGCCGAAATTTTGAATATATATAAAAAGTATGAAAAAACAAACATTAAAATGTTTTACTTAGACAAAATATGGAAACTATACGTGAGATTTCAAGCCAGAAAATTAATAATAAATAAAATTAAAAATTCTTGAAAATGAATGGGTTATCTGGGAGCTTCATCGTTAAACTTAGTATTTTCTTATCTCTTATTTATCTCTTATTTCGAAAACATTTCTCCTTTTTTCAAAAAGTATTTTGACAAAATCCAATCAGAAACCCCAAAAACTGATAAGTTTCCAAGGTTTACAGAAATATTTCTGTAATAAAACACTTCTTTGCTATCCATAAATTTTGATAAAAATATATCTGTAAATTTCGAATACGATTGATTTCCAGATGTTTCTGACTTATTCTCCTTCTAAAGGTTTATGAAAGGACATATTTCTCGAATTGCACGTAACTAGGGGGTTATACTAAATCATTTAAACTGTTTAACCATTACATAATGGTATAATAAATCACTAATTATTATTAAAATACAGATTAAAATGCTTAAGTGATAAAAGTAGAACACAAAAAGGCTTATAAAAACATTTTAATATAATAAATCACTAATTATTATTAAAATACAGATTAAAATGCTTAAATGATAAAAGTAGAACACAAAAAGGCTTATAAAAACATTTTAATATAATATAACGAGAGCATATGCAATGAATCGGCCTCTTTTGAATTACTTAAAATTTGGTACGAGGGGTTTAATTTAAAAAAAGCAAAACGGACATATTAATTTTCACGTTTACTGTTGACTATAGCACCTGCTTTTATTACACATATGATCTCGTAATTTATGTTTTACGAGTTTATTTTCTAAAAAAAATTGTGAGAATAGGTTGTTTATCGTGCAGATCTTGATAATAGCGCATGTGCGTTAGAAACTTGTCGATCATTATATTAAAAGGTTTTTATAAGGCTTTTTGTGTAGGACTTTTATCACTTAAGCATTTAAATCTGTATTTTAATGTTTAAACCTTCCTTCAATACAACTATTCTCTTCTTCACTCTTTTGCAAAGGAAATCACTGAATATTACTTACCTGTAACCATTCGGACAACAGTGTTGTCCATCGGAGCAACAAACTCCTTTCTCATATATGCAACATCTATCTGGACCACATTCAGTTGTTCCTGATGAGCACTTAAGTATGGAGCTTCTGATTCGCGTTGATTTTTCTGAAGTTAGAGATATCTGTCCGTCGTTATTTAAAGCTCCGATACATATTCCGACGATAGGAATACATGTCTGTCCCTGTTGACAGCATTCAAATCCATCTGCGCAACATGTGGCTTGGGCGTAAGGGCAACATCCAAAAGCACATTGTGTTTCATACGGTGAACAAGACTCGTTAACATGGACTGTAATATAAAGTTAAGAATTGAATAGAAAAATATATATATAGCACTTCACGCATGTAATATATTGAAAATCAATATATATTATCAATCTTAGACACTTATCTTTAGAAAATTTCGGTGGAAATAATTTGTCAAAAACATTATTCCGTGTTAAATTCCACTATAAAACCATGGATTGAATTTGATATTTATTCCAGAATACTTATTATTATTATTATTATTATTATTATTGAATATACTATATATATATGTATATATAGAAAGAGAGAGAGAAAGGGAGTAGATAGATAGATACTGATTATAGCGATGTTAAGGCGATAGTAAAAAATATTCATTATATACTGCCTTCGTTATAACCGGGAGTTTTACAACATGTTGCGATTCGCAAGAAATAGAAATTAAAAATAATTTGATTTTGATTTATCCTATTATTTTATTTAGCCAGGCTCGCATCATTTAGGTTTTAATGTATATATACATAGATAATCAAATCATAAAAGATACTTTTCAATCTCAAAGCAGAAAAGAATATCTCAGGCCATTTATAACTGTCCTGTATGTATTATTACCGTTAACATTAGAAAGCCTTTAGCTGTACCATATACAATATGTATCTTCTTATCAATGAACAATATCTAATGTCAAACCGTAAGTTTTAGATGTATAATTCCAACTGCAAAAATGTTTTAAATATTGTTCTTCATCATATGAAAATCCATTGATTTCAAGTTAATTATTTTTTAAAAAGCTATGAAATTTACATTTTTATTCGATTCGTTGTTCCTGTAATTTATATTTAGAGCAGGTATATCTCGATTATACCCGATCACCAAACAATTAATTTATACAAATCCGTGGACCACATTACAAAAAAAAAAAAAAAAAAAAAAAAAAAAATTAATTTTAATCACTATCTCACAGATTGAAATTTTTACATAGAAAATACAACCTTTTCAAAAAAAAAAAAAAAAAAAAAAAAAAAAAAAAGATGCAAAATGCCAAAGCTCCTTACCGGAAAATTTAAACGAAGTCACCGGAAAAATTTAACAGAAATACGTATTAATTAAAAGACATCAAGGAATTGTTATTTTAAATTTTTATTCTTTTCTAAAGTTAAAATTTGCACAGATGCCGTACAAAAACGCGCAACCTTGCATTTGTAAATATACGCTCATAAAAATAAAAAGGATTTTTAAACAGATATCAGACATTTTAAAAATTAGATCGCAAACACAATGGTAAAATGAAGAGGATTTTTAAACCTTAATCGTCGCGCACGATAAGCGTAGGCTACTTTTTTAAAATTCAGATTGCTTGAATGCCACCATTTTTTTAAGTAGAAATATTCGGATTACATAATGGCAGAAAAAACAATGCGAGCATAAAGCCAATTACACTATTTTAAAAAACTGGTGGGAATCAAACAATCTGAATTTTTAAAAAGCCCGTGAATGTATCGGTGGCGACGATTAAGGGGTTAAACACATTTCAGACATTTAAAAATTGCATCCCAATCACAATGATAAAAAAAAAATATTTTTAAGTGTATTACTTGGATTTTCGCATTTCTTTGTTAACTTTGTATTTGCTTCTCTTAATAAAACAAACCGTTACAGGAACACTACTATTTACAATATAAATTTACCTTTTAAACGACAAACTTTAATAAGTCAAAATGTTCATAATTGTGTAAAAGTATCATGTATGGTGGTTGTATCGAGCACGGATCTAATTTCAGACGCTCCCCACTTATATTAAATAAACATCATGTCTGTGAACAAAAACTATCAACTGAGTGGAATATCCTTTATTGTTTTTTTTTTCTCATGAATTACAGTGTAATAAGCAACAAATATTAAAATTATGTTTCGGGCTATATCATAAATCTTTCTAGCAATTACACTTATATAGTGCAGCTTATATTATTTTCAAACTTCTTTAACTGCTCTGTACATAATTTCTTTTCCCTCGCAGTGCATGATTTCGGCTTTATTTTGTTTTAAAGATGCATTATCTTTAATAGTCTTCATGAAAACATTTTTTTAAAATAAAATATCAATTTAAAATCTAACATTTCAAGTAATATTTTCTTTATTTAATCATGGAATGTCTGTCATTAAATAAAGCAAAGATTGGTATTTTGATAATGGTAGATATATTGAATAATACATTTCTTCCACTTGGCAACATTGGAATGACGGTTAGTGCAAGTGTGTTCGTTTTCTACATCAAACACAAACTGAATTATTGGAAGGCCATAGATAAGTTGTCGACGGTAAGTTGTCAAATGTTAACGCAGATAAGTTGTCAAATGTATCCCGGGAGCCAGGTGTTTGACAAGCTTAATTTACAGAAACCTTCTCCATGTTCTAAAAAGTAAAACATTACAAATTTATGACCAAAACTTATCAAATATAATACTTTGAAATTTATGAATTTTTTGCTATTGCAGCACTGAAAACGGAAAAGCGCGTCTTTGTTTCGGAAAAGACGGAATATTAAAAAATACGTATTTAAAATTTAAGAAAACACATTATAGATTTATTCTTACCTGACATTGTTTTCATCAATGATCCACACTCGATTTGTCCTGCATAGGAACAGAGAATGAAAAGGGCACTTCCGAGTAGAAACATTGTCCTGCAAAGAAAATAATTACAATTATTTCAAAATATGTCGATTTTATGAAAACAGGTAGGATGCGAAGTCGATCAAAAACAGACAATATTTAGCTTCCATTTCTTCGGCAGTCACTGAATATGCTTGAATCCCACCTTTGGAACATTGGTTTTGTTCAGATTATTAAATTTTCAATTTTGTAAAAAAATAAATTTTATCTTTTAACTTTACGAAATCATTTGAATATTTTCTAACTTATGTAAGCATGAATTTTTAATTGATTTTAATTTCATATTGCAACAAAAGTTGTAGCATGCAAATAAGGCACATGTCTAAGTTGTCCTTTTTAAGAGTACGCCAATTATGATTTTTACAAATTTTATATCTGTATAGGTTGTCTATCTGTTTATGTTCAATAAAAAATGGTTGTACCAGTGGCGATAAACTTACTGTTTTCAATGCATTATTATTATTGTATTTCGTGATTGAATTATACAACTATTGTAGCAGCACACAATTTCTTCATAGGCTGCTATTGCACTACAAATCATTGGTAGTATCATCAGAATATTTTATATATGTTGATTACCCCTATATGTTCTCCACCGGTTTAAATTAGCCTTTTTGAGAGTAAACCAAGTATATATTTTATATAAATTTTACACCTTTATAGTTTATGCATTTCTTTAAGTTGACCAAATAACTTTAGTATTATTTAAATATGTACATGCATTAGTTGGAAAAGGATACTGGTTATATAATTTATACATCATTCTAAAATTGTCCTGTAGTATCATTTGTAGTATCACTGTAATTCATTGTAATTCATTGTAATTTATTCCAATAGAGTACTGTAAAAAAAAGAGGATGAAACCAAGAAACGATTAATAGTAATAAAAACTTGATTCATTTTCAATTTACCAAAAGCTGTATTTGCCAGCTGTAATATTCATATTATTTTGCGGACTTATGCTGCCTCTAAACCAGAAAGTTGTGTAGATGATTCCAATTTTCTAATTTGTCTCATTAATTAACGCATTTAAAATCATTCTATTACAGTTATTACACTGCTATTAGTATTAAAAGAGCATTCTTAAAATATTATAAATTTCAACTCAAAGGAAATTTCTATATAAAGCTTAAATGGACTTTATAATTTCTAACTCCAAAAGGAATTTCCATCCAACAATTTTTGATGGATTACTTAATTTGTTTTTAATAAGCCACATATAATTCATAATGTCAGCATCTGATTTCTGAATAACTGTTGGTAAGATTTATTTTTGTTAAATAAGTTATTGGTGATATTCATACATATTTTATTGCGAAGAATTTGAATATGACAGTGTTTTGAGTGTTAAAAATTGCTGTTTAACAATATGTCAAGTGTTGCTATAAACTTATTCTATTGATTCTGATAAACGTAAATATCAAAAATGTGCTAATGCATTTGGAGAAGAAAATTATATAAAATAAGATGACAGCAGTTGAATAAAGGGGAAAAATGGAGAGAATATAAAATTAAGTTTAAATAGTGAATTTATGAAGAGTGAACCCGGAAAACCAAACATATGTATAATCGGGTATGCTACTAAAATAAGGAATAAAATGGAGCAGAGGAAAGAATAAAACGGATTCTAGACAGCCAAATATGGATCTAACCGTTGATAATTCATTGAGGATAATTATTTATGAAATATAATCTGTAAAATATTTTGTGGCATTCATTCCGAACAAAATAGGTAATTGTTAGAAAATATAATTTTGGAAGACGCAAGGGAACAATATTTCGGTTTAGAGTAAAACTGAATACACTGCACAGTGGTTCAGTTTCACGATATAGTGCGAAAAAAATAATTAATTTTTCGAATTACTAATTCTACTTAGTATTTTGAACTTTTGTTGAACAAACTTTGTCTACTAGTATAAGACATGTCCTTCAGTTAGTAATTTACTGTCGTTTATTGTGTTGCTTATTCCCCATTAGTAATTATAAAAAGCTGTTTTCTTCTGGCAAACTGTTTATTAAAATAAATTCCAAAATGAACTGTTTTTGTAATATATATATATATATATATATATATATATATATATATATATATATATATATATATATATATATATATATTATAATGTTTTTTGATTGTCTATGTTCTAAAATGTAAATTTGCACGTTTATATCGACATACAAAAAAAAATTACGCATATTTCCACATATTAATATTTGTATATGTCATTCTTTATAGTATAATGGATACAATTTCAAATGTTGAAGTACATGTCATTGCTACCTAAGAATAAATGAATTAATTCGAAGAATATTTAAAGTGATCTTTATCAATTTCTTTTATATATGACTGAATCAAAATCAGTTAACTAGATATTATTTGATTATTAAACCAACAAAGAAATCACTCATTACTTTATACTGTCATCAAATACAGTTACATCACAAAATTATCGAAGAATTTTTTATGTGCAAATATACACTTTCAATATTTTTAATTTAATTATTTTTTTGCCCTATAAACGCAATCCTGATCATTTGAGACAAAAGAAAATGATGTTTTTGTATATCTTATATGTAGGTCTACAGTTAGCCTCAAAATGAAGACATTGACTTAATTGCTACTAAAGTTTAGCTAAAAATATCCCCGAGTCACAAGAAAAATACACATGGAATGATGTCATTTGATTATAACTTTGAAAACGTGATAGCTTCATAATTTACAATATTTTAATATTATGAAAAATTGAAGCATAAGGGTTATCTGCACAATAGTTCTGTAAGACAGGTGTTGAAAATCTGCGCATTGGTAAATATTAGCGCTTACCCATGTTGAGAATTTTAAATTGAGATTCTAAATTAGACATGGATTTTGCTGGTATCACATACCGTATTTCGCTAGTACAGATTCCGGTATATTACGGCAAAGAAAGGTTTTGATGAAAGTGATTTTACGAATGTCCGACAAAGTAGCGAAATTGATTTATGAATATCATTGACAGATGACAGTGCTAAAATTGTCATATTCACGAAGACTCTGTTATTTATTTCATTACACTATTTTATTCAACTTAACTTAGTGAAAGTATGTAAAGATGGAATTTTGTTATATATTTTTCGCTGACTTCCTGATATCGCAGAGTTTTTAAAGTCATGTACACAGGTGTGTTTGCGATGATAATTCAACATTTTATATTTTAATTTCCCGTTAACCGGACGCAGGCGCTAAATCGCCAAATATCCTTTATGGTTGCAGCTGTATACTCGTTACAGCAACAATAAAGTTAATTATGCGGCAAACAACGATTTCTACAACATGCCAACAGGCTGTGAAACTGAAAAAAAAAAGACTTTTTAATATATATATATATATATATTAAAAAGTCTTTTTTTTTTTTACACTACAAAAATTACGAATTTTGGTAGCGCAATTTCAGTATTTTAACGGACTTTTTATTCATTTTTTAATAAAAATTAGATTAATAATGATCTAATTCAAAAATTAGTAAGATCTTTCGCACCGGATCAGAGATAGCCTCAAATCAACAATCGATACTTTCTGACATTCTTGAAATCTCTTTTAAGGGAAAAAATCGCAATATCAAAAGTTATACTAGCAAATAGCGATTTTTCTTTTATGCTTTATAAGCGGATGATGGTGGTGTAATAGAGTTTATTGGCACAGAAGTACAGAAAAGGATAAGCTTCGTCAAGCTTTATAAAACGTTTTGCTTCGTACATTCTGTATTTTTAAAAACAATACTCTTTTCGTGGGTTACATCCGGTCGACAGAAAATTAATAGTTCGTAAAGTATTTTAATTGACTTTATTCCTAATCAATTTTTAAGTTTTACATTTATAACTAAGATTATTTAAATATGTTACATTCGATTAAAAAGGAAAAATAATTTTCGTACTTACATATTACGCTTTTTGATCAACTTTTGTCCTCCAAATAGTGTTCATGTACTAAAAAAAAACATTAAAATAACGATTAATATTAATATCTTTTATAGTAACTTTACAAGGAAGTTTATTCATTGAAATATCTTATCATAGCATTGAAATGAAACTAATTTAAATGAATTCCTTTATTTGATTCGTCGTTGCTTAGATATAACTTGTAAATGTTGTATGGTGCATAATGTTATCGTTTCTCTAATCTTATAAGAAAACTGATATATGTTTTATTTGTTGGAATTTGAAGAACTTGGAATGCAAAATTTAGTGCCGTTTTTTCGAAAGTGAAATTAAAATAGTGAAGCGAAAGCTTAGTATCATTTACGCTTTTTCCTCTTGCAAAAGGATATACTTTATCAATATTTTCTTATCATATTTTAGAAGTGAAAATTACAATTCTTCCACTTTGTTGACTTATCTTCTTTTTCTCAGCAAGTATCAACTGATAGTGTTTCTCGATCTACATACATTATGTTACATTCAGTTGTCCAATACATACTTCAATTTCAATTTATCAGTCAATAACCTTGTAATGCCTGAATAATAAATAAATAGAAACAAGAAAATTTACCATAGTTAACATGGTTAATGTATGTAAAGATGGAATTTTGTAATCTACTTTTCACTCATTTCCTGATATGGGAGAATTTTTAAAATCAGAAAAACAGGTGTGTTATGTATGTTTCCGATTGCAGTAGAACATTTTAATACTTTCAGAACTTAATTATAAAATAATAAATACATTTTAAAGCCTTTTACGTTAGTTGAACGCAGGTGGTAAATTATAAAATGTATTCTTTATTGTTACAACTGTATACAGTATACAGCAACAATGAAATTAATTATGCACCAATCCACGCTTTCTAAATTATCCCAACAGGCTATGAAAATGTTAAATTCGATGCTCTATTAACATGGGATGTAATAACATTCAACGAACGATTCTTGTAAATTTACGCATAAACTTTTTTCGAGATTTTCGGAAATAGTTCTACCCATTTTCATGAAAATAACGGATTATGGGGTATTCGGTCAAGAAATCGATATATCAGTGCAAGATCGCGAAAAGTAGTTTTAATGCAAAACTAGCTGTTCGCACGGGTGGAAAACATTGCAGAAAACATCAAATATAAGCAAGAACTCCCAACATTAGACTGAAATATAAAGATATTGCAAATAGTATGTGATATGTGAAATAAAACAATTTCTTACGTTTATACTCGATTTCCGTACAGGTAAAATGGTTAATTTTACGTAATCAGATCCGACATAGGTATAAAATCAATGATGCTGATAACATTATACTGATTTACCTGCATGGGAGTTCGCTATATTAGACTAATAGCTATAAAACCAAATTCCAGGTGAATGAGCCAATTCCCGTTTAAATTGGTCCCATAGCATCCGAGAGAAGAATTCGACATTACTGTTCGAGAATGGTGGTAAATGAAATCTATATTTAAGAAAAGATTATTTTAAATGTAAATAAAAGTTGAATGAAGCGAAAGTTGAATGAACCAATTCCCGTTGAAATCGGGCCCATTGAAACCCCTAAAAGAATACGACGTAACTGTTCGAAAATGGTGGTAACTGAAGTCTATACTTTTGAAAACATACTTTTATAAATATAAATAAAGGGGTAGTTGAATCTAAAATGCTTACCAGATTTCTTTCCATCTTCAAATAAAAACTATATCTTAATTAGTTATCTTACTTTTTGCTCATTACTAAAAATCGCAATTATTTTTTTTCATTTTTGCAAAATAAATGGACGGTTTGGCCAGGAAACAGATTTCTTTGTAGCTCCGTTTTTAATGAAAGCCGACCCCAGTATGGCCCTTTCTCGGATTTTTTGTACTGAGGCCGTTAGGTTTTTGTAGTTTTTCCCCAAAATTAAGACAAATTACCTGCCGAATTTTACAAAAACTATATATTCGGATGCAGAAATTTTTTCTGCGTATGTATGCCGAGTTTGAAATCGATACCTAAAACATTTTTCTTAATTTTTGATAATTAGTGAACATTCACAAATTCATTCATTTCCGCTTACAAATCAAGAGCAGGTGTGCTGTGCTGTTTTTCTCCTTTTCGTTTTGAGAGAAAATTAGCGCATTTTTGATGAGTTTTTAATTAATATCTCAGCTAATTGCGGTCAGATTTCTTCGAAAATTGAAATTCCGGTTTCCCGGAATTTTTCCGCATTGATCAGTTCTCCTCAACTGCTGGGAGGCGTGGAGCTTTTCCCTGCGTAACGTGAAAAACCGCTAAAAATCACGTAAGAAATTATAACTAAGCATATCTAATCAAAAACTACAAAATCGGACTTCGAGGTGCAAACCTACCTACATACCGGTACCTTCCTACCAAAGATGAAAGCTCTTCGTACAGCGGTCTCATCAGAATACAGTCGACAGACACAAAAACTTCTATCTTAATTATATTTATAGGAAAAACAATAATTATTACATTATACCAATCTAAATATTCTGTTTGCAAATTATATAAAATATTCGTAAAAATTGCATAAAATCATTGACTTAAGAAAATATTAATATATTTTCGAAAAATTGCAACGTCTCAATTCTGGGATGCTAGGCATAAATGAGTTAATGAAACAAAGAGTTTGTGAGTCAGTCCATCTGTACGTGTACACTGTGATGGATAAGACCAGCGTTACGATACACAGTGTTGCAAAAACCTTGTTTTCTAACGAAAATTCTGAAATGTATCCCATCTTTTTTTGAAATTCGACTACTACCTCTGATCACTGTTTCCAATGTATGTTTTTAGAGGAATCGGATGAGACCATCCGCAGGTAGATACGACCTGTATTTTACGAGCTATAAGCACTTATCTGTTGATATTTGATAACATAAATTCTTAATTATTTCAGAGAACCAAAATATATTTCCTTATGAAATATTTCAGTATTGAATATTAAATACGTGAATTTTCATATTTCTAACAAAACGCATAACCAACAGAGTGATAAATGACCAGGCCGGGAATCGAACCCGTATCCTTGGAATTACGCTCCAATGTTCTACGAGGACGATACCCAGTCTGACATTTCTCACTCACATATGTCAGTAAGGCTGAAAACGCAGCACAAGATGTAAAAGACTTCATTAGCACACTACTTGTGGCATACATGAGATGAAACAAATCCCAGCATAGATGAACACATATATAATTTAATTATTTATTTTAATTAATCACAATTCACTCTATTGGTTATACGCTTTGTTAGTAATATAAAAAAATCCCATATTTAATATTCAGTAATTTCGGGCGTAATTTCACTGCTTAAGATTAATTTAAAAATTTATTAAATTATATTTCAGCATTTATTCTTATGTAATTTCCCCCCTAAATCGAATGGAACCATGCGAAGATCATTACGACCCATAGCTTAATTATTGAGTTATAACCATTTTTATGCGCACATTTAACAACTTTTGGGAACTATAAATCGACATAAATGGGCAAAAAACTGGAATTCGGGCTCTAAGCCTGAATTTGCCCGAAAATTATTAATTTCGCCTCAAAACTTGTATACTCCATAATATTAGTTCCATCATATTACAAAAAATGGCTAAAATCGATTAAAAAAAAAACACTTAACTAAAAATGATAGTATATGTTGAATAAAGCAAATAAATAAATGGGAGATTAATTTAAAAGTTTTCAAAAAACAAAACATTGTATCGTTTAGGGTTTTTTGAGATGATTGTTACCCTTTCCAATCCTATTTTCCACGATGCCGCCAAAGATGGATGCTGGCATCATTATGCTGCATACAGAGCCTGGATTCATCAAAGACGACGTGAGACGCCATTCCTGTGTCATATACAGCATCATGATGCCAGCTTTCATGTTTGGCGGCATCGTGGAAAACGCACATTGCCAGCTTGCATTTGAATCGTCATACTGTCATATCACCTGGAGTGACGGTATGAAGTGTCATTGGATACACGGCTCGGTAACCTCTTGTTCGCATTGCCGGCAATTTCAACAGCAGCCATTACTTTTCTGATGTGTTACGGCCCATGGTTCTGCCTTATCTTCGATGCCTCCACAACTCTACATTTTAGCAGGACAATGCACGACTGCATGTTGCTCGTACTATCTTGACATTCCTTGATACAGAACATGTTTGACTGTTGCCCTGGCCGGCACGTTCTCCTGATTTCTCACCAATTGAATATGTTCTGTCAATGGCGTCTGAGCGACTGGCCCGCCACCACTCGCCCGTCACTACGGTTGATGAACTGTGGCATAGTGTTGAAGCTGCATAAATTCTTAATTATTTCAGAGCACCAAAATATATTTCCTTATGAAATATTTCAGTATTGAATATTAAATACGTGAATTTTCATATTTATAACAAAACGCATAACCAACAGAGTGATAAATGACCAGGCCGGGAATCGAACCCGTATCCTTGGAATTACGCTCCAATGTTCTACGAGGACGATACCCAGTCTGAGATTTCTCACTCACATATGTCAGTAAGGCTGCAAACGCAGCACAAGATGGAAAAGACTTCATTAGCACACTACCTACGTGTTTAACTAGCGTACCCGTACATGACATCCAATCTATGTTCTACTCCATGGCTAGGCATATAAATGCTGTTATTGCGGCCAGAGATGGGTGCTTTGGGTAGTGTTTTCTCACGATCTATATCTCCTAATTTTCTAAAAATGTAATCACCTGTCCTTCCCAGTATAATGTACTTGTTCAATAAATATCTTTCTGTTATTTGCATTCCTTCATGGTGTAGCATTTTGGATGGCCAGTAGTGTAGATAATTGCAGCTGAAATAAATATAGATATTTCTTGAATGTGTGTAGCTGAGAAAAATTGTCAAGCCATGTCGGATTCCAATGGAGCGTTTTTGAAAGCTTCGACAATAAATTTTATTCGCATAACTTAATTCTCGGTATATTAATGTAATATTTAAACGAGTTAATTGTTTCTTGTCCACTATATATGAGGCAAATACCCTCAAAGTATCAAAATTTTATCTTTGAAAATAAACATACACCAAGTTGGAAAAATTTACTTTTTGGCATTCTTATAGTCTGGATCTTACTGGGCGACATTGAATGTGATGGCACTCCAAGACGTACCTGAGAACCTTTGTATTAGACTACTACACTACCGCGCATGGGCGGCAGTGTATTATTACTTATTTTACTGTTTATTACTGTTAATTTTACGGTATAATACTGGAAGCTGGGGTGCCAGTTTTATACTATAAAATCAACATTTTATTTTTCAGTGTATGTAAAACATTGCATTATACTTTGATTTTTTCCTGAACAAAAAAGGGCACAGTTAAATATACTTTGCGTTTCCGAAAATATAAATTTTTAATATTTTATAGTGCACATTAGTATACTTTGCGTTTCCGAAAATATAAATTTTTAATATTTTATAGTGCACATTAGTATACTTTGCGTTTCCGAATATATAAATTTTTGAATTTTTACTAGTGCACACACGTTTGATATTTATGATATTTTTGTTTCAAATCTGAAGCGTAATTTATAAATTATTGCAGATTTTCTTTATCATATTTCATAAGCTTTTTTTTTCTTTCCGTCGACTTAAAATTTAGGGTTTGGGAAAACATGCAGACAGTTAAGCAACATTGGAAAAGAATTTGATCATAAGTTTTCAACAACTTATTTCTGTTATCATGGCAGAGCAGTTTCAGTTTAATTTTGAATTCTTTCAACTTTACGTACTTTATTCTAAGCACATGTGGAATCAATGATCGATCAAGTACGAGAATAACTCGCGCTCAAAGGGTTCCATACATTAAATGTATTAATTACTATTTATTAATTAATAAACTTTTACTACCCCTAATTTTTTTCAGAATTTTAGTTTCAGTAGATTCGGAAATATGGTGGTGGGGAGGGGGGGGGGGGAACATATTTTTTCCAGTGCACTTTTGACAATATCTCTTAAAATATAATACCTAAAATTAAAACAAATATATTTTTGAAATTTATGGTACAAGATCTTTTGAACAATACCCTACACGATGTATAAAAAGATTTTTTTTAAGTAACTTAATTAATATCTCGGCTAATTATACCGACAATTTTTTTTCGAAAATTATTATCAACTATCATTGGAAGATTCTGCGTTGACAGATACCTCGAGTGCCCATCAACATGACATCCAATCTATGTTCTACTCCATGGCTAGGCATATAAATGCTGTTATTGCGGCCAGAGATGGGTGCTTTGGGTAGTGTTTTCTCACGATCTATATCTCCTAATTTTCTAAAAATGTAATCACCTGTCCTTCCCAGTATAATGTACTTGTTCAATAAATATCTTTCTGAAACGCACTGACCGCGCGTAAAGTAAAGTTTATGTGTAACGGAAAAATGAGTTTTTCTCAAAACCTATGTTCCTGTGAAAAATCACTACAGTTTTCCTACAAGGTTTAAATAAACTCCTACTACCCCTATGTTTTTTCAGATTTGTAGTTTCAGTAGAATCGAAAATAGGAGGGGGGAGGGAACATATTTTTGCAGTGTATTTTCGACGATATTTCTGGAAATATAATACCTAAAATTAAAACAAATGTATTTTTTAGTTTGAAATTACAAAACCTTTCACATGGTACCCCACACGATATACAAAAAGAAAATTTGTTTTTTCAAGTAACTTAATTGCTCCCCCCCCCCCTAAATATTTTCTAAAGATATTTGTGAATAGCTAATAATCTGAAAATATGTAGGTCCAATAGGCTTTATAACTTTACCAAATTTGAACATTCCACGTCTCATAGTTTACGAATAAAAGAGCTCTGTCAGACGGACAGACAGACACAGGAGTTATCTTATAATGATTCCGTTTTTACTTTTTAAGTACGGAACCCTGAAAATGAGTAAAATTACGTCATTTTTTTCTGTATGATAAATACTTAGTATGAGGGATACAAATACACAGTTTCTGCTTAACACAACATCACTTTCACCACCCGAGTCTTCCGTATTTTTCTGATTAGAACCGTAAGTTAACTTTTGAAAACATTTCTATTTTACAATGAACATTTACAGGATTGTAAACTAAATAAATATTAAACATTGTAACTGGCGAATATTACATGATGTTAAAAAAATGCAATTTCTAACACAGATATAGGTTTTTATAAAATGTAGTAAAATGGTTTCTCCAAAATAAAAATAAAAAAATACCTAAAAAAATTCATTTTAATTTCTACATTATAATAAGGATTCTGAGACTTAAGTGGATATGAATAATTTTTGTGCAGACATAATTGAAATGTATGAATTGTAACATGTATGAAAATACCCGTTTTCTTTTTTTTAAGTGCAATTTAGTTCCTTTAATTGTTTCACAACTTGGTTTATCTGTGAGAATTAAATTACTTTATCTTTGTGATGTTCTACTTTAACCATAGTCTAAAGTGAAAATAAAAGTGTTCAGTGCGTCACCTTTAAACAACCATTGTAAAATGTTTCACTTTAATGGATAAAAATTGCCGATATTATACTTTTATACACATCACTCTTATCAACTTCCGTTGATAAGAGTGATGTGGAGTTACTTTCTATTTTCCGAGTTTATGAGTATTTTCTTTTTATTCTGGATTGTGCGAAGAACGAGTAAAATAAAATAAAATAAACTGACGATTGTTTCCAAATAAGAAAATAAAACTTTCATCATTCACCGAAATCATATAGAGGGACGAATAACAACAGGTAAATAAATAAATAAATAACATTAATAATTATAAATAAATAAATAAAATAGAAAAATAAATAAATAAATAAAACAAAGTAAAATAACTGGTGTAGGATTTCTCTATTTGTTATTGATTAATTTTTAGTTTTATTCGATATTTTTAGCTCGCTATTCAGCTGGCTTCTATTTGTTTTTCAAACTTAATGACTAGCTGTTTTCTACTAGCTGTTTGTTACTTGTGTGCCTGGTTTCCGTGTTATTCTAAAGAGAAACATTGCTACTAGTAAAGGGGATGTTCTTTCGAAAAACTTTCAAAAAGATCCATTTTTTTTTTTTTTTTTGTGTTTATTTCGAACACTTTGCCTATCTATAATATGCCCTGGAATAGGTTTTTTGTTCCAGTCATTATTTAAGTCGCGGAAAATAATTTAACAGACCAATGTCAAGACTGAGGAATATCTTATCAAAAACTTTAAGCATGTGTTTTCTTTTTAATCGATGTAGGTTTTCACGCTTACATCGTTTTTTTCCTCTACACGACAATGTAAAAATTTAAAATGTGCGATGTTTAGAAGTTTAAAAAATTGCAAAACCGAAATTTAATCGCCAGGTGTTCCCAACCTCAAAATGACGTCAGCGTTACGCACGGACACGTTTGTTCTTTATAATATAGATAGCTGAGCAATATGTAGTTAATTGCTGCGTTTTGAGAGATCAGATATAAAATGCTTTTGCATGAAAAGTACTTGATTTGAACCATCTAAAACGCATCCAGAATCATAGCGAATGCACATTTCTAGACATTTATTTAATTTCAACGAATTTCTAAAAATGAAGCACAATTTCAGGATATATACTGAAAGTCATGCAATCTTGTATAAAATAAACCTGCTAAAAATTTAAATTATTTTCATATTTAACATTTTTATCTCCTTTTTCAATTATAAATTATTATTATCAATAACAAATGTTGCGAAATTTTTGTATCACATATTTCTTTACTAATTTTATGTTATACGTTCCTACGTATACTACAATATACGTTACTATATTTCACTAAAATTTGCTTATCTTGAAATATTATGGTATTAGTGCATGTATTTCTGGGCGCTCGTATATATTTTAAAATGGCGAACAATTTAAACAGAGATAAAAATCTACTCCATACAGCATAAGTGGTTTTCTTCTATTTATCATACAGTGAAAATTTTGAGTATAACTGAGAAAATAAGCAATTCGTTTAGAGAAATGTGTAACAGTGTACAATAACTTTTTATGATGTTTAAATAAATTTGAAAACAAAACTTTGAATTATTCTTATAAAGTTTCAAAAAATAGTAATAATATTTAATTTCAAAGTATTCGTAGCCAAAACAGTGTTATATAACATTTATAAATAATGTGTTTTAAAATTTTCATCATTTATATAGAAACACACATTAGTCTTTTTTTTAACTCGTTTGGTATGTATAGCAATGGCTACATGAGTAATCAAATTAAAGAGAATTTGTGACGCAAAAATTCACATCTTGTTGAAAATAATAAAAACGAGAATATAATTCACATTTTTTTAAAATGTAACTGACAAATTTTCAAATCCGTATAGCATGGTTTTATAACGTATTTATATATGTCGATAGTCAAAAGGACCATAAAATGTATAAAGTACAGTAGAATTTTTTTCGAGAAATACGAGAAGAAGAAGTCTTCCGTTTAAACATTCAAAAAACGACAGAATCAGCTGAAAGTAAAGGAGATCAAACTGTAACTTTCTTATTTGTCCCCCAGGTACTAAAGCCAAGCGAATTTCCGTCACAGAATTCTACTATCGCTTAAAAAAGACTGCGTTGTAAACTTTAGACCTTTTTTTTTTATAAATGGTTTTGCTTTTTGTATATTGAATAAAAAACCTAAGGAGATTTTTCTTCAAAAGAAAGATTTATTTATGCGGATTGATAAAAATTAATTTAAAAAAAAAACTTTTTTTATTTTTGAAAAACAATCACTTAAAAACTATGAAAAATTGAAGCTTGAATTAATATTTTTAAGGAATTTGTTCGTGATGTTATTATTATCATAACATGGTGTATCTGTATCTATTTTATTTAATTACTTGCAGAAGATTTTCATACTTATTTGCATTTTATCAGAAAATGTAAAGTTAGTATTTCAAGTAAATAAGAAAATTTATTGTAAAGTAATGCTTCTTAAAAAGTATACAATACATCTAGATAAATTATTTCATATAGATAATATGATACACACACTCACACTTTATATATATATATATATATATATATATATTTGTATATGTGTCTGTGTAAACAAATAAATATATTACATACAGGGTGTTTGAGATAATTTCGACAGTTTGGAAACAATAAACATGAAGGGTTGTTGTATCGGAAACATTGACATAACCTACATCTGTTTAAACTCTTTGTTATCAGATAGACACACAACATCAAACATAACGGAAAAGGGAAAGTGGAAAAAAATCAAAATATTGAAAATAAGTAACCTGCATCACGTTGATTCGCGCCGGTAACCCAATGATACCGCAATCAAGACTGCTACGCAGTAGGCCTGGGAGATATCTCAATTTCAATATCGTGATATACAGTCAGCTAAATATCGCGATATGACGATATACCGTGATATTAAAACTAAATATACAGAATAAATAAAACAATATTTTGAGAAGAAGAAAGAAAGAATAAAAAATCAATTTTAGTCGTATTTCCACAATATGGCTGGCTTTAGACGAAAGCGAATTAGGCCGGCGATCGCTTCAGTCGCTAAAATTAAACTGGCTTGAAATAAACAAAATATTTGGTTAAAACTTAGATATATTTAAAAGATATCATTCGTGGCAATGAATACAAATTTCGCCCTCAAGAGACCAGGGCTAGTAAAACCGCATCTGGCACCGAAAATGGAAAATTTAAATACCACCATATTCCATAATGAGAACACTTACTATATCATCTTTTAGAGAGCATTACTTGCATGAAAAAACGGGGGTGTAAATCGGACAAAAATAGGGAAGAAACATTTCAAACTATTTTATTTTATTAAAATTGAAGACTTTGCATAATATTCCTTTCCACCGTTTTCAAATAAAATATAATAATGGTTTAAGAAAATTTGAATGCAAAATTACCACCAAACATTTTTTGAGCAGTGACCAATGGTCATATATACAGAGACAGTAAAATACCAAATACTCACATATATCACACGAACGTGATTTTAAAAATAAATTCTGGAAAGAAAAAACTCGCGGTGTAGAAGAAACAATATTTGCATTTTTAAAAATCCTTCTTTACACTAGAATATACATACTAAGGAATTGATAATTTTTTTTCAAAAAATAATAAATATGAAGAACAAATAAAACATGTCTGAATTATTCTTTATTCATGTGTCTCATTACATCCACTTTTACAAATAAAATACTTCCATTCTTTATCGCCCTAATTCACACATTATTCAACAACAAAGAGCAAATATTCATCCGCACCGCCGAAATCTAAATATCATAATGGAATGAAAGCATATACGAAATTCAACGCATGCGCTCAGAGTTTAAGCTTACACCGTCAATACCATAAAAATAAAATATCATCTACTCTCAGTTGTTGCTGGCGAACACAGTAAACAAGAATATAAGATTTTTATTGCTCGTCGCATAAATACCGAAAATATAACCCTTTCCTCTTTTCAAAAACCTTTTCAGCTGGGAGAATTCACACCGTTAGTATTCATGAATACGGTATATCGTGGTTTTGGCTGGGGGAATTCACACCGTTAGTAATCTTGAATACTGGAAGACGGGGAAGCGCTTTTAATATCGTGGTTTTCATGGTTTTCGCCAGTTTCATGATATTTGCGATATACCGTTGGGTAGGATTTTTTGATATCGGTATCACGATATGTATTTTATATAGGTTTTATCGATTTTATCTATATATCACCCAGCCCTACTACACAGTGCTTCTTAAACACCGTAAAAATGATTAGAAAAATAATGACGATGTGTTAACAGACTACGAAACTAAAGCAACAAAACAGGTGATAGTATTTTGATGCACCTCCTGTGAAGGGTGATGTCCTGATCCTAACGTTTGCCTCAAACTCTGCATCGAGGTAATCTTTATGTCACATATCGATTTTTGCATTAAGAGTTTTTTTTTTCAACTTGGATATTTCATGTTTTCGACTTACACCAGCAACTGTCAAAATTATACCGAACACCCTGTACGCATATATAATATGTGTGTGTACAAATTTTTCGGGATATTTTTGATAATTGTTGGTGACAGTCAAGAACTTCGACTTACGAATCTTCATGTCACGTGTACATTTTTCCATTAAAAATTCTTTTTGACTCGGATATTTCATGATTTCGGCTTTCACTAGCAACTGCCAAAATTATCCCGAACATTCTATACACATATATACGCATGTTATACGTAACTCTGTACGCATTTTTGTCGTTCATTTGCAGCGTTATATAAAATAATTAGATAACATTAATGTCTGCAGGCTTTTTATGAAATTGACATACGGTATTGAGGTGCAATGTTACATTTTCCATGTAAAAAAATAACATGTAATATTTAATTGTATTTTACAGAGCCGCAAGAAATAGTTCATGTATAAAGTGTACAAGCAATATTGATGAGCAATAGTTGCAAGCTTGTATGAGCAATAGTTGCAAGCTTGTATGAGCAATAGTTGCAAGCTTGTATGAGCAGCAGTTACAAGCTTGTATGGGTAATAGTTGCAAGAAGTCAGTCTTATTCGATTTCAAGATTAAGCTCATCTTAAAATATTATGCGTTATATTAAAATGTATATATTACATATTACCGCAGATACTGTATATTACGGCTTAGTTTTGTACAAAAGAATTTGGATACAAAGCTGTCTAAATATGGCAATTGCCAGAAGTGTGTTTTTAACTGTGTTACGAGTTTTTTAACTAAATTAAATTTTAGAACAGTTTTTGGTGTGTATAGGGTGTGTATCTATCTATCATATACATGTAATTTAATTACCACCTATGGTATGTAATGGGCAGTAATTGCGGAAAATGTGTTTTTAGCTGAGTTTTGTGTTTTCTAAATCGGGAACATAGATAGCGCCACTAAGCACATTATAAGAAATTAAGAACATTATCATATGAAAACAAAATCTGGAGTGACTCCACTGGACTTTCTGAGAAGTGCGTTCAAATAAATAGTAATATAAAAATACATAAAATCTTAGTTTCAAATTTTATAAAGGGGAAATATTTCGACAGGTGAAACACTGATCTCATGTTCTAATGATAACATACACTTTCATTTATGAAGCTGAAACATTTAGCTAAACATATGACGTAATTTTAAGAACTTTGTTTCTGCTTGTTCTGAAATTAAAACCTGTAAATGAAAGTAAATATTCAAATTGAATTTATATAGTCATGCTAATTGGATTTTAGAGTTGTTTAAAATTTTGATATTATGACATTTTTTCTAAACATGCAATACTCAAATTTCCCTATGCTTTTATTATATTATTAAAACGCACTGTAATTATTTTTATTTGCTTTTATAGAAATGAAATTTACTGATTAAGTTATATTCTAGTAAAACATGATAGTTATATAAACATAAAATGAGAGTGAACAATAAAAATATTAATTTGAGTTAAAAAAGAAAATACTTAGTTGTTATACGGGGTTTTTTTTTGGTTGTTGAATAATGGATTAGATGTTAAACCCATTGTCTGTTTTATACAAAAAATAATGCAGTTACCTGTAAGAAAAGAACGACAGTGACCGGTAAGATATTCAGCATATAGGAGCTCAATTGACAGCATAGTTTTGGCGCTATCGTGTTCATTCACATACATACTGACCTATAGACATCATGGCAAAAACACAAAAAAGGACTGTGGAGACCTACAAAAGTAACAAAATATCATTATACGCACATACATACGCACATACATCTGTAATCATTGTAGAAATAGCGAAAACAGATTCAGGAAACCTCAAAATGTAAAACTGTACCGATATTTCGATATTCGGGTTTTTAATATTATTACAATACTTTCCTTATACACTATATGTGTCTGGAAAACAATAATATCAAATTTACATCATTCTAATTGCAATGCTTATATATTTCACATAATAAGTAACAATTTTGTAAATTTTTATTCTTTTCTCCATTCAGTGCATAAAAAATCCACATCATTTCCATTTCGCCTTAACATCCACAGTTATTTTTTGAAAGCAATTGAAATTTATCTCACTATATCGCCAATAACTCTCTGAATTTGAGGACATTTGAAAGGGGTTTTCTGTAGGAGTTACCGTATATAGTTGACTACTAAATTTTGTTTAAAAAATGGGTTATCGTTCTCTCTTGTGCTGTTATAAAATGTTTCATACAAATGCTCATATTTAATCAAACATTTCATATGTTTATTTCCTTATCAGGTGCGTTCATAATTATAAAAATACATAGCACCTATAGTCGTCGTCTTGGTCCGTCCATCTGTCCGCATACAACAGCGCAAAATCTACCACTCCGAATGGTTTGAAATTAAATATATATAATCGTTGCAGATCGTTGCAGAATTTTAGCGAGTCATTTCAAATTTTATGAAAATCAAATCAAAACTTATAAAGGTATTAATACAAGTTCTCTTCATTCTATTAAATCCTATCATACGTAATTAATGAAATGATATCCCATGATAAGTAATCATTCCATGTTGCCATGGTCATTACATCAAATTTGAGATGGAGTCATATTATTTTTGTATTAATGAATATAAAAACCGAATTTTCATGATAAAATTGTTTAATTATAGCAATCCTATAATCTACCGACAGTTTTTTGGACAGATGTTTCCGGCGAAACAGATATTAAATGGAAAAAGAGTCTACATATGGATTTCAAGTTCTGAAATTTTCAAAGTTAAGCATAAGTTTCCCGTTGGAATTTTCAGTAAATGTCACCAAAATATAAAATGTTGCCAACTTAAAAGTACTTATTTTATTAAGGAAATGAATCATATCATAATAACAGACAATATAATTCATTTTTTCAGTGAAACAATAACGATGATTTTTTTACACTGTCTTGTATTGGATATTTGTGCATAGTAGAATTTTAATGCAAAAGAATTGTAATTAATTGTTTGTAAAAGTGTATTGGAACTTAATTTCATAAAATAAAATTAATATCTATAATATGAAAATTTGCACATACAGTAAATTTTGTATTCAGGAATTTTTGCATAACAGTTCAACGGCTATTGCACCAAGATCTGAATATTTATAAAACTAGTTATAGTATGAACGCACCTCATTTGTCACGTTTGACGTACAATTTCCAACTTGTTATATTATATTATTTCTAATATACTTTGTCAAGTTTTGTAAATGTAGCGCTAAAGTTGCTTTAAAACGCTGCATGCTATAAACAAACAACACGCGATTTTTTATTATTTTTTAAAGAAATATCTCTATTTCATGAATATACATGCTATTCTTACACAAATTAACACAGATGTTGTACATCATTCACTCGGTAATGTGCTACAGCTACAGATCATTTTGAGCATTTTATTTCACAAAGTGATTGCAAATAATATATGATTTTTTAATTCCATTTTTCTTGGTCTTGCCCTCGCGATCAAACCTTTGTTGAAATATATGAGTTCAAACATTTTCTTTATAATTCTAAATTCACAGAAGAGTTCGTTACTTATGTCTATAGATATAGCACAATGCGTCTAAAGTCAAAAGTGTCCAGTTACTTTTGGCCATATGGTGTATTAATAGTGTGAAATAAGTTTAATATTTGGTCTCTGAAAAGAATGAAACATCATTTGTACTGTCTATTGGAAATGAGAACACACTTTGAAAAATATATTGGCTATTTTCTATTATTTTGATGCAGTTAGTTAATTTATCTATTAGGTTATTTATTTCTATACATGTGGAAACCAATATTTTAATCTCTGATCTTATGGTTTCTTTATATGAAATGTAGAGATTAGAGGACAAATAAATTAATTATATAATGCAGATAAATTAACATACGCCAGCATACACGAAGTTGAGATTCTGTTCTATTTAATTTAAACAACTAACTTCAAAAGAGCCAGTGATTAGTTTCAAACACATGTAAATTCTTGTGGTGAAGTAGGCAATCATAAGCACATACGCAATTGCATATTATCCTTACTCTATATATTACACAAAATCTGTCTCTAATAAAAATCAATGATTTTAATTGATTGAAATTTTTCGATTTTACGCGCTTGTTTTTCTCCTTTATTGTTCATATTACAATCTTCTATTGCCCTTTTTGTTTTCATAAATTTTTTAAATGTATCTCTTTAATTTAAGATTACAAACATGTACAATATCTATTTTAACAACGCTTTAAAGAACCATTTTTGTTATTCCTTGTAAATGTCGCAAAAGAAATCAAAATTTGTTTGCATTTATGTCAGTGGAAAAAATTTGAGCAAAATGCTTCAACAGCTGCACAGTCCTACATATTATTATAAATTCTGAATATTTTGAACAATAAATCAAACATTATATTTGTAATTTTATTTCTTTCTTCTGTAATATATTGGAACTTGTCGATATTATTAACATTATATTTTTTAAGTGTCGGTTATGATGTCCGGTTAATTTAATAATTCAAGATTGTTAACTTTAAAAATTTGCTTTATTGTTATATTAAGCTTAGAGAACACAGTAAAAGCTCTTTTTAAATCTCTTCGTGTTAACAAGACAACACGAGAAATAGTGCCTCTTCTACTTTCCGATTGTGTGGAGTAACCGATGCACTGGTTTCAATAATTTCTCTCCATGTGAGATTTTGTTCTAACCCAAGAACCTAGCAAGTTTTGAATTACACTTTTAAATATAGAGTAATAACTAACTAAAAAGTTCTGTTATCTGAATAATATATTGTATCATCGTTTTCATTAAAATAAAACTGACAGAACTTTATAAAGCGAAAATTTTCAGAAAGTCATTGACGAAGAAAGTCATTTTAGAAGAAAGACATTTTTTTCAGAAAGTCATTGACGAGTTAATAATAGACATTATTTGAAATAGGCAGTTTTTGTAACAAACTTTGTCGAACAGATTCGAAAAAACTATTGATAATAAAAAGAAAGAAAACCCTTTTCAATCGATATTTTTAGGTGTAATAACCTTAAAAATAATTAGGGCAGTTCAAGAAATGGCATATAGTGAATGACCAAAAGCGAAAGAAAAAAAATCATGGACCGATTATGGTCGCCTGTATATTTTCTTATCTGTTCATAGATTTTTACTGAATAATTTTTAACATTTTTCTTATTTCTTTACTTGAAAGCTGTTTATTTGTAGATGAGAAGGTGCTGTTTTTTTCTATTATTATATTGTACTTTTACTTTAAAATATTTTTAGTGAAATTTCCTCAAAAAGGTGTCAATAGTAATACTTGCATTGTTGCAGAGGAAAAGTAATAATGCGAATTATTACATCTATTTTTGATACCATTTTTTAATTAAAAAGGAAATATATTTTTTCGGTTTTTTAGAGCTTGTGTATTGACCATTGTTCGTACATGAGATAAAGCAATAACAGAAATAGAAATTCTGAGAAAAAACTGTTTCAGCAATTGCAGATGTATTGCAAGATATTTGTTGACATATAAAACTACTAGCACTTGATTCTTTTATACCCCCCCCCCCCAAAAAAAAAAAAAAAAATATATATATATATATATATATAAATGAAAATAAAAATAAATAAATAAAATAAAATACAATAAAATAATAAATAAATAAATATAATATATATATATATATATATATATATATATATATATATATATAATTATAATATCTATGAATTTCAAAAAACATATCAAGTTCTATTATCATTCTACTTATATATATATAATAAATTAATTAATTAAAATTTTAAAAATTTAAAAAAAATTAATTTAATTTAAAAATATTAAACACAAAAATTACACTGTCATTAAAATAAACAAGAAAGAAAAATCACGCGCCAAGCATATGTTATGAAACACTTCAAGAATTCTGTAACGGGATTTCACCGTTTAAGAATGTGAAATAAGGTATCTTAAACATAAAATTTAGAACACGCATAATACATTTAAAAACCATAATTCAGAAATTACTGTTCATAATCGGAAAGATATTGAAATGATTTTGTGTATCCCTGTGATTGATCTATAGATTTGTATATATACTATATAGTAGTATATCTGAATATACGTTACAGTACATGAACTACATTTCATTACATAAAAACACACATAAACAACGCCTGCATTCAGCAATTAAAGTTATACAAATATTGTAATACAGACATACATACAATAAATACAATAATCCAACATGGAGTGAAAAATATCTGTCCAACATGGTTGTATGTCAGTATTATAATATTTATATATCTTTAATTGCTGAATGCAGGCGTTGTTTATGTGTGTTTTTATTTATATTCGTAGATCGGTGGATTAGAAAAAATCTAATACCGTTGTCCTGTCATCAAGGCTATCTGTTAGATGGCAGGTGACTTTCTGTCCAACATGGTTTATTAGTGAGAAATTGCAGACTCAGGAATTGGCCTGAGTGGCTCAGTGGTTAGAGCGACAGCCCGGAACGCTGTGGACCCAGGTTCGATTCCTGGCTCTGGCTAATTTCCACTCCATGTTGGATTATTGTATTTATTGTATGTATGTCTGTATTATAATATTTGTATATCTTACATTTCATTATGTTTGAAATAGCGTAACATCATTCAAATGAGCTGCAAACAATTTTTCCCCTTAGACCATTATGTAACTGAATTTTTTGCGTAAAATGTAAACGAATGATAAATGCATTGCACTCCATATTCTACATAAATAATTTTTTACTCCACGTCAGAAATGTATATGAATTTCATTACGTTTCAAATAGGGTAAAATATCTTGAAAATACACTATAGTCGGTTATTCCCCTTAAATCATATTGCATCAGAATTATTTTGAGTGTTCATGTAAACGAAGTATACATGTTACACGCTCCATTTTCAATGACAACATGCCATAGTCAACTTCAATAACATATACATATATTCCGATATATTCCGAGAATATTTACGAAAGTTATAGCACGGACTCACAGATTAGTCAGACAACAGACAGACGAACCGAAGCCAAAAACACTTTTCAACTATGTTGAAAAGGCTTAAAAACTACAGCACAGTATGTTTATAAGTCATCATACGAAGGAAAACAAATGGATGATTAAAAATGAAAAATAAAATTTTTGTGGTCCACATTGTATCATTATTTTCATTAAAATAAAATTCACAGAATTTTATAAAGTGACTTTTTTTTTTTGGATAGTCATTTACGAGATAGACATTATTTTCCTGGGGCACTTTTGAAACAAACATTGTGGAACAGATTCGAAGAAACTATTGATAATAAAAATGGATGAAAGGAATAAAACTGTTTTCAATCGATTTTTTTTTAGGTGTTATAACTTCAAAGTCCATTCTTGAATCGCTACAAAAATGGAGAGAAAATAATCGGAAAAGGAGATATCCAAATACAATGAAGTAAATTTTGTTTCACGATCTTTTTTGTATTTTTAAGAGTTTTAAAATTTTAAATAAATAAAAATTGTTCAAAAACATTGTAAATAAAAGGGAGATTTCATGCATTGAATGCATGTTAACAAAGTCTTTTCAGCTTTATCTGTTTATTGCTTTCGGGTATGCTTTATTAACAAGAGCAGTAGTATATTCTTTCGTGCTCTGTCTAGATTCAGCTATATACAATAGGAAAGTCATTTCATGAATAAAGCTATATTTTTTTGTTATTTTGAATTTTTTCTTTATATTATAGTGAAATTTTGAAATTTAAATTTAGAATCGAGTTGGATCAAGCATTTCTTTTGCTTAAATAATGAAAACCAAAATAAAACTTTTAATTGAGATTCCTGTTTTGTATTTTAAATATTATTAATTTTAAGGTTTTAAATGTATAAACAATATTACAACTAAACACACACACATATATATATATATAGATCTATATATATTTACGTTTACGTTATTTTTTATATTATTATACCTTGCAGTAAATCAATAAAAGTTTAGTTTAAAGTCTGTATTTTGAACTCTTTATAAAGCAAATATTAATTTGAAAGAACCAATAATCGCTACATATATCATTGGCTATATAGACCCGAAAGAATCAGCACTCACTAAAATTAATTACATTTTTACTTAATAATATACAGGTTTTTTTCCGCCCCATTTTTTACATCATCTGGGAGGTGGTAAAACACACTACAACAAAAAAAAATTGTATGGAAAAAACCAGAGTCGCAATCTAATCATTCAGTCAAAATTGAAAGAGTCATTCTTCAATCTGAGCTTAGATTTTTGATTATAACTTTAACAATAATGAAGATATTTTAATGATATTTACAATAGAAATAAATAGCTGTGTGTGGAAAATTTGATGTAATCACGAAAAGGTTAAAAGTTCACATAATTTTGCTCGGTGCACCATATGTATTGTTGCACGACATTCGAAAAAGTGGATTTTCTATTTGATCGCTAACTGGACGCTGGCCACTTTTACCATATATCATGATATTGTCTCATTTAAGATGGTAAAAATGTCCACCATCCTCATTAAATCTGTGCTGAATAAGATGATCCACTTTTCTGAATACATTTGACATTATATGCGATGCACTGACCAAATTACCTCTTCTGTATATTTCTAACACTTTTTTTTAGGATTTTACAGACAGCAAATTACTTTTGTTGTAAATAGAGTTAAAATTTATTCATGTTTGTTAAAGGTATTACCAGAAATCATGGCTCAGATTGAAGTGAAGTTACCTCTAACTTTGACTGAATGAATTGATTTCAATAGTGTTTTCCTATACGAAAATTGTTTGATGAAGCGTACTGAACCACCTCTTAAAATTCATAAACGCTGTACTGAAACATCCTGTATGTTTGTTTTATTAGTTACGTAAGATCTTTTTTAAATTGAATTCATAGACTATCTAAGTTACTTAAAAAATCCAATTTGTGAAAAAAAAAATTACATCCCGTAAACAATGCGTTATTGATCAGTATACATACACATACACATCTACATATTTTTTTCTTTTGGAAATATCCTTATTACATATATTTCAATAAAACTTTGTACATTTCTGTTTGTGTGTACTACGTAATAAGAAATTCATATCTAAATAAGTAAATGATTAATGGAATTTCAGTCTTTATACATTTCAGCTATATATATATATATATATATATTAAGAATCTATTAAGAATTAAGGAAAGAATTAGGAAACGCTAGTTGTTTTATTAATATTAGAATATTTCAATTTAAAGTAAGACTTAATTTTATTTCCAAACCCAACAAATTGATAGAAAAGCAGACGAAACATTAAGATTTTATTTTAAATTCAATTAAGAAACAAACTTTGAAAAAATTTTTAGTTTTTCTTTTAAATCATTTTAAAAGGAGATTATTAAACTCTTATAACTTTCATTTAAATTTTCTTTATACTTTTAGAAAATGCTCCAATTGATAGTTCAATCAAAGCGTATTTTTTTTTAATTAATCCTATAAATTTTCAATATTTCAAAATTGAAAGCTCTTTCAATTTCTCAAAGAAATGTAGTTATATATTTTTTAGAAAACCAATTTAAGAATATTTTAAAAGCGAAAAAGTAATTGCTTTCTCTGATATCTTATTATATTTGTATGGATATTATTTTTTAAAAGCAATTTTCAAAGAAGCTTTATTAAAAACAATGCTTATAAGACTTAAGTATTTAATTTAAGTATTTCAAAACGGGAAAATATTTATTAATGTATTTTTAAAAGAAATGAGAAATTTTGAGACCAAGGCGTTTAATAAAAGATGTTAAATTACGAGATTAATTAGCTTTTTAATTATTATTACACAGTGAAAATTGTGAAAACAACAAAACAACAAATTATTAGATATACAACTACATTTTATTTTTCTAGTAAAAAAATAATATTGTTAAAAATATTAGTTAAAAATACTTCATTAAATACAGAATATCAAGTTTATATTTTAGTCAAGAATATGAATTTATCGTTAAAGAAAAATTATCCCTTTTATTCTAAATACTTTTGAGAAAAAATAAAGTGCTATATAAAGAAATAAAGAGAAGACGTGTACGGTTTATTCTATTTAAATCTTCTATTAAAAAATTATTTACTTAAATTACATGCAATATTTAACAAAACAAAATTGTTCTTGTGTTAATGTTATTCATTATTTTTACGTTCTACTCAATACTATAGCTCATAAATAATTATTTTTTCTTTTAATTTCTTTTAAAAGATATTTAAACACACACATTTTAATTTATTTTCTTTTTTAACTATTTTAACTTTCCAAAAGTTTATGTATTTTTTGGTCATTAAAAAGAAAAGTACTTCTCACAGAGCCATATTGTTGTATTGTAAGTTAGTATAACTTATAATACAACAATACGTTTTGCTACATAATGTTTATTTGCTATTTGCTTGATTATTTAAACAATTAAGAACAAACTACTGATTTTCAGAAAACTCACTTTTGAAAAAACATATACCAAACAGAATATCATTCTATCATTAATTTTAAATGTTTCCCCCCTTTTATTGAAATTATATGCAACCATCATGGAAACATTGCCTCCAAAATTTTTCCTTAATTTTTTCAATGCAGTTTTTTCTAACTATGGATAAGAAATGAGAACAACTAAAAAAATTATTACGTTGATACTCCGTCCTGGATTCAATAACTGAGAATTACAATATCGAACATGCACTCTCGGAAAAAACTGTAAATTTATGAGCGTTTGCCCTTCAATTTTCACGGGCAACAGCATTATTTGATGAAAAACGGTCTGATCCCCTAAATGAGCGGCCTTATACCTTAGATACTTAGAAAATTAAGAGCAATCCACATATTCTTACAGTTCTAGCCCATATGTTAGCAAAAATATGGTACGACACCCCATACATTGTCCTCCGCTAGGGTGTAACCCTTCATTTTACTCGTGTTTCGAAAATTTTAACCCGCCAAAATAGTGATTCTGTGATGATTATCTAACGTGCTACGTGCTACGAAACAGTAAGCAAAGTGTTATTGTGTTTTAAAGTGCATTATATCCTGTGCATTATAATGCTATATTACTTTGCCCCGTAAAATTACGGGCTGCACAAAATAATGGGTATGGATTATTATTTTTTTTTTGTACGGGGTATGGCTGGAATCTTCGCTGCTGGACTCTGTCCGTAATTTTACTGCATTTTTTTTTTTTTACAGTGTGTAGCCAACGTGATCTAAGGAGCTAACATTGTTTCCCGCAGGAAATGGAATTTTCCACGACTATAGTCCTATTCATATAACTAGATATATCAAGTCTTGGTTTGATAAGCATAATGAAAAAAAAGTTGTTTTACTGTTTACCACCATTTTATTGAGTCACTATGGCCAATTTTTAAGAATAGCACCAGAATTCAATTTACACTGCCAGCATCTCATAGAAACTTTCAGGATTTCTTCATGAAAAATCGTATAATATTTCATTAACCACCATTTATGACTTTGTAATTTACGACAAGTGTAGCTTGTTTTTTGCATCAATTTACTAAATAATTTGTTTATTGAAATTATGGATAATAGTTCAACAAATATATTCCACTAAGTTCAGAAAAAGCACACTGATATACGCAAGCTATTACTGTAAGAAAAAAGCCATTTGTTTCATGTTACAAATGCAGAAATAATATGACACTGTAATAATACGTATTAATATAACAGTTCTTAGATGTTTATGCGGTGTCAACATGCAAATATTTCGCTAAGGCATCTCGTATATTATTTTCAAGGTCTTTTCTTAGTGCAAATGTTTGTTTAAACTTATAAATAGTATTAAGCTGAAATAAGAAGCACTATAACTTGCCAAAAGTGATAAAATCTGTCAAAATTCTGCTACATTTTGTATGATAATGCGTTATTGTTCTGTTTATCTAATTCATCTACTTCGTTAATAATAAAACCTTTCAGTTAATTATGCACATAAAGTGTGTATGTTTCAGTGTTCTGTATTTCATTCTAAAATTAATATGCATTTATCTTTATTGATGCATGAATTTCTAATGGTAGGTTTCACATTATTGAAAATTTTGAGAATTGCCATTATATAAGAATGACCCAATACCCAAACGTAAAATACTAGAGTTAAAGCGTGAGCATTAAAAAATGTTTAAAAAAAATAGTCATTAAATCTTCCTATTTTTAAACTTTCCGCATCGAACAGTCCGACAAAAATGACAGAATCGTATCCTAAATCAAAATTTACTTTCGAATTTGAAGTAAATGCTAGTATTAACTTTTAAATAATGAACTATTTTTTTCGTTTAAAGTTTCCGGGTAAGTTTAATAGAAGTAGATTTTGTGATAAACATATAAATGACCGAGGCCAAGAATAATTTTCTACCAAAAATGTGTACTGGTTGTTTTAAATATTTCTGTGATGCTTCATCATATTTCACCTTAACATATTGTTAGCGTTTATAATGTTACATTAGCGTTTATAAACGTTTATATTGCTCTGATCATTTTGCGATTCCGTATTTATGTATTACGCAACATATAATGTACAATCAGTTTTAGAAAAAGGTTCCCCTTTTACATTTCATTTACCTAATTATTGCAGAGAAAAGGAAAAATACCACTGGATTAGAAATTATATCTGCAGTCAATTTACGTTAAAAAAAAAATAAATAAATAAACTTAAAGGTTTGCCTTCGTATTGCATAGGTGACAAACTGAAATTTTCAAAACGAATACTCAATTTTGACATCATAATTGCATACTTCAGGAAATTTTACATTCGGAGACCCCACGGGAAGTCATTCTGTCAAGTAGCTTAGGAATAATACAGATCTAAGTTTGAAACTCTTAATATTAAATTCATATTTAGATGTTGAAACAAAAATTGCAATGAGGGTAGTTTTTTAAGCATAATTTAAAAATTACTTCGCAGAATGACCTCTAATTTTGGATTCGCATATTTATAGCTTCTAGAAATTGTTTTTTGATATAAAAAATCATAGCTTATAATTTATAAGGTTTTCGAAAATTAATTTAAAACAATATATATATTTCTGAAATATGTTTCGAAAAAAAATGAATAGTGACCTATGAACTTTTTTAACGGAAATAGTTTTCTAGAATATTCAAATATGCGAATCAAAAATTACGTACACATGATATAAATTTTAGCAGAAAACTCTCATCTGTATGTAACTGATATTCAAGCATATAATTATCAGTTTCGATGAAAAATATTTCAGTTTTTCATCTCAAATATGACATCTATCTACTTTCATTATACACTGATATTAATTACGACTATTTGAAAATACATGTTTTATTTGTGACGTCATATATGTCCGGGCCAAGGAGTGTCATTTTCATAGTTCCATGGTCCAAGCGAAATATTTTCTTAATAATATAATTATTGTTTATTTTTTGTTCTAATTATAACGCAGTTTTTGACAGAAAATCTCTTCTCAACGTAACCGATATTCATATATTAACAAATACTCCATACTTTCGTTTCAAATATCACGGAAATTCATCTTCTTTTGAATTCTTTTTAATTTTCATTTTTCACGTGAAAATCGTTCAATTGAAAAATAACTGTCGAGGAGAAACAAAATTCCGCGTTTATATTTATTGGCAACGATCAAAGCCCTACCAACGATAAAGTAAAATGGTTAAATTTTATGGGAAAATGTCCATTTATTCTCTATGAAAATAATGAAATTTTTAATTATTAAGAAAAATATTTGAATAATAAAAACAATCAAACGTATGTTTATTTCTGGGTTATACTCCATCTATATGCAAAGATACACCACCATGAAATATTCCATTTTTACGTTTACTTCACAATAAAATCACTATAAATTTACACACACAATCGCATTTATAATATCATTAGGATATATTACATAGTATGCTAAAACTCAGTTCATTTAGGAAACGCATGGCACAGTTGCAAACTCCCCGTCAACAATTTCCATCAATAAACGAAAATGTACTCGAGATCATTTGTGCAGCAGATTTTTGCTACATAATTTGTACACATCAAGCAGTAAGCAAAAAATTAGATAAATTTAAAAACACATCATCAATTATTACTCATTCATAGTACTGTTACCGAATGCTTTTTTGTCCCTGTAAATGAACGAAAAATTCTATACACACCATATCTACAGTAAGCATAGTGTAATGCACCTCAGTGGTGTATATTAATTTCAATATATTTCAAAGAGTGAAACATAATTATTAAAATACATTTCAAACGATTTTCTCCATCGACCTTATTGTAATAGAATTATTTTGAGTGTGCCTTTAAACGAACTAAAAACATTACACACTTCATTTTCAATACCGAACATGCCATGGTAAACCTCAATAACGTATATCAATTGCATTATAATCCGATTGTATTTACGCAAGTTAGAGCGCAGACTGACGGCAAACAGATAGGCAAATGGAATTCATAAACACTTTTCGACTACGTTGGAAAGTGTTAAAAAATAGCTGACAAAAATTATTTCGAAATAGTTCGTGAAATCTAATTAATTAAAATATTGTTTTATATTCGTTTAATTCGTACATTTTTCTGTATAAAATGAAATTTTAATATTTACATGAAACAAATTTGCTTTTCAACCCTCTATACCTTGCCTTTTAAATTAAAGATTAATGCAGATTGTAAATCTTAATAGATATCCGGCATTTATCTACTTAGTAAGGTATGCTCCGAAGATTTAGGAGACGATGGAGAAAATGAATGGTTTACCTTGATCCCAAGAGTCTCTTGAAAGAAAAATGGATTGCACGTTTGTTTTCTTGTGGAACCAATAAAACACGTGTTTCAAGATATTTTATTGGTGACTCGATTAATTCTGTTTTAACCTTTTAACAGAGTTGTTAATTATTTTCCTTTATTTTATTTCAATACAGCACACAGTCTCGTTTCATGAAAAATGAAGGAAAACAAATGTTCTTCAAAAGCTAATTCTTCGTAAAATGTACTCTTAGCATTTTTATTGTTGTTTCAAAATTGTTGTGAAAAATATTGTTGTTTCCTATTTGTTTACTTTAAACTTGTGATTTAAAAAAAAATGTAGATTTCAGAAAAAAGCATTGAAAAAAATATGGACAGTGTTGCATAATGCATGTTTGAAGCATGATTTGTTTCTTCTTATTTTCTTCTGAGATTAAAATGCAAAGGAAATTTTACTCTGTCTTTTGGATGTTTTTGAATTGATATTAAGGTTTACAGTCTCCTTTAACACATGGGCTGATAAGTTGACAAATTCATTAGAAAATAAAAACTTTGTTATTTTCCGGTACTTAACAAAAGGAAAATTTTAATTAAATATTCTTGGTGCCGTTTGTCAGTTTTGGAATTAAAGTTAGGTGTCCTTTTTTGTGACCACCGCCCGTTAAAGGGTTAAAAGGTAGCAGAAAAAATGTCATGACAATTCCCCGTGTGGATGCGTTACAGTGGTTTCAGTTGAACGACTTTGTTGATAAACAAAAAAATGGATAAACAAGAATTTCAAGAATTGTTATTTGATGGGAAAGAACACCGTTCACACAATTCTTGGCTTGATAAGCGTTATCCGGACACTGCACCAGGTAAATCAACCATTCTTGACTGGTTTGCTAATTTTAAACGTGGTCGTACGGACACCAGTGATGCACCACGCAGAAGAGGTGGTTACTCCGGAAAACATAAAAAAAGTCCACAAAATCGTTTTGGGAAACCGTAAAGTGAAGTTGCAAGAGATAGCTCAGACTCTGAAGATATCCATGGACCGTCAAGATTTTATTTTGAATGAACATTTGTCTATGAAAAAGCTGTTGTCAAAGTGGCTGCCGCGCGTGTTGACTTTTGACCAAAAACAACAACGAGTTCTGAGAACTGTTTGGAGCTTTTTCGTTATAAAATTATGTTATTTTATATAAAATTATTATTTTTATTCATTTATTAAGTTATTATTATAAAATTATTATTATTAAATTATTATTATTATTAAATTATTATTATTATTAAATTATTATTATTATTAAATTATTATTATTAAATTATTAAAGTTAGGTTATTTATTAAAGTTATAAAGTTATAAAGTCATAAAGTTATAAATTTTTGTTAAAAAGTTGTATTTTCTTTATTAGACCGGGAACTTATCTGCCCATTTTTTGTTTAAAAGATAACCTATAGCGGTTTGAAAAACAAAGTTTTTAATGTAAAAAAAAAAAAAAAAAAAAAAAAAAAAAGCCCCACCAGTGGCTGAGAGGTTGTGCTCTCGAAGCTGGTAGACGGGAGGTGCTGGGTTCGATCCCAATCGCGCCCGTCGGCCTAATCGTTCGGAGTTTTCGTGGTTTTCTTCGAGCCGTGGATTTATCCATGCGTAAATACGGATTAGGTTCCCTTAGAAAGACCCCCACGAAGGGCACTCCCCACGGGCCTATATCCCTAGTGTAGATAATTGGCCGTCAATAATCAACCCAACCCAACACTAATGTAAAAAAAAATATGTCAAAGTTTTTTCGTATTTAAAAATATATAATTCAGTATTTTAATTGTTTACATTTTGTGTACTATTTAGAAAAAAAAATTGTGAGCTTCATTATTTTTCTCCTGATGTTAATACGTAATGAAATTTTAAACACTCTTTTGGATATTTTTGCGCTGATTTCTAAGAAAATAATTAAATATGTATGACTTTTCTGCTTCAGTAGATATCTTGTGTTCAGGAACTAGTGGCTTTATGTAAAATAAAATTTCAATATTTCAATTATTTATATTTCATAAAAACTGATTAGTAATAATTTTTGTCAGTTTAATTAATATTTCTGTAAAACTAAAATGTAACGGAATTTTAAACGTTGCCATGGACGTTTTTGAACTGATGTAAATTTGTTTAATTGATTTTGATGATTGTTTTTATGTAATAATTAAAAATAATAATAATTTATCTTTTTATCTTTATTTAAGACATTGAACGCATGTAGACATTCGGTTTCTTGAAAAAATTTATAAGATAAAATAAAATTTCGTAAGTATTAAAATACTATTAAAATTGCCTTTTTAATTAGCGTTAAACCTTGCAAAGCATTTCGTACTTTTAAAAATATACAAAAAATTAAATTAATATTTAAAATGTAAATTATAAGCTTATTTCTTCATGCTGAAACTGTACTAAACTCTGAAATTTCAAGCACGAATATTTAATTTTGAACACCTCATTTTCGAAAAATTTTACTTTAGGATACCAAAAATAAGTCATTTACTCAATTAGTTTTCGAATTATTACAAATTAAAGTTTGGAACATCTAATGTTAAATTCATTTGTAATCGTTGCAAAACATATTGCAATTATTCTTTTTAAAGAATAACTACTCAAAAACTGCTTATCGGATTGGGCTGTAATTCTGGATTCGCATATTCGAAGCTTCTAGAAAACTATTTCCGTTAAAAAAATTCATAGGTCACAATTCATATTTTTTTCGAAACCTTTTTCTGAAATATAATTTTACTTTAAACTTGTGAATTTGTGATAGTGTTGAACAATACCATAAAATAATAAACTATATATAAATCATGACCTTTTCAATGGAGATTTTTTATACTAATATGAGAAGATATGGGAAACCAACATCAGTCCCTCCTGCTGAATATTAAAGTAAGGTGGTTATCTAGAGGAAAGACAGTAATATCTTCCGAACTTGTGATAGTGTTGGATGATGCCACGATAACCCATATAATACATTAGATAAAATCACAACCTATTCAAACCAAATTCTCCATACTAATGTGGGACGATGTGGAAGCCACCATCAGTCCCTCTTGCTGCATATTAATGTAAGGTGGTTATCTGGAGGAAATTAACTGACCAGTTTGACAGCACTGCTTGCAGAAGCAGCAAGTAACATTATTGTAAGGCCTCAAAACTCAACTTTTAAAACTGAAACTATTTTAAAAGAAGAAGACAGAGTGTTCTAATTTGGACGACGTTTTTAGCAAAATGAACGAAATGGATTTATCATGGAAAGAAAAGCAATTTTCGATGCAAACGTCAAAATACACTTTTTTTTAAAAATAGATACGTGTATTCTTTAGAGCCTGGGAGTAGGAAGATACCCATTGCTTTCGTTCACAATTAGATTTTCAATTGAGAATAAATTCAGCTTCAAGACAAAATACAGAAAAATATCCAGAGGTATTTGAAAGATTTAAAACACTTAGACTATTTTCTTAGGTATTGGATGATTTTTAATGTCCACTGAATGTGTTCAGTGTCAACAGAAAACCAATTGGCTTAACCCCTTCAGGGGCAAAGTACTCTTGGCGCTAAAATAGTGAAATGATTAATTGACACCAAGAATCACAAACAAATTTATTTTAAAATAAGTAACAGCTTTCTGTCACGTACCTTATGAATTCAACATTTGTTTCCAAAATTCTGGTGTCACTGTGGCATTTTGGGATTAAAATTATGTGGTATATATACTATACCGGCGCACTTCAAAGCGTTAAACTAAGTGGCAAACGAGATGCTGATTGATTTGATATCTCGCAGAGAGCTAGCAATCTCATTTTAAAACGAATGTCTACCATACAGATTTGGTGTAATATAATACATGAATTTAAAATCATACCTCAGAAAGTAAAACTAGTTTTGCTGCCTTTCTCAACATATCCCTTGTGAAGGGGGATTCAGCACTTCTATAGCAATATAGCCATTACAAATTCCGCTTAACGGCAGAAACAGATATTTGTCTGCAATTATCATTAATTGATCGGAATATAAGAAAAATGTCAAAATCAATACAATCTCAGGTTTCCCCTTAAACGTTTATAAGCGATATTTCTTCAAGGCAAGTGCTCTTCTTTGTCTGATTTTGGAATAAAATTATGTATGGCAACGTTTTAGCAATATCATATGTATCTGTGGTAACAGAGATTTAATTGAATAGCATGGTAAAATTTTGAAAATATAATTTCATTGAAGAGACAATGCACAAGTATGTAAATTAATATGTGTTGAAGGGGCGAGGCCAACGAGGTAAGCGCGTAACATCAGAATATTAAATTCTTCAAATTAAAATTAACTCTGGTCTTCAACATGCAGAAAGAAAAGGAATTGCTTACCTTTTCTAAGGTCTATCCAATTTATGAAATATCCACTGGTTTATATATTTCAACTATTTGAGAATTTATTATAAACACTTCTTGAATAATCGTGTAGATGTACCACTGCTGAAATAAGACTTGTAAAAAAAAATTATATTAATGCACAATTCACATTGAATAAATAAGTTCACGTTTGGATTGATTTTAAAAATTATATTTTACATTACTTAAAATTTTAAAAGGTTTACATTTAGATTAATTTTAACATCAGGAAACATTTTTTCCTGTGACTTTACAGAATGAAGGATAGTAATACACTGACTCATTTTCACAAAGTTTGGAAAGTTACGAGTAAAGTTGCATCATTTCTTTGAAACAAATTGACGTTGAATAATTGTCCTTTTAAATGTTTTAGTTCTGTAATAAGTTTATAATGGCATAATCACAAATAACAAATTATAAACATATTTCACATTATTAGAAGAGAACGATTATAACGAGGTAATAAATCTCTATTGCTTGATAAACTTGAAACTTAAGAGTCATAAATTAGGTCACTTGTTTTAAGAGATGAGAGAAAAATTATCGTTGGGTTTTTATCTGCGTGCTTCATCATTTTCTTTATTTATTTATTTTACTTTGAGTGGAAAATATTAAGTGATTGAAATGAATGGATTAGTTTTCTACAATTTCCCCCTTAATCCGTTCATGGGGATTAACTAATATTTTCATTGAATTTCTGTGTTCGATGAATCGAGGCTTGGGTAAAGGTTTGGTAAGTGCATCAGCTATCATTTTTTCTGTTGGAAGATATCTTAACTCAATTATGCCTTCTTCGCTATATTGTTTAATGGCATTAAATTTGACGTCGATGTGCTTTGATCTTTTCGTGAATTTTTCTGATTCAACCATTTTTATGGTACTTTGATTGTCTTCATATAAAGTGATTGGTTTTTGCTGTGGAAAGCCTAGATCGTCAAGTAACTTCAATAACCAAATTATTTCTTGGCTAGCATGTGCTGCGGACACATATTCAGCCTCTGCTGAAGATAAGGCAATGCAACTTTGCCTTTTCGTCGTCCACTGAATTGGGTTGTTGCCCAACATATATAATATTCCCGATGTTGATCTACGGGTTTTGGTATCACCTGCCCAATCGGCATCAGCGAATACTTTTAATATTGGTTCTTCATTAGTGTTAATTATTAATTTTAGTTCTTTAGTATGATATAGATATCTTATTATTCTTTTTACGGCTTGCCAGTCTTTTTCGCGAGGATTCTCATTTCTTCTGCTTAAAATGTTTACTGCTGCTGAAATGTCAGGTCTAGTTATTGTTGTTATATAAAGCAATGAACCAAGTGCCTGGCGATATTTAATATTATTTGGCATTAAATTATCATCATCATTTAATTTGTTATATCCTGGTTCCATTGGAGTTTTGCACGGTTTGGAGTTTTCAAGATTGAACTTTTTCGCTAAATTTTCAATCTTAATTTTTTGATCAAGAGAATAACCGTTAGGTAATTTCTGAATTTGAGTACCTAAATAGTTACTAATATTGCCTAGATCCTTTAATTCGTATTCTTGTTTTAGAGAATTTACGATTTCTTCTATTATTTCATCTTTGCTGGCGATGAGTATATCATCAACATATATTATTATGTACGATGTATGATATTTTTCTTTTCTAGTGAAAAGACATGTGTCTGCTGTACTTTGGATAAAGTTCAAGTTGTCTAGTGTTTCAGCGATTTTAATATGCCAAGCTCTGGCGGCCTGTTTGAGGCCATAGATTGCCTTTTTGAGCATGCAAACTTTTTCAGGAAATTGTTCGTTTACATAGCCTTCAGGTTGATTTATATATATTTCTTCATTTAAGTTCCCATGAAGAAAAGCGGTGTCAATATCTACATGTCGCACATTCAAATTATTATAAGCTGCTGCTAAAAGAAGTGTTTTGATGGTACAATGTTGTGCTACTGGTGAAAATGTTTCTTGATAATCTTCCCCATATTTTTGACTGAAACCTTTGGCAACAAAACGTGCTTTATATTTTTGTGTATTTCCTGAACTATCAATTTTTCGTTTGAAAATCCATCTACTTCCTATGATTCTTTTATTAAGAGGAGGATCGACTAGATCCCATGTATTATTTTTCATTAACGATTGTATTTCGTTTTCAGTGGCTTTAAGCCAGTTTTTCTTTTCTAGTGGATTGTTTATTTTGATAAGCTGTTTCCAGTTTTCAGGTTCTGTTGTATCGCAATCATTTGCTAAAGCAATAAAATTGTCGGAAGTATATCTTTGAGGTGGTACTCCTCTGTTTTGTCTTTCAGATCTACGAGGTTGATGTGTTTCTGATTGTTTGGGCGCGTCAGGTGTACAGGGTGTGTCACCTATTTTTATTTCAATGTATTTTTTATCTTCAATTAATTGTTCGTGATCATTAATTTTCTCGTTTAAATTGTTCAGTTTTTCTTCCAGAAATTTTACAGATCTGGAAATTATTATTTCACCATTTTTAGTGAAAACGCGGTATCCCTTTGTATTATTATCATAGCCCATGAAGATACCCTCTTCTGCTGTGTCATCTAGTTTAGATCTTTTGTGTTTGTTTATGTAAGTGTATACTTTACAGCCAAATACACGTAAATAATAGAGATTTGGTTTTCTTTTGAACCAAATTTCATATGGCGTTTTATTTGTCAATTTAGTGGGGAGCCTATTTTGGAGGTGATTAGCAGTATTTATCGCTTCACCCCAGAACCTATGAGGTAAATTTGCTTCGGATAATAGGCTTCGTGTCATTTCAATTAAACTTCTGTTTTTTCTCTCAGCAATGCCATTCTGGCTGGGACAAAATGGAACTGTGTATTCATGTTTTATACCATGTTCCCTTAGAAAGGCTTCTGTTTTATTTCCTATGTATTCCCCACCGTTATCCGATCTAATCGCCGTCGGATATTTTCCTTGTCTGGTTTTGACCATTTGTACATAGTCTTTTATTTTTTCATAAACTTCATCTTTACTTTTGAATAAGTAAATAACTGTGAATCTAGAACTGTCATCTATGAATGTAAGGAAGTAATTTTTTCCTCCTATTGTGGGTGTTTTAAAAGGCCCACATAAATCAGTATGTACTAAATCTAATACTTTTGTTGTTTTATTTTCGATAGATTTAGAGTACGGTGCATTTGTTGACTTTGTTTTTATACAGGTTTCACAGTTTGTTTTATGATTACAGTTATTTATTTTTATCCCACTGGCCAAGTCATTTTTGACTAATTCTTTTATACTTTCATTATTTCTGTGGCCAAGGCGTTTATGCCAAATTTCGAGGCAATCTTTATTTCTGCAATCATGTGCAATGTTTATTTTATTTTGAGAACTTTCTTCTAGTGTTTCAACTTGATATAAGTTATGTTTCTTAAATGCTTCTAAGTATATATTTCCATTGCACGATAGTATGCATTTTTCATTTTCGAAAAATACTTTGTAGCCATGTTCTGTGGCTTTACTTACGGAAATTAAATTTGATTCCAATTGTGGAACAAATAACACATTTTTAAGTGTAATTCTATTTATACATCCATCAGATGTTTTTGTCATTATTTGTGTTTCGCCGGTTCCGTAAGAATTTAATGTATTCCCATTAGCAATTGTTACTGTAGTTTTTTCAGTATCGTTGAATTTTGTAAATATATCCCTATCGTTCGCTATATGCGAAGACGCTCCTGAGTCAATTAACCAGGTTTTATTAGCGGGATTGACAATTATGAATGCTGCATCTTTATGTTCACTTTTATTTATTTGTACCTGTTCATTTGTTTTTGATTCATTCATTTTATTTTTACTATCACCTTTTGTATTTTCAAAACACAACGATGTGTACTTTTTGTATTTGTATTGTGTTTTAGGTGTAGTGGTCTGTGTGTTTCTGTTCTTGAGATGCCAGCATTGTTTGTAAGTGTGATTTGATTGTTTACAGTAGGTACAATATTTGTTTTGCCCTTTGTAATCTTGAGTGTATTTCTTTTGTGTTTTAAACACCTTTTGTGAGTTTTCAACTTGCTCACTATTTTCTACCCGTTTATTAAATTCATCAGTAAGTTTGCTCTTGATGAATTCGGGAGTTAATTCAATTTCATTTCGGGCTTCGAGAGCTGTTATTAGAGTATTATAACTCGCAGGTAACGAGCACAATAGAAGTGCAGATAAATGCGAGTCGGTTATGTTCTCTCCTATTGCGGAGAGCTTATCTTTTATTTCCAGTATATTAGTAATGTGTTTGTGCATGTTCCCATATTCGGGAAGTTTTGCACTATACAATTTTCGTAACAAATACAATTTACTGGACAAATTGGCTCTCTCGTGAATGTTTTTTAAACTATCCCATGTCTGTTTTGCTGTTTCTAAATGTTTTACATGAACTATTTGCGTATCGTCTATACTCAGGTTTATTAAAGCGCGAGCTTTTGCATCCTTTTTTCTCCAATCTTCGTTAATTGGTGTAGGGGGTTCCTGAGTTACGAGTTCGTACAAATCTTCCTTAATTAACAACATATTAATTTTAAACTTCCATATAGAATAATTATTATTGTTTAATTTATCTACTATTTGCATTTCCTTTATTGTCGCCATCTCGGAGAACTTGTTTATACAGTTTTTAAAGTTTTATTAGTTTAAATAGTTCATTAAATTCAATTATGTTTTCTTGAATTTTTAATCTAGCATAAGAGCTGAGTATTATTTTTATTAATTAGAGTCAATTATTAATCCTTAAGAATAAATTCTGAGTTCATATATTCATCAGGCTCATGATCACTGTTGAAGGGGCGAGGCCAACGAGGTAAGCGCGTAACATCAGAATATTAAATTCTTCAAATTAAAATTAACTCTGGTCTTCAACATGCAGAAAGAAAAGGAATTGCTTACCTTTTCTAAGGTCTATCCAATTTATGAAATATCCACTGGTTTATATATTTCAACTATTTGAGAATTTATTATAAACACTTCTTGAATAATCGTGTAGATGTACCACTGCTGAAATAAGACTTGTAAAAAAAAATTATATTAATGCACAATTCACATTGAATAAATAAGTTCACGTTTGGATTGATTTTAAAAATTATATTTTACATTACTTAAAATTTTAAAAGGTTTACATTTAGATTAATTTTAACATCAGGAAACATTTTTTCCTGTGACTTTACAGAATGAAGGATAGTAATACACTGACTCATTTTCACAAAGTTTGGAAAGTTACGAGTAAAGTTGCATCATTTCTTTGAAACAAATTGACGTTGAATAATTGTCCTTTTAAATGTTTTAGTTCTGTAATAAGTTTATAATGGCATAATCACAAATAACAAATTATAAACATATTTCACATTATTAGAAGAGAACGATTATAACGAGGTAATAAATCTCTATTGCTTGATAAACTTGAAACTTTAGAGTCATAAATTAGGTCACTTGTTTTAAGAGATGAGAGAAAAATTATCGTTGGGTTTTTATCTGCGTGCTTCATCATTTTCTTTATTTATTTATTTTACTTTGAGTGGAAAATATTAAGTGATTGAAATGAATGGATTAGTTTTCTACAATATGCAACCTCACTTCTTGCGTTTTGTAGGAATACATCTAAACAATATTAATTTGTAAAACATTGAACAAGGCAGGCGTAAAGGGCTCCGTTGTATTACTTCATTATATAAAAGGCTCCGCGAGTCGAAAAAGTTGCGGGACACTGGTCTAATCCAACCTTCCGATTTTCTTTAAATCACATATAAACACTTTGGATCAGAAAAAAAAAACGTTACTCTAAATGCGTTACTGAAACAGTTTATTGTTTTAAGAGGATACCCAGTTACAAGCAACTCCACTCCCTGTCTATGAGCAATTGTATATCGTATCTTAAAGGAACCATTTGAAAAAAGTACAAAAATAACAAAAAATACACATAAAAAAGAAAAAAAGAAGCTATGGATTGCACTGTCAACTTCAACAACCAATTAGAAATTAGAAGCTAACCAATCAAGAATTGGCTTGCTTTTATGTAACAGGTATATCTTTTTATTCATTAAATTAAATTTCTGGTTAAAATATGTTTTTTCTGTTTTTTTCTGTTTTTTTCTGTTTTTTTTTTTACTTGAAAGTAAAACTGAACCTCTTTTTTCTTGCCCTCTTTCAAAAAAGTTTATTCAGAATTCGTACAGCGATTTCTGAATGTTTGACGATTTTTTTTCCTTTGACACTAAATTTTCCCCTCAGATTGCTTGATTGGTTGGTTGGATGCTTACATTTTGGCCTCAGTTGTGTGCAAAATCGTCATTTTTTTTTCTTTTTTAGCTTAGAGAGGATTGATAATTCTTGAAGATAAAAAAAAATCATATTTTTAAAAGGGAAGGGCGGGTTACTCTACTTTTATGTAACAGGTATGTGTTCTCATTCAATAAATAAAATTTCTGGTTAAAATATGTTCTTTTTTATCTTGAAAGAAAAACGAAGGTTGACAGCTATGCCTAATTCTTGGCAATATTTATTAATTGTGTATGCAACTTTAGTACACAGATCTTTACAGATTCTTCTATAATCCAAAATTTTAAAAAAGTGTAAAAAAAAATCTATGGCATACTATCTGGAGCAGACGATAAGAAGCTAACACATAAATTTGTGAAATATGTAAATAAGAGAACCTAAATATATTTCGATCTGTTTTTCGATGAAATTGTCACTTAAATGTTTCCTACCAGAAAAATAATAAAATATTTTTTGTATTAAATATAGCATTCAAATTCGATGAAATTGGCACTTAAATGTTTCGTACCAGAAAAATAAGAAAATGTCTTTTATATTAAATATAACATTCAAAACTGTGTATTTTATAAACATTAAAAATATTCATGCATTATACACTGTGAGCATTAGTGCTCACCATAACTGTAAATTTTCTCTCTTTTATTTATACTTTGTAATTTTTTCCACATTATAAATATCTAATTTCTTAATTAAAACTTAACATCTAAGCTATACCAAAAAAAAAAAAAAATAATAATGTATGGCCCTTTTGAGTGTCTTTGTTTGTTTATGCTTTGCCAGATTTTTCACCACTTGGCATTTATGTGCTGTTTCACGAACATGTTCCGAACCCTATTTTTTACTTTTTCAACTTCTTTTCTAGTAAGTAGTTATAACTACAGCTTTCCATTCACTTTCTACCAATTGTTTAAACTCAATCCTCAATCTCCTTCGCTTTACTTTTTATTCCAAATTCGTTATCATTTCTTTTCTTAACTTTACATCTATCCTTTTCATTATAATTGTCTTTTATCTTGTAGTTAATACTACATCTTAACTTTTTCCAACGGCTCAATTTAATGCAAAACACTCTACTCACTATTAGACTGGGCGTAAAGTTGTCGGAAAGTCAAAAGCCCCTTTACCAACATGAACTGTTCGGCAACTGTTGTATTTTAAAATATTTCTTATCAATCAAGTTATCTAATTGTCTCATTATGACAATTAGAAAAGCCGAAAAAAATAAAAAGGAAATTGTTCATTTGTCTGGCAAGAAACAATATACAGGAGTTATTTATTCAAACCAAATTCTCGTATTATATCTATAATAAAGAAGGAATTTTGTGTGTGTATGTATCTGTCTGTCTGTGCACTGTGTTCTGAAAATACTGCTGCACGCAGAGCTACAAAGGTTCGTAGTAACGTAACTATATATGTAGTTTTGGACCTCGAAGCCCGATTTTGTGATGTTTGATTAGTTTCTTTTATTTAATTTGTTATGGTATTTTTAGCGTTGTTTCACGTTTTGCATAATTTTTCCACATTAGTAACCGGATTCCGGTTCCAATCTTTTAGCCCAATGTAGTAAATTTTGTCCTTTAAAAAAAAAAAAGTTTATTCGGAATTCGTTCAGCGATTTTTGACTTTTTGATGATTTTCTTCCTTTGATATTGAAAAATTTCCCTCAGATTGCTTGATTGGTTGCCTCTATTTTTGCCTCAGTTATCTCCAAAATTATCATTTTTTTCTCTTTTTAGCTAGGAAAAGGTCGATAATTTTTAAAGGTTTAAAAAAACATGTTTTTAAAAGGGAACGGTGGGTTATAAATTATCCCGATTTGTATTTTTGATGAGATTTTTTTTATTTAATTTGTTATGCGTTTTTTAACGTTTTTCACGCTTTGCGGCGATTTTTTTACATTATTAAAATTAATCCAATTTCAATCTTTTAGCCCAATATAGTAAATTTTGTCCTCTTTTCAATAAAAGTTATTTCAAATTCGAACAGAGATTTTTAAATTTTTCTCAATTTTTTTTAGGCAATTTTCAGAGTTTTTCCACGTACGTGACGTTATTTATGTATTTGATATTTGATTTCAGAAATCGGCAACGATAACTTACTGTATTTAAATATCAAAGCAGAAAAAAAATCGCCATTTTGTTTCTGTTTCAAAAGTTAACGCTAATTGTTAATGTTAAAGTTTCCCCGTTTAATTTTGAACGGGGTAGGGGTTCGTCCCATTGTAAATTAAATATCGTGTTAATGCTGTGATCGAAAGTGCCTCCTCCCCCCCATGCCCCCGAATAAGAACTTTTTTAATAAAGGTTCGATTCAAACGAAACCTTTTTTAACATTTTTTCCAGGTCCCCCAGGTAATAAATAAACTTTGGTATATTTTTTTAATAACTTGGATACCACAGCTTATGAATATTAATCTCCAAAAGGGGATTTATTTTCTCGGATTCTGCGGGCCCTATTTCAACGGGAATTGGTTCATTCAACTCAACAATGAACTAATTAAGATATAAATAATTAAATAACATATAGATTTGACGCGTCTTCGCAGTGGAAATTGGAAGTAAAAGATATTGCAGTGCTTGCGCAGCACGCATGCTCTACAGTGCCGTAGGCAGCAGCGACAAGTGCCGGAGTTTTGTTCGGAAAGAGGTTAGTTTAGAGAATAATGCGTCCCTGATGATGGAAAGTAGAACCAAAAAATTATACAGAGCGTGCGCAGCGTGTCAGCTGTATGGTGTCGCAGGCAGTGGGGACACGTGGCGGAAGTTTGTTTAGAACAAAATGCGTCCTTCGACAGTGGAACTAAAAGATATTCCGTCGCGTGTAACAAAAATGGCTATTTTCATTGAAACCGCAAAACTAAATTACCGATTTGATAATCCCAGACAACGAAATAGTCTCATTTTCACTCATCCTTGAATCTTAATAAAACTATTAGAGGTACTGATTCGAAAGTCACAGTATATATGTAATTTATTTTTCCGATTCCGAAAATGCAAATTTTGTGAAAATCGGATGGTAACTTTTCTTAATTTTGGGCCAAAACTGACCCGATTTGAATCAAATGACCCAGACATTTGAGGGAGTCATATTGAATTTACTTCCGCTTCGGGGTCCGTCTCTCTACTTAATTTCCGACAGACAAAAGGGTTATTAGAGGAACGGTTTCGTGCAGCGATTTTTTGTGTGTTTTCGCGTTTCGTACTATTTTTTTACGGGACCGGGCAACACCGGGCAGATCAGCTACTATTGTTTTCTATATATAAATATAATGTAAAAGCGTAAAATCCTTTAAGTACAGCGATACGGTTGATCTATTGTGCAGAATTCTGCATTAGTATTTATAAATGAATTTTAAGTAACAAGTATTATGCTGTTTACAAAGTACATATAATGTATATTTCATAATGAAATTCTGTAAAATTAAATGTTCTTCGCGACGACCGTTCTTTACAAAATTTTTAATCTTTTATCACCGAATTTTCAAATTAGAAATTTTTGCATGAATTAATCGCAGAATTGCTATGATTAAATAAGGCAACATTTACTTTTAAAAATTACTGTTATGAATAATCAAGAATTCTTAACACCTTATGCGTCACGTATAGATGACTTAAAGGTGTTTAAAGGAATAACAGAAATTAGACAGAAATATTTATAGGAGATCATCTGAAATTCGAGTGTATGCAGTATCTATTCGATGAAAGAGAATGCAAAGAGAATATCAGCGACATAAATCATTTCGTAAAAAAAATAACCTGAAATATGCTTCATTTTATTTTAAAGAATGAATGGTATGGTACTGTTTCAAATATGTCAAATCTTACCGTAGTGTGCACTTCGAATCAAACATGTATTTTTTTTTTCAATTCCTACTATTAGCTCACACTCTCTATATATTTATATATCTTGTTCAAATTTTCAATCGTTATTAAAATATTTCCTATTCATCCAATGAAGTTCAAATGCATTTTTTAAATCTTGTAGTGGATCACACTTGATGTTAATACAGTTTTTTCAAATATTAATTCATTAATTAAATTTAATTAATTAATTTATTTTTATATGGGAGAAAAAAAATCTCATTGTTTTCATAAATGAAATGAAAGATGTTCCTCAAATTATTGATGCCACAAAAATAAAATACCGCAACATTGATTATAAAAAGAATGTTCAATAAAAATAACGTGGGACATTAATGCTGCACGGGTTTATCCTAATAATATTATAAATCCGATTGTGTGCAAATGTTAGGCTGAAGCCAGCGTCAGAATGGAGCATTTAATTATCCTGTACCTTTGCATATAGGTTGATTATAACCCTCAAAAGAACATAGGCTGGTTTTTGTTTATTTTATTCAAATATTTTTCTTAATAATTCAAAATTCCGTTATTTTCATATAAAATAAATGGACATTTTTTCCTATAATGTTTTAAAATGGTTAAATTTACTTTACCGTTGCTAATACTTTAATCGTTGCAATACTCTAAATCAAAGCCCGGAATAATAATTTTTACTCAACAATTAATTTTCAATTGAATGATTTTCACGTTAAAAATGAAAATTCAAAAGAATTCAAAAGAAGAGGAATTTCCGTGATATTTGAAACAAAAATATGGAGTATTTGTTATTATACATGAAGTATGAATATTGGTTACGTTGAGAAGATATTTTCTGTCAAAAACTGCGTTATAATTAGAAGGAAAAATGAACAATAATCATATTATTAAGAAAAGATTTCGCTTGGACCATGGAACTATCAAAAGGATCCTCCTTGGCTTGAACACGAGGCTAACGAAAAAGCCTCGGTTTGAACAAATATGACGTCATAAATAAAACATGTATTTTCAAATATTCGTAACATTACAAGGAGCATGAATATCAGTGTATAATAAAAGTATATACATAATGGATGCCAGATTTAAAATGAATAACTGAAATATTTTTTTTGATACTGATTAATAATAAGCTTGAAAATCAGTAACATACAGATGTGAGTTTTCTGATAAAATTCCCGTCATGATTGCCAGGAAAAGAAAACTAACAAGAATTATATCATTGAAAAGAGATTTCTCTGGAATCAAAGTGACGTCATATTTCAAATAAAACGGGATTTTTCAAATATGTTTCAAATGGTCCGTGAATCAATTTCATACATTAATAATTACAGAGTACAGTGAAAGAATAGAGAGGAAGTGAACCGTCAAATCGGCTTGCAATATGAAGCCGGTTATCATTCAAATCATTAGGACCAAGGGCTGACTTCATTGGGCGGGGAGAGGTTTTCAAAGCAAGCCGCCAGTTGTTTAGGCCAACTGAAGGGTTGCATTTTCAGCATCACGCCAAACAAAAACATTTCATATCTATTTATTCTCTGAAATCTGTGATTACTAATACAAGCATCAGTAAGATTATTAGGAAAAGAAAATTGAACACAAGTCTATTATTTTAAAATCTGACTGTCTGCTTGTATTTCGCAACTACTACTCTTAATGCAATGCGATTTACTTAACACCATCATTGATCTAAGGATGTCATATAAACTCTCTATATATATTTTTTTAAATTAGATTCCGAGATATTATTTTATTATTTTTTTTTTTTAACGAAATTTCTCTAAAAACGGTAATTAAATTACTCCATTTTTGTGGATAAAGAAATAAAACGGATTAATACATTTTTATGCCATTTTCTCATTAAAACTGAAAAAAGAATTTATTTTCAATTTGAATAGTTGGTGAAAAAAAATCTTGATTACAGTAGAATTTCCGAAAATTAAAAACGTATTTCCACATATTCAAACTTTATGAATTAATTTATTCTGCAGAACAAAAATCGTCTGTCAACATATTGTCAAGAAATCAAGAGTTGTTGCAGCTATAGATTAAACCAAGGAAGCAAATTTGCTGTTACATGCAAACGTAACACTTGCAATTGCAAAGCTTTTCGCAACCCCAAATTACATGCAAAGGTAACATTTACATGTAATTTGCACCCAAATTAATTTTAATTTGAACCCTTATAAATGTTAATTTGCACTGAAAATTACATGCAAAAGTAATAATTACATATAATTTTGGGTTGCAAAAAGCTTTGCAATTGAAAGTGTTCCGTTTGTATGTAACTGTCACTGTTACATGCAAACGTAACACATGTAAATCTTACGTTTGCATGTAATTTTGGGTTGCAAAAAGCTTTGCATTTGAAGCTCCTTGCATTTAGGTGTAGAATTATACCTCCATATTCACAAGAATTGAATTTAAAGAAAAAACATATACTATTTCCGATGAATTATTTTTAAATGATGGCTGTTAAAACTTTTTTCAAAGTCGTTAAAAGTAAAATGGTTTATTAAGTAAAACTGATATTTGTTTTTTTACAAATTGTACTTTTTAAAAACTGAGCTATGTCAAGGCCCCTTCAACAAAAAAATACCGTATTTTCTTCTATGAAATATGATAAAGAGTTAGTTAATTATTTACGTTTTTAATTATCGGGGGTGAAATATTTTGCTTGATGAATGCATTTATTCTTCTTTTAATGTTACGTGAACGAAGTCACGGGTAACAGCTAGTTATATATATTTATGATTAAAAAGTAGGAATTGACTTAATTTTTTTTATATTACTTGTTAACTCTTAGATAAAATAAATAACCCGTATGCATTTTCTGAAACGTATACTCCAATACATTGTCAGCATTTTTTTATTGGCAAACGCCTTTTTAATAATCTATTTCACCAAAGTTTTACCTTTTTGCAAGGGTCATTTGTTATTGAAAGGCGTGTTTTGTAAGAATTTTCAAATATTCTCGGTAAACTTGCATTTTTAATATATATATATATATATATATATATATATATAGTCCTTCATCGTTAAATGTATATTCTTCTACGTATGCTTTCATATTCATACGTAAGGGAACCAGAAATGTTTGAAATGAGGAATATTGACTGAACTTTAGTCATACATTAGGAATCCTGTAATAAATTTAAATTATTACTTCTTTTCGCGTTTAATTATTTCTGTTTTATAGAAAAAATATATTTGTTTGATTGTAAAAATAATAATAATAATATAAGTTTCATTACTGTACGTGTACGTTCATCTTGAAAAACTAGTTTTCCCCTTGAGTTTGAAATGTACGATCAATATTTGTGAGTAGTCATTTATTCTGTATACTGCTGATTATGTTTTATTATGCCCGAAATCGAACAAACAAATTTGTTTTGTTTTTTTCATGTTATAATAATAAAAATAATAAAAAAAACGATCAATTTTTATGGATTTCGAATTTGTTAATATATTTTTTTTTCAAGTATAGTTGAGAGAAAGCAGTAACGAAGTAACTATAAATAAGAAATGTCGAATTAAAAATATGGAACCTGGACTTCAAAATCGTCTAAAAGTTAGTTTTGCAAAATTCTTTCTGTCGTATATTAAGCATTTTTATCATTTTATTTTACAATTTAACCGATATATTTTTTCTATAAAACAAAAATTAATAAATAAACAAGAACGAAAACTCATACGTTAAACATGGATTATTAACATACATAACACTTTCCAACACATCCAAAATAATTTTACAAGTCTTTACCGACTAATAAGGTGAAAAATGATATCTAAGTAAACAATTTGGAAAATAATTGTATAACATATTTAAAAACTTAATTTCAGGAATAACCCACATTATTCGGTAAAATATCCGAATTCTTTTTTGCAGCCCTGTATATGATCTCTAGATTTGTATAAATGACCCTATTCCAATTAGCCTAACGCTCTCTAGGCTCTTTGCAATAAGCCTAATAAATATCAAGCTGATTTTAGAAAGGTTCAGATTTTGCAATTAGCCTACGACATTATATACTACAAAGTATGCTAAAACTTCGTTTAGTTAGGAAACGCATAGCACAATTGCAAATTATCCTTCAAGAATTTCCGCCAACAAACGGAAATGTACTTGAGAACTTTTGTGCTGCCCTGTGCACGATCTATAGAATTTATACACACCAAGTAATAGACAAAAAAGAGTTAAATTTAAAAACGCATGCAGCAACTGAAAACGTATTTCCAGCAATTATTGTTAACGGACAGTAGCGAATTCTTTTGTCTGTCCCTGTAAATGAACAATGAATGCTATACACACAATATTCTATTGTAAGCCTCTTGTAATGCACCCTAGCGAAATATATTAATTTCAATACGTGTGAAATAGTGAAACCTTTTTTAAATAAACCGCAAACGATATTTCTCCATAGACAGTATAACATAACCGAATTTTTTTGAGTGTCCCTGTAAAAAAACTATAAGTGCTACACACTTCATTTTCGATACCGATCATGACATACTAAAACTGAATAACATATATCAATTGCATGACAATTCGAATTTATTTACACGAGTTGGAGAACGGACAGGCAGACAGACAGACAAACCAAATTCATAAACACTTTTCAACTATGTTCAAAAGTGTTAAAAAATGAAGTAATATTCTCAAGCAATTACAGACTTCATAATTCGCGATTAAACTAAAGATAATTTTCATCATTTCACAACTTTCTGTTCGCTTTAAATTTTTATTCATAAAAACATAAATGTATCTTGAAACATTTCATTGTGGTAATTACCTAAATATATTTTTTTCTGCATTGGGAATTACAATAGCTTTTTAAAAAAATTTTTGCAAATATTTTAGTTACAATTCATTTTGGAAATTGTAAAACTTTCAATTCAACATGCATCATTCACATATAAACTGTGCAAGTTATATATATATATATATATATATATATATATATATATATATATATATAAACGAAAGTTTAAATATCTTTTATGCAATTGAAAATGTTACTATTCCAATATATTCTTTAAATAGCAAAAATATTTATAATAATTTATATTCAACTGATACATGTAAGAATTCTATTCTATATTCATGTAAGAATACTATTTTTTAAAATAGTAATTAAACTACTTTGAAAGAAAATATTTGACATTTCATTACTTTTAACAGGAAATCGAAAAAGAATGACGGTTTTAATGAAAGTTAAATTGTAAGTTATTTCTTGATAAGAGAAAGTAAAATCTTCATTTAGACTTTAAAGAGTTTGATAAAATCCTAATTCTTAAAATTTATCCCCTCACAATAGCTTTTCTCGGAAATTGCTTTTCTTTAATAAACCTCAACTGATGTTTATTAAACCATAGATTTTTTATGTGTGTGTGTCGGTAAAAGTAATATTTTAAAAGTATTTAATTCTACTCATTTTGCGTTTTTTTGCCGAAATATGCAATTTTATATGTTTAATTCATAAGTTAATCTAAGGAATAAAAATGACAGGTATTGATGTGAATCAGAATAACTCGCTAATTCAAACATAAAGTCAACGTAATAAAATACATTATGAACAATATTTTCAGAAAATGAACTAAATCACAACTTAAGGTGGCGGATCAGTCAGATTCTGCATTCTCCTTTCCCATGTTAAACCAATGGCATTAAAGTTCGCCGGTTTCCTTCAAATATCTCAGCAAATAATTAAGTCTTTCGAAATGTGTTTTTTGTGAGTGATTCTTTAGATGAATCATCGCGTAGTTGCAGATTTAATTTTTCTCTTATATAAATTTAAATATTTGTTTTAGCAATATTTGTTTTAGAATTTACATTTACATCATTATATGCTGTCTTTTAAACGCTAAAACAAATATTTAAATTTAAATAATAGAAAAATGAAATTTGTAACTATGCGATGATTCATCTAAAGCATAACTCACAAAAAACAAAATTCGAAAAACTTAATTATTTGATGAGATATTTGAAGGAAACCCAGGAACTTTAATACCATTGGTTTAACATGGGAAAGGAGAATACAGAATCTAACTGATCCGCCACATTAAGAACAATATTTCATAAATTGGTTAACATTGATCGTAAAATGCCATACGACATACCAATGGATTTGCAATAAATTGAGAAATAAGAATATTCACAATTCATTTACATGTATCTCCAAAAGTTTCAATTATGAAATATTTGGAGGCATTAAAATTTGATAAAACATCTACAAACAGGAGCTCTACATTCTCCAGACGGAGAAAGGGCAATAAAACAAAATCTGTCTCCACATGTGACAGCTTTTTCATCCAAGCCAACAAAACAATATTTATAATGCTTTTAAGAGTAATTTGTATGACTTAGAACAGCTGCAATCGAAAAATATGTCACAAGAGATTTTTGAGAATAGGGGGCAGTGGACGTCCAGCGAGGTACAACATGAGATGAACGAAACACAAGGCAAAGATTTATCTGCATACGATCAAAATTAGACCAATGTGGATACAGAGGGGGGGGGGGGCTATCGGGACACTGTATTGGACGAAATACACTATATTTCCAATGATGTCCGGTCACTTGCGATTTCAGACGTTTTGTTAAATATCTGGAAAGATACATGAGGAATTGTCCTGAAACTTCAGGAGTGTAAACAACATGATAAACGTCATATATTTCCGTGAAGGTTTTTTTCCCGAAACCCCATAAGGGGCCGTCAACAAATTGAAGAAAAACGAATATCTTTTGGATAATCCTGTAGAAACTGATGTTGCAAAAGCATTCAAACTGTAGATTATGATTAAGTGGCTTATTGTAATAATTTGGGTTCATTTTTATGAAGATAGCATATGCACTCGAAGAAAAATTCAGATTTTTATAAAAACAGTCCCAAATTTTACCAAGTTTTTTGCTTATAATTTGCAGAGTTTTTAATATAAAAAAAAGTTTTTTTCAGAAAATATGACAAACAAAATTATACACAATACCCTGTAATCAGAAATAAAAAATAATAAAAATTGTATGAAAAATGAGCAGGTTTACTAAAGATTGTTTCACTGCGCATGCGCGAATTCAATCAAAATATACTGTGCATAATATATTAGCTAAATGTATAGACCAACTTTTATGAAAGTCTCAAAAACATAGCTTGAAAATTCTGATAGTAATCATTGATAGAATAAGCTCGGAATTCGCTGTTCCCAAAAGGAAGCAAAAAGATGAGGGGTTGTATCCAAATATACTATCTAATCAAAGTTGACATAATAAGAATGAAGTGTCTCTCATTCTATACTTGATACAACCCCTCATCTTTTTGCTTCCTTTTGGGAACAGCGAATTCCGAGCTTATTCTATCAACGATTACTATCAGAATTTTCAAGCTATGTTTTTGAGACTTTCATAAAAGTTGGTCTATACATTTAGCTAATATATTATGTACAGTATATTTTGATTGAATTCGCGTATGCGCAGTGAAACAATATTTAGTAAACCTGCTCATTTTTCATACATTTTTTATTGTTTTTTAATTCTGATTGCAAGGTATTGTGTATAATTTTGTTTGTCATATTTTCTGAAAAAAACTTGTTTTTATATTAAAAATTCTGCAAATTATAAGCAAAAAACTTGGTAAAATTTGGGACTGTTTTTATAAAAACCCGAATTTCTCTTCGAGTATACATGCTATCTTCATAATAATGAAACAAAATTATTACAATAAGCCACTCAATCATAATCTACAGTTTGAAAGAATTTGCGATATTAGTTTTTACAGGGTTATCCAACAGATATTCGTTTTTCTTCAATTTGTTGACGGCCCCTTACGGGTTTTCGGGAAAAAATCTTCGCGGAAATATATGACGTTTATCATATTGTTTACACTCCTGAAGTTTCGGGATAATTCCTCATGTATCTTTCCAGATATTTAACATAACGCCTAAAGTCGCAAGTGACCGGTCATCATTGGAAATATAGTGTAGGTCTATAGTACAGAACAAATTAACTTGGAAATTTCGGTAAGATCTTTACTTGAGAATTGGTGATAACGTGTATGATTCAGGAGCATTCCGAATATAGCTAAGTTGAGTTTGTGCGATGGTCAAGTGCTTTTCACATAAAATAATGGCGGTGTTCCAGTGGTATTTGACATTGCTAGATTAAAAAAAAAATTGAATTAGGGCAGTAAAATAAGTTGCTTTAAAAAGGAGGCAGGACCAACCAATTCATAAGCAATAAAATGCACACTTTGCGCATGCTTTTTCAACAACACAAATGAGGTTTATACAGCAAAGATGCATTCAAGAGTCTTCATGCAAAAATACGAGGTACAATGTTCCTTTTCAATAATGACCTGTAACAGTTCATATGTAATTATTGCTACATTTAGGAAGTCATTTGATGCCCGGATCAGAGTGGCCTAATTATGGCCTAAGAATTATTTTTATTTGATATATTAATTTTATTGGAGAATATTCTGATAATATAACCAAGTCAGAATGTTGACTTTTAAAATTAAATACAATATATCTGAGTAATGAGTAATGATTTTCAGACTTAAAGATAAAAGAATTATGCTAATAAAATAAATACAATATTTTGATATTAAGAATATTATTAATTGGTCGATAGGTGGACCTTAAAATAAACAGATAAATTTTATATAAAACATGACATCTGTGTATAAAAATTGCATATAAATCATTTGTGCAATAATATTAAAAGGAAGAATACCAACGTTATAAATGCACAAATAATACACAAAAGAGCAGCAAATAGATATTTCGAATCTAACAAGCGAGGTTCTTGATAGTTTGTATATTCGTAATAGCTATTTGCTGCTTTTTTGTAAATTATTTGTGCATTTATAATATTGGTATTCTTCCTTGTAAAATTATGATATGTGTATTTTTAGTTTATGTTTAGTGTTATACGTTTTCTTGGAAATAAGTGTGTTTGTTTTCAATTAACGTTAATTTCTGAATTGTGGTATCTTAGTCTTTAATTTGTATATATTTTATCTGAAAAATACGAGCTAGTTAATTAATTCATAATGATCTTTGTATTTTCTAAATCTGCACAGCGCATTATTAATTATTTTATTATTCTTCTTTTATTATTTACGGAAATGGATTTTTTTTTTTTTTTTTTTGTCAAAGGGGAAGTTGTTTAACGTTTCCCAAACAACGACCAAGAACCGGCGATCACCCTTAATTTTGCGTATAAATTAACTAATTCGACTTATAAGCATTTGGGAAACTTGCGGATGAGGGACGGATATAGTACGTTTATCGTAACTTTCCTACAATTTATTAAAGTGTTAAATATCTTTCCAACATGTATAAAAGAAAGTATGTATGAATTTGTTTTTCCATCATGAATTTTTGTCTGTTAAGTAAATGCTATTTTTTTTCGTTTTAAAGACAATAATAATATGAGAAGTGAGAAAAGGGGGAAATTATTTGTTAATAGTCTGGACAACGGCACTTTGAAAGGGCACTTTGTGTGAACACAATTTTTTATTTTTAAATTGCTTAATTATAACAAATTAAAAAAAGTAATCGCAACAAACATTAAAATAACATATAAGAAATGTAAAACAACATATTAATGTATTATCCGTATAATATCCGTATAATACGTCCGGTATTCTATACTTGTATTAGAAATTTCATGAAATTTAATATCTTCTTTAAAAAGATCAAAACTTTTTATAAAAAAAAAATTAATGTAGGCACTGTTAAAAATGGGTGTAGACACTATTAAGAATTTAAGCATAATAATTATCTTACACTTTCTCGGCTAATAATACCTGCATTTATTTAAGTAACACTTTTGAAAAGCACATTTACACATACATTTTTAGGATGTACTTCGCTTTATATACCGGGTGCTCGAAAAGTTAAGGGGACAGTACACCTTTAAAATGGTCAAAAATTCAATTTCAAGGTTTTGATGTCAGTAAATAGTGCATTTTATTCCGAGTAGAACGGTACCAATGTTTTTCAGAGGCGATAATTATTGACGAAGATGTAAAGTAAAACGCAATCGTCATTCTTTGTTTTTGAATGGAGAGTGAAAACTTTAAATGCATTTAATTCACAACAATGATTTTCAAACTTGCGCGCACGATTTCTCCAAAAATAATTTAGATAGAACCTCAATTTTTTTCAAATTTATTAATGTTGTAACAATGAACAAAATGAACTAGAATCTTTTAATTTGGTCAATAAATTAAAAAATAATTAACTGTAATTCATCGAAAAGCGCATTTAAAATGCGTTTTTAATTTAATTACAGTTAATTATTTTTTAATTTATAAATCAAATTAAAAGATTCTAGTTCATTTTGTTCATTGTTACAACATTAATAAGTTTGAAAAAATTGAGGTTCTATCTAAATTATTTTTGGAGAAATCGTGCGCGCAAGTTTGAAAATCATTGTTGTGAATTAAATGCATTTAAAGTTTTCACTCTCCATCAAAAACAAAGAATGACGATTGCGTTTTACTTTATATCTTCGTCAATAATTATCGCATCTGAAAAACATTGGTACCTTTCTACTCAGAATAAAATGCACTATTTACTGACATCAAAAAATTGAAATTGAATTTTTGACCATTTTAAAGGTGTACTGTCCCCTAAGAGAAACATTACAAATCGATAATTTATAAATTAATAAAGATAGAGAAGAAGAAACGGTAATGAAACCATAAAACAAGACTAATTCAAGAACTCAACGTTTATGTACAGTTTGGCTTTCATCAAAAATCATTCAAATATCTATATGACATATATAACGTGATTATGTTTTTAACTATCGTTAAATCAGCTCTCTAAATGTAATTATTATTAAAGAACTCGAAATATACCTTAAGGATTACTGTTTAAAACTCATCAAACTCCAACGATTTTTCTTCGTTTTCTTGTTTAATCTCGTCTAATACCCCTCCTTCTGCAGTGATTTCCAATGCCATTAACTTTAGTAAAAGTAATTTGAAATTGCTCCATTAGCTATACTTTATCAGTTAATAGCAATCGATTTTCGAATGGTACAGAATATAGGAACAAATATAAATACAGATATAGGAACCTAGACAATAATGTTTGTTTCATTCATGTTAAACGGTAAATACTGAAAATAAGATAAAGTAATTAACACCATTTTAATAAAATACCCTTTTTTCAGTTCCGCTTCTTGACATTAATAATATAAACTGAATTTGTAAATACTAATATGAATTTATAAAATTATGTTCATACTGAAACGCACAGCTACACTTCTCATCAAAATTAAAAGATAGGCTTAAACTTTTATAAACATTAAACACAAACTCACACTCAGGGTTGCCAGTTTAGCAATTTTTTTTAATTTAGACTTAATACAAGAAACTCGAAAAGAAAAATATTTAGTTTATGTAATTATAGTTAAAACACTTAAACAGTTTATGGATTCTCGGTCCTTCTCAATTGTTAAAATATTACAAATTATCTGTCATTACATAAAATACAAATTTTTACTTAAAAATTCTGGTGCATAAAAACTTTTGCCATAAATAACCTTCGTATTTTCTCTATTCTAGCCATATAATTAAACTTTTACTGAAAATAAAATATAGAGTATAGACAGTAATTAGTTCATTATTTTTTCTTCAGGTTACTTTCATTATTCTCACAGAAAACAGAATGAAAATCAAAGTAATGACATTAATAAAAAAAAATATTTTAATGACGAGAAATAACTAACCATTCAAAAGATACTTTTAGTTATTCAAGAATTCTCTTAGAAGTAAGAAGAAATAACAATTTGGCCCCATTAGTAACATTATTTCTTAACTCTTTAAATATCGCGGCTCTCAGTGGGAAATTTATCATTCGTAAGTTTGATAGCGCGAGCCGTCAAATGCTTTGAGTTATAGAGTAATTTTGCATTTATTCCTAATTTTAGTCTGGCTTAATATTCCCACAGAGAGCTTTTCATTTTCATCGACTGACATTGGATAATTGCGCTTTCTTCTCTAAGAGATATATTTGAATTAGAAAAAGATAATGAGAAAATTTTCAATGAAAACAATTTTTTTAGAAATTTTCAATTATTATCGTTTAAAACTGGCACGTATTTTACGAACTGAAGAAAGTTAATGTCATTTAAAACTGTTTTTTACTTTTACCATACCTATAAGAGGAATATACAGGAATATTTTTGATGGATTTATGTATTTTGGCATGACTTGAAGACGATTCGACTATTTTTGAAAAAAATGTCTGACTGTCTGTTATTCTGTGTAAAGACAGTGTATGCCTGTGCGTGTGGGGGAAATTTGTGGCCGCTCTATCTCAAGAATTAATTCAGCAAAATTATTCAAACTCCAGGTTCAATTAGACCTTGGCATACATTGTTGATGATTAGGTTTGATATCGCACAAAGTGTAACGCTTTTATGGTGCATTTTTCACGTTATCCGTGAAAGCTATAACTCAATAAGTATTCGAAGTACGGAATTTCGTCTAATTTCATATTCTGTTTCACCTTAACACAAACAGATGATGATTAGGTTTGGGTGTATAGTAAAACAACACCTGGCACTGCTATACCGTACTTATCACGATTACCGCAATAGCTATATCTCACGCACTAATGCAAGGAATCTCATAGAACTTCATATTCTGTTACACCTTGACATAAATACAATCTCATTCACTTTTGAATTTGATCGACCAGCAGGGGACACTCCTATCCACTGGTCGGAGAAAGATTCCTAATTGGGTCCACAATCAATTGATGCAATTTATTGAGCGTGATTTGCAGGATTATTAATTCCATTCTTGTAACTTTCATACACTTTTAACCGTTTTGTTGCGAGAATGGCTCATTTTTGTCACTAGCTTTTGTCTGTGGGCACGATTACGGAATATTAGAGTTATCTATTTTGTAATGAATGTTAGAGCTGTATCTTGTATTCTATTGTGTAGAAATGCACCAAATTTTATATTTGAGTTTAGTGATTAAAAATGTAAAATCTGATATAATTTTAAATTTTAATATCCAACAGGAATCACTATTGTTCTGTTCTTCTTTTAATTCACTGGTACTGTAACTCCGTGTTAAATTCGAGAAAATGCACAATGCTTCTTTATTCATTAATCGTTAAATTTGGACCACCGTGTATATATTTTCTCCGATATTACTAAAATAAAATGATATTAAATAATTAATAAAAATAAAAATATATTTATAAATTGATATATGGATTGTATAGAAAAAAATGTTATTGAAAATTTAATCAAGTTTAATCTAACGATCGAGCATTTTATTTTTAGTAGATTTTTTTTCCATATTAAGCTGAATAATGTCAAACTTTTTCAATGGGACGTAAAAACATACTTTAATAAAGTTAAAGTATACAGATGTAAAAATTAAAACGAGTTATTTTATATCTTTATATATTTAAGCACAAAATTTTTAAATACACCTTACAAATTTTTGAACTGAAATCTGCATTTGTTTTCATTGATAAAAAGGAAGCCGTTTCTGCGGCTAAAAATACAAGTCAGATGCTTTCCATAAATTATCAAACTGCTGACATAAAAAATTTAAGTATATTAAATATCTTGCCCCTGTGAATCATACTATAAAAGACCCTGGCAAACAGACGATTAACCCCTTCGGCTCTGGCGTCCTATTAATAGTACATATATTTTCATTTAGTATCATTTTGTCTTAACAGTTATTTTTGTTATTATCTACATATAGTAATGTATTATATGTCTATACATTTATGATTATGACTTCGTTTATGCTTCAGCATTTAGTAATAATTAATTAAATAAAACATTACTTAATTCTCTTCACACTATTAGTGATTCTTCTTTTTCAAACATATGTTTCACTCTTTAAATTTAAAGTATGTACTTTAATGGTAAATATGCTTTACCAAACGAATAATAGTGATAAAACATAAAAAGTACTAGAAAGCTGTTATGTCTGCTTAATCATGTTGCGGCATCGTATTTTCCAAACGTCTACAAAAAGGATTGTCATAAGAATAGTAAACAAAATAATTATATTTGTTAAATTTCTGTAAATTACATATTAGTTAAATTTCAGTAAATCTTAGCATTTGTGGTTCAGATAGTTACTTTTAATATCATTAACGTAAAAGTTGTTTTCCCCCAAAATAAAATTTAAAAAATCAGACACGAAAGGGTTAATATTTCTACGTATATTAACTAAATAACATATTATAAGTGTTAACTCATCGCTGAAGTTACGCTCACTCAAAAATCACAAAATATTTTCAGATATTCGCACATTGAATAAAATACATATTTAATTTACACGTACTTTACTCTGTGATAAGAATATTCTGCTCTTCCGTGTAAATGATACTTTTATGCAAACATAAAAAAAGGAATATTTATTGTTTTAGAGATATCATTATTATTCACTTCGAGTAACTTAATAAAAATTTAACCCAACATTGTATCATCTTTTTGTTTCTCACATGTACAAGATTAAGTAACTTTATTTTAATTATCAAACTGCAGGAAGCAAAATCTAACATATAAAATATTTTGTATTCTTCCTCCGTCCTCAATCACACAAAAAAAAGACACTGGAGGACTGAAAATTAATTAAGTTTTCCTTACATTTTAATTAAGAAAAGCATTATGAATACACATTGCCAATTATAAATAACATTGCCCAAATCACAAATTAACTACGCTTAGCCCTAGATTTAAAAGAAATATATAATTGTATTGCATATGAAATATCTCAAAACATTCCATTTGATCTGAATTATTCACAGCTGTTGCAAAATAATATTAAATAACAATAACAAATTCATGTTGAGAAATGAAAACAAATTTTCTCTTCATTTTAAGTTACATATTATAATGCAGAAACATGTGAAAGTATAAAATGTGGTTTTCAAAATTATTTCTTATTATAAAAAGGAAAACATGTAAGCTAGAAACATAATTAAAATGAGCATAATTTTAATTATATTCATATTTATTTATTTAATACCTCTTATTATCTATATAAATTTAATGCACGAGTATTTTTTATAGAGAGAGATGTATAGTTTTTTTTTTCGTGTACATTTTTGGTTCTAAAACATTTTAAAATCTGAATTTTCTAACTTTAGCCATGAAAAGCTATTTCAGACAAACAGAATTAAATAGTTGTCATATTTAATATGTGAAATCTCGTGAAAAGTCAAATGGGAGTAAGTTAAATAAGAATTCTCCACCACACATTTTATGTACTGCAGCAGGAGGAAAGATATCATACGTATGTAATGTAAAGTGGAAACAAATACAAAAATTTTATAATGCACATAACTCATTCTAAGATACAAAAAAAATGACTGACATTCAATTTTGTTGCTAAATCTGCGCAGTCTGTCTCCATAAAAGAGGTAGGTTGAAACATATGTGATGTCGGCGAAAATTTAGCGTAAAAACGACTTTAACACTAAAAAGTTAAAATTAAAAACCTCATAAATACTGCATAATATAAATTATAATCATAGAAAATATTAAGTGTTCGTCACATAAATTCACCCCGTGGTATACGGTAAAATTTTCGCTAAAACATACCAGCAATATTGGTCGTGTTTTGCGTTGAGTGCGAATATGGTATTTTCCACTTTTGTTCCCAATCAGAGTTAAAAGTTATCTGCTACCGTCGATTTGGTATTGTTCAAAGAAACTTATTTTTGGCAACAAATTTCCTTTAAAACGAAACTGCAATTATTTGAATTAACATGATCATAATTCTATAAGGATATGCGGAAATCGCGCAGAACTGGAGTTATCATAAAAAATAATTTGTTATTGAAAAAAAAAGCCCAAAATGACATCTATATATTTAAAACGCTAAGCGATTTCTTTCGACAATCCGTGAGAACAAACTACTGAATCAAATTACATCATTCTTTTTTTAAATGAAAGCTATTTGAACACAGATTTGTTATCGTGCATTTGTTTGTTCGAAAATTTAATTAATTAACCGTAATTTTCAATTAAACTTTTACGTCAGCTAATGACGTCATAATCGGGTAACGCCTACTGTTCCGAAGCATAGAGTTTATTTTCTAAACTCTGTGGTTGAATAAAAGAGAAATAATAAATATTAAAAGCACGCGGTTTTAAGGCCGAATTTGTTAATTTGTAAGTTAAAATATAGTTAAAATGTGTAAGTATTTCGGTAAAAATATTTATCCGTGTGTTTTATAAGCAAATAAAAATTCATATTTACTGTGACGTCACGGAAATATTGTCCATTGGGTTCATTTTATCATTAAGCATTATAACTTTGTTGATGCCATTTTTTTTCATTACAATTAAATGCAAAATATATTTTTATTTGTATGCATGGTGCTTAAAAGCATAAATGTACGTGTGAAAGTTTGTACCGGTGAAAATGACGTTATGCTTAGCTTGAAATGCATTTTAACATTGATAAAACTAAAAAGAAAAATTTATATGATTGTGTCAACATGGCGTAATATTAACTGATATTTCAATTTTTAATTTTAAAGAATAGAACTGGAGCCTTTATTGGATGCTTCATCTTGATTGCATACCTTGATTACATGTTACTAATTACTTTTTTTAAATTATAGGATTGAGTTATAGGAATTATAGGATTTAAATTATTAAGATTTCCTTTTTTAATAAAAAAAATTCACAAAAGTAAAGAATTTCAGGAAAAAAAAAACTTGAAATAATGATTGTATTTTTAGCTAGAATAAACAATGTAAGGCTAATATTTTATAGGAATTATTTTGGTAGGTTTGTTATAAGTTCATTTAACAGTTCCTTATTAGCGGCAAAGTCTTATTTCTTTCACTGTGAATTTTTCTTTCGATGTCAAAAAATGGTAGTCTACTTTTGGACGCCAACCAAAACACAGTGGCAATATTTAGAAATGTATAACGGTTGTGACAACAAACGGCACTATCGCTTTAGCTTTCATCGCGCTTACATCACTTCTAAATACTAAAAATTTAATTTTTTTACTTCATTTTATAATTTCAATTCTTACATCCTCAATTAGAAAAAAAAATTAGCTTTCGATTGAAATTTATTTGAAATCTGCCGCTTAATTTAACGACTTTTTAAATAATTTTCAAGCATGAAATATTTTTCAATTCTATCTCAGCAATGCATTTCAACAATAGCATTTCACTGGGGGGTGGGGATATTTTAAAATAAAATATTTGAAAGACTGCTTCATACGAAGCCCTACTTAAATAATAAAGAAGCTTATTTTACTGATATTGTTATAGTATTTTTTTCCGTCACGTTTTGACGGGTTCCATCTAGTTGTTAATTAAAAAGTTAGGTTTGAAATAAGGTAACTTTGTTGCGAGCAAACAATTGAAATCAGTGCTGCACTCACATACATTTAGAGATGTAAATTGAATTAGTGATGTAAATTGTGCAACAAAGTTAATGGTTTTTTTTAAGATACTTGTTTGAGTGCTAACAGATTTTGCAATCGCTTAACGCAAAGAAACTATGACCCTACTATTTCTGTTATTATTATACCAACTACCACATGTTCCAACAAGGGTCATTTCTTTCTATTTAAAAATATAATTTCAATATCTAAATGAATTCTTTAGATATTCTTAGTATATGAGAATAGAGAAATACTTTATAACTGAAATTGAAAAAAAAAAAAAAAAAAAAAAAAAAAAAAACTAAACAAATGAATTGAAACTTCGCAAATTCCAGCTAAGCTTTAATTTTTGCGTTAGTTTAAACAGACGTTATAAGGAAAATATGGACATATTACACTGTAAAAAAGAAAAAAAATGTTACTTAATCTATGAAAATATAATATAATCACAAACGAAAATATAAAATAACTTCCTCATAGTTATCCGTGATTTTGCAAAGAGTTGTTTATCTTTAGAAAGCTCATAAACGAATACATTTTTTAGATTTAAACAAGCGTTTATACAAACAAAGTTTCTTTTGCTGCCATGGATTTTCGGAAAAGTTTCTGAGTAGATTTTTACTGTATTAATCAGTTTTCTGAAATCAGTTTATGTAAAGAACACTGTCGTTAAAAATAAAACTTTAAACGTAGCAGAAATATTATAGCATGTATGCCTAGAGAAAATAGTTGTTTATCGTAATACATACAGTTCGTAAATGTATCTTAAGAATAGTGTATTAATCAGTTTTCTAAACCTGGAATATACGTTTTTGGAATGCCGTCAATTCCCAAGTAAACATTTTCATGTTCCACAAACATGTTTTACAAACAAAAATGGTGAATTCACAGCTATAACATTAATATTAATTTTTATATTTTTTTGTTACTCTTGCATGTATAAATGAAACTACGCATTTGGAAATGTTTAATTGATACTAACAGCATAAAAAAAAATCTTCTGGGTTGAGAAAATTGAATAAATTAACAGAAAAACTACTCTGCAAAGTTTCCGAAATGCAGTGGCCTAAAGAAACTATCTTTTTATAAATGGTTCATTAAATCTCGAACATATATTGATTTCTGGGATTCCTAAAGATTAAGAACACTTTTCGGAATCGTGGGTAACGGAGAACTTGTTATTGTATATTTTCGCTCGTACTTATATAAAATATTCCTAGATTAAAAAAAGTATTTGCCTTATTTTTATTTTTAAGTTTTCAAATATATTTATCATTCGTAGCAAATTATACTTTTACTGACGAATGCGTATAGATCACATTACAATACAATTTCTTTAATTTTTCTGATATCGTTCCGGATTATTGGAATTCGAATAAAGGGAAATTTGCTGTATTTCGCTAAGTATCGGCATATTTTATGACAATTTGATGCGCACGCAATTATTACTACACGCAAGTACGAACACCTATGAACATTTATAGGAATGAATTTTTTTTTCACAAATTTCAAAATATATCCCTCCTAAATTTATTATCAGCTGTAAAATAACACCATAACAACACGCCGGAAAAGTCACCGCAACTTACAGATTTTTTATTTTTTTAATAAATCTGAAAATTGCATTCTTTTTACATTGCTTACAAGTTTTCGTTATTAGTGAAATGTCTACATTGCAAGAAAAAAAAAAAAAGTTTTGATTTTACAGTATAATACTGGCATAAAATTAACAGTATAAAACAGTAAAATAAGCAGTAATACGCTGCCACGCATGCGCGGTAGCGTATTATTGCTTATTTTACTGTTAATTTTATGCCAGTATTATACTGTAAAATCAACACTTTTTTTGCAGTGTATATATTGTACATTTATATTAGAAATTGCTTACCACTTGTTCAATCGCTTGTCCTTCCATACATGTCGACGATCGGACGCCGTGGGAAAGCAAGAGCCGTCAGGAAATCTAGCATGTGACCTAGGAACCGACTCTCCTTATGGGGTTTCGGCGACGAAGTCGCTGGGTTGTTTCGACGGTTCATCGAGTGTCTGTGTGGAGGTCTCCCCTAAGATGTCGCATGCTCGGGTAAGAGGTTTGGAGATTCCGTTGGATGACGTTCCTCCGGACCGGCAGGAAGCGCACTCGGTGACCCAAAGCCGATGTGCGCGTGAAAGGTATCTCAGGACCTGGGTCCGGTGGTCGATGACGCACCGGGCACTCCTCAGGCGACCTAGTTTTATCACATGTTCAAAATTTAATAAAAAGATAAATTTCTGAGAATTATAAAAACATATTCCGGGTTGAGAAAAGACTATTCTCAACATACATTTAAGAAATGTATGTATTAAATATATAAAATTATTTTTTCTCGGCATTTATTTTTTTCCCGGCATAATATTTCTGTTATGTTTAACGTAATCTAATTTATACCTGCAAGAGTAACAAAAAAATATATAATTTAATATTAATGTTATCGCTGTTAATTCATCATGTTTATCTGTAAAATATGTTTGTTGAACATGAAAACGTTTACTTGGAAATTGACGGCATCCAAAAAAACCTATATTCCAGGTTTAAAAAAATGATTAATACGCTATTCTCAACATAGATTTAAGAACTGTACGTATTAACGATAAAAATTATTTCTGTAGGCATATATGCTATAATATTTCTGCTTAAAGTTTTATTTTTAACGACCTTTTTTTTTTTTTTTTTTTTTTTTTTAAATAAAACTTGAATATAATTTTTGGAAATTCTATGGAAATATTTCTAATATACAATATAGTAAATTAATGATGATATTTAATTTAAATTAATTCTAACTAATGCAATATCGGAACAGAATGTTACAAATAAATACGGAAAAAAATTATTTGTTAGTTTCAGAAAAACCAAAAGAAAAATAAATGAAAAATTGTCTTTTTGCCAGGAATTAGTTCCTTTGTGTATTTTAATTTTATAACTAAGAAGATTTTTTAATTACATTTTAACAATACTGATATAAAAATTATTAAAGAATTGAGTATATTTCATATTAACGTTTTATTGTTACCATGCTCATCCAAATTATCGATCAGCAAATTGGCTTGTGGATAATTAAAAAAAAAGAACATTTCAATTTATACTGCAAAAGGAATCTCTTAAAATAACTAATATGCTTTAAATTTTATCACATGTTATTTTCGGAGATATATTTTGTATTTCAAAAACGTATCGTCTGGAACGTAGATTTATTTTAGATAAATCTTTAAAAAAAAAATACCCTTGCAAATGCTGCAATTACTAAATTTTAAAATGGTGTCTTTATTTTGTACATTATTTTTGGAATCACTATTAAAAAAACTTGCAATATACTGAATAATTTGTGAAATATTCAAATTCATGGATATCATCCACATTCCTCTGCGTGCACACAACGTTTTACACAACCAGAATTTTTATGTTTAAAGCTTAAATTACGCGCAATTAAATATTATTAAAATTAATATATATATATATATATGAAATTAATATTTAAATTTTTTAATTACATAAAATTAATGATTGTTAAAGGAAAAAAAAGTTGCGGGTATCTACTAATCATATTTTGAGACAATAAATATTTAAAAAGCATATAAATGGGGCAGTTTTGTCTTATGTTTTAACCTTTAATCGTCCACAATTCACAAAGTTTGACACAGTAGAAAATATTCACTTCGAACGTTTAATTATTATAAATCTAGTGCATGAAAATTATTTAGTGAAAAATCATTTAAGAACAGCGTATATCATAGTTATATTATATCGAAATACTTAAAGAAATATCATAGAAAAGAATTAAAAAATTTTTAATATTTTTGTTTCGTTTAGGCATTTAAATTACTAAATTAAAACCAATAAATTGAGGTAAAAAAATTATTTTTGTAACTAAAAAATAACTATTAAGACTTAAAAAAGGATATTTTTACACTTCCACTGTTTTCTATAAAATAACTTTTAATTTTAGTTTGAAGTTTTTGAGAATGTTGCGTTTGTATTTTCAAATGCAAGATTGAATTGCCGATTGAATAATCATTCCTTCATATTCCTGGCTATAGTCTGTAAAATAATCCTAATTCTGGCTACTTGTCCCTGATACGTGTACATATTTATATTGTCCGGAATTGCATATTTTTGAAGATGTCTCACCAGTATATTCACTGCTTACCGACCTTAAACTGAAACGTCCCGCAGTGGCGCAGACGATTAAGCTCGGTTCCCGTCAAGATCACTAAAAGTAAAGTAGCATTGACCATGGTCAGTGCTTGGGAGGGTGACAACCTCTCTTGGCTGCGTCTGCTGTGGGACCGTTAATGAGAGCTGGTACACGTAAAATCTCTTTGTGGCTCCAATGTCCTCCAAGTTTGCTAACAATACTTTTAAGGGTGCCAAACCAGGTGCAGGTCTCTCATCTGGAATTGGTTCAAAATTAGGAGACCAGCTCTAGAAGTCCAATCTCTGTTGAGGCTCTGGCCCCCCTTTTTTTCAGAGAAGTGCCATGCACTTTCTCTGACACGACAACAACAACAACCGACCTTAAACTACAAACAATGGATGGCTTTTTGAGAGCTGTACGTGCATGCCAACAATTCTATAGGAACATGCCAAAAAATTCATTGGTGTTCGATCCGGAACACATAGTTCTTACATAAGAAACAGAAAATACATGAAGGTAAAACCAGAATATTTTATTCCTTTACTCGTGAGTAATTTTAATTGTTTTTGTACTAAAACGCATTGAAATTAGATGTCAAAAATATATAAAGGCAAAATAATAAATTAAACAACAAATTAAATTTCTTTCGATGCTTATTGAATCATTTCATATTTTCAGTGCAGCTGCTTAAGTTTGCACTTAAGTGTGTTTTAGAGGCCAAAAGATTTAAAAGAAAGTCAATCTATGAGCATTATGCTGAAAATTTTCCTATTGACGGAGTTATTGTAATTTTTATAGGTTCATATATTTGCGAAGCCCTGAATGCAGTTGCATGCCCTAGTGATATCCCCCAAACTGTGTTTTCCAAGAATATTGGTTGTATTTTCCCCAAGTAATCATAAAAAAAAAAACTTGCTACTTAGAATTTGCGTAAGCCTAGTCTCTGAAGCTTTATAAATATATCTACTATGCTGCACTAAACATAAGATCTCTCCTAAAAATATGTTGATATGTCGTATAACGAAATAATTGTTGGATTCTGAAATGACGATTTATCTAATGCGATTTGAATAAACAGAGACGATACAATCGGAAAATCCGGTTCATAAAACAATGTTCCTTGTATATAAAACTAGTCGTTGGGGGCCACTGTAATTCGAATACTACAATTCGAATTATACAATTCGAATAAAATCGTGGCTTGATGACGTCATAAACTTTAAATGCTCTATTACTGAATTGCGAAAAAGAAACATCCTTATAATTCCAAAGTTGATGATCATATTAACTAACCGTTTACTGCGTCTGATTCAGCGTCTCATTTCCAATTAAAATATAACTTTGAATTGAAATTTGAATGAAATACAGGGTCATGAAAAATCGAAGAGTGTGGAAATATAATTACAAATATCTCGGACACTCATTATCCGATCGACTTCATTCTTTATGCAAAATTTATGTTTTTTTTTTTTTATTGTTTTTTATATTAACTCCTTAAAATAACCAATTTCGAAACTTTTTATATACCTTTTATCAGAACGAATATTTCAAGAGTCCGAAAAAATAGTTCCGGATATTCGAGGTTACTGAAATTCAATAAGCTTCTTCCCATTATTATATACTACGTACATACCAAATTTCAAGTCTCTATCTCAATTTGTTCGGGAGATAGAACGTTTACAAACACACAGCAATTTTTTTTTTCTAAAAGTATGTTTTTCGGAATCTCTAGTGTCTGAAACGTATAAATTCGTCAAATTTTTTTTTTCGATTTTCAAAACAATTACAAGACTTACCCTATACTACGTATGATGAGTAAGTAAAATGGATATCAATTCTTTCCACTTGCATCTCGGTTCTCCTAAGGCACTAGAAAAGATGATTGCCCGAAACAACTGCACGATTCATTAAAAAAAATTTCGGTTATCTGTCATATCATAAAGATGCCTTTTCTGAAGCTGTGTTAGTAATTTTAATGATACTGTTTCAGAAAAAAAGTCTTGTTTTAGTACGTTATCCTCCAATTGGAAAGTCCAATTAAGAAAAGGTGATGCATTATTTTAAATATGCCTGTTTATAAGTAGATTTTATATTTTAAATAAACTCCTTGTATTACCATGCGTACAAAGAAAAGCCAGCTTTATGAATTTGGTTATTTTTAATAATTGATATTTTTCAACTATCCACCGTGGAATTACTTTCATGCTGTTGCAACATAATAGAATTTTTTTATGATATGAATATAAAAAAAGAAGGCTTTGAGAGAGCTTTTGTTTTCATACTATTTTATATGATAAAGAAATAATTCTATTTCTGTAAATGTTTGCCCTTATTAGGTTCTCATCAATAAATTAAGAATACAAAATTATTTTTATTCATTTCCATCAAGTGGAAAGAAATGTGATTTTTAATGGTTTAATATTTTCCGACAAAATGCTTTCTTACCAATAGTATTGTAATAGAATATTAAAATTTCGTACAAAAAATATTAAGTTTAAGTATAATAATAATATTTAGGATTTCCGGTTTTCACATGTGATGTACAATAGTTTTTAGTACAATCTTTAAATGAAACATACTAAAGAAAATTTAAGATATTTTAAAAGCAATTTCATATTCTAAATGCAACAGGTTATTATATTCGTGCTTTATCATTACTGTATAAAATAAGTGCAAATTAAAAGCGTTAAATAATAATTTTTAAATCTTCTCAAATGTGTTTCTTTAACAAAGTCATTAAAAATTACAAAGAAAAAATATTATTTCGTTATCCTTTCAAAGACTCGTTAATCTAACATTTATAAAAACTAAAAAAACCTCTTTAAAAAACTTAAATTAATGTTAATTATAATTAATGAACTTTTGTTCTTAAATTAATTTCAGAATACCTTATATTTTATTCTTTCAAAAAGTTACATTTTTATATAGCTATTTTTTTTCGTCTTTTGACCTTCAATGTATGCAGAAATAATAATCACTTGGGAGTAACATGTTGTACATACTTATACGTTTTTATTCTTGTAAAAAGATATATTTTTTCCTTCTTCTTTAATAATAAAACGAAAAGGTACAATAGAAAACATATAAGATTAAATATATAAACATACATTAGAAAAAATGTGTTTGTGAGATATTTAACTGAGTTTTCTAAAATATTAAATATGAAAATGTCTTAATATCATTTATCATCTTACAAACAAAATATAGTTATATTCTCGCTATCAAAATATTATTTTATGCTTTTTTACAGATTTTTTGATGCACATTCATAGCAGACAAAAAATAAAAAATACTTTATAAATAAGCTTCCCACTTAAGTTAAAAGTTTCCCACTTAAAAATAGTTTCATTGCTTTGTAAAAATCTATTTTCTAATGAGATTTATTTTGTTTACATAGCTTAAACTGAATCTTTAAATAATAAAGTATTAGACAGTTAATTTCCATTAAAATAGTGATTAAAAATATATAACAAAAATATTTATAAGATTGTATTAGAAGATATTTTAAAATCAAATACGTCCTTTTAAAAATTATCATTTTTAATATACAGAGTGTTGCCGAATTCAACCGACAAATTCAGAGAGGTGAAAGTAGGTATCAAGAGGATGAAAAATTAATGAAAAATACAACATGGAGTCGCAAACCACGTTTAGCGGTCGAAAATAGCAAAAATAGTTATGAAGGGTGTGACGTCGAGTAGAACAGAAACGGCCAATAATAAGTAGAAAAACATATATTTGATGTAAAGCAGGATTACAATGCATTACAGTTCAACATCAGAAAGGAGACGACGAGACATTTTTATAGGATTTGTTCAAAGTTACGGACGCGAAGATCATTCCACAGATGGCACCGTGGGACGAAGGATTGCCGACACGTTCAAACATACCCTATTGCTATAAAAATGCATCGTCGTTCCTTTCTGACGTTGAACTGTAATTCATTATAATCTCGCTTTACATCAAATAAATGTTTTTCTACTTATTATTGGCTCTTTCTGTTCCACTCGACGTTACACCCTACACAACTATTTTTGCGATTTTCACCCAATAAATGGGGTTTGCAACCTCATGTTCTATGGCAATTTTCATTCTCTTGATACCTACTTTCATTTCTCTGAATTTGTCGGTCGAATTCGGCAACACCCTGTATATGTACTTTTAATAGATAAAGGAAATTTTTCAAATTTGTTTGCTGTTAATGGAATAATAGTGAATCCTTTCAAAAAAAAGGAAATAAATAAATTATTTTATGATTGATGTTCTTTTACTGAAATACAGTAAAATCTCCATAAGGCATCACTCTTTTAACCCCCAGTTTCTATCATCCAAATGTCACTAGAAATAGTACAAGTACGAAACCAATTATAGATAGCATCATTATAAATTGTTGAATTTTACCCGATTGTTATACGTTGGAAGATGACTCAAAACATATCACTAAAAGCTGTTCATTCAATGTGAATGACAAACTAGCTACTGCACCAGCAATGAAATGCATTCCAATTCAAACATTGACATAATTGACCCATGAAGAATTAAAAGAAAGAAAAATGATATACTTTTTTCAAATCATAATATACAGTGTGCCCGCTAAAGTCCGTTGTCACCATTTCTGAACGGCAAGAGCTATAGTCATAAAAGTGGGGTCTAAGTATAGTAAAGTTGGCATGCGCTACGCAAAAAAAAACCACTTACAATTTGGAGTTAGCAAAATTTGGAGTTAGTACTCTTATTTCAAAAAACGCTACGTGATACGGGAAAAAAAGTCAATTACAAAGCTGTTCAGCATCATCGACTTAGTAAGAGAAGACATTTTTCGTAAAGTAATGTTAAAAATAGAAGGCGTAAAATGTATATTTATTTATTTGGTTCGTAACTCCGAAAATTGTAATGCGACATAAAGCGGAAGAAAAGCGAAAAGGTCACACTCCAGAGCATCCATTATCATAGCACAGTGGTAGCGTGCATGATTACAATACGAGAAGATCCCAGTTCAAGTTCCGTCAGGTGCATGCTATCCTTACAACTTTCGTAACAAAATTAGTAGACGATGCGGATTGTGCAATATCGTTTAGCAAGCGCATCAACTCCACTCAATACTCATTTGATATGCAAATCGCATAAATTTCTGTATTATACAAACCAATATGACACGTCATATTTCTGTGTCAGACACAAGTATAAAAGAAAGAGTTCCGTGGGGGTTGTATGTTGAAACATACAACAAACAACGTAATCTTGTCGACATTTTCTACTCAATAATATCGGATGACGATTAGCTATCGCACAGGAATCCTTGCGAACAGAGCTTAAAATAGCAGAGTTTTATTGTCTTTATAATACTTTTACATATTAACTTTAAAAGTACAACAATTTTATGAAATATATAACAAAATTTTAAAGTATTTAAGAATACTTTTATAAACACTTTACTTACTGATTCTGACGCGCTCAACTTTATAGTGTACTGTTAAATTATGGGGGACTAATTTTGTCATATGTAGCTCTTCATGAATAAGTTTATGTATAGCTGCGGATCCAATGTTAAGTTCCTTTTGCATAATTTGGTAGGTACAGCGATTAACATTTTCGTGCGACCGTCATATTTACTGGAACTACAGCCGATAAAGGTCTATGTGTTCTTTCTCCAAGAGATAATTTTGATTTATTCTAAATTGCATAAACCATCTGAATACAGTGACACGAGATGCAGCTATATTTGAATATACCAATTGTATATGTTGAAGTGTCCTTCTTGATTTAGCCTCACTTTAATCCTTGGAATCCACACTTCGGTTCAGATCCCGCGCAGTCTACTCTAGTGAGATTTGGGATTCCGTAATTTCAACTGTGTATAACTTTGTTGGCAATATAGTAATAATGAAATATAACACGAATCCTGTACGAAATTGAATGAGAAATAGAACTGTGATATTCATTTTTATAAAAAATTTCATTTTGTTAAGTAAAAATGCAAATTAATGAAAGATTTTTTTTTCAAAAACTGCCAAAATTTAAAATTTTATTTGTGCGAATTCGCACTAGAGGGGAGTTCACGGGTTAAAAAACATACAAAATCAGATCTCGATAATTCTCTCGCGACAAACCCATTTTCTCTTCTTTTGAAATTTATTCTATGATAGCTAAATTACAAATGTCGCCACAAATTATCATATGTACTTTGGTTTCGAATCCACGCAGCAGACTCACGTGGGGATTCCATAATTTCAACTGTGTATAACTATGTTAGAAATATAGTAATAATGAAATATAACACGATTTCTGTACGACACTGAACTGCGAAAAAAAAATTCATTTTGTTAGTGGAAAATGCAAATTCATAAAAATATGTTTTCAAAAACAGCCGAAACCTGAATTTTTGATCGGTGCGAATTCGCACTAGTTGCGAGTTCACGGGTTAAAATCATAGAAAATCAGATCTCGAGAACAATCTCGCGTCAACTCCATTTTCTCTTCTTTTAAAATGTATTCTATGATAGCTAAATTTCAATTGTTGCAACGAATTATCGTCTGCGAACATAAAACTGTTTTCAAATTTAAATATACGACGAATATATTTTTTTGGCGCATATCGGCTGACCTTGTCTCAAAAATTTCAGTGTTACCCTCATATTTGATATTATTTATGAAACTTGTATATTTTTCTGAAAAATAATTAAGAATAAATAGAAAATTGTTTTGGTGGCAGGTTTCATTTAAGCACTAGAATGTTATATATATATATATATATATTAATACTATATTTATTGTAAATATTCTTGAAAAATATTTCATTGTAAGTACCTAGAAAGTTGTTATTCTCGAAATTACATAATATTAGAGAAATATAGCCACCGGCATTGATATCGATAACACTTTCGCGTCAACTCCACTTTCTCTTCTTTTAAAATTTATTCTATGATAGCTAAATTTCGATTGTTGCAACGAATTATCGTCTGAGAACATAAAACAGTTTTCAAATTTAAATATACGACGAATATATATTTTTTGGTGCATATCGGCTGGCCTTGTCTCTAACATTTTAGTGTTAACCTCATATATGATGATATTTAGGAAACCTGTATATTTTTCTGAAAAATAAATTAGAATAAATAGAAAATTGTTTTGTTGGCAGAATTCATTTAAGCACTATAATGTTAAACATATACAGTGTCTCACATAAGTGATGGGACACTTGTGCTTTACAAAAGGAAACTAATCAAATAAATTAAAAAAACATGTACACATTTTTTTTGTGGGTGTGTTTCATACTTAAATTTAGTAAAGATTATTACATAACATACATTTTGTCAAAATATTAAAATATTAATTTAATAAAAATACAAATGTTTAGAACGGAGCAAAAAATAGCTCACATAAGTGATGGGACACCATTATATATGCAACAAAAATCGCCTGAAATAAGCAATAAAAATATTTTTTGGGGTTTTATTTTTACTTAAAAGCAATTGGCAATAATTTATAAAATCGTCTGCAGTATTTCTCTCCAGTTTGTTTTGGAATTTTTGTGTTTTTTAGCTCTGTGTAGTCATGAATGCTAAACGAAAAGAAACTTCGCCTGAAATTCGAAAATTTGTTATTAATTTGCATATTGAACGTGGAAAATCTATTAGAAAAACTGCTGAAACAGTTAACTTGAGTCGTTCAACAGTTTTCAATATCATTAAACGATATAAAAAGAATCATATGATTCAGGATAAAAGAAGACCTGGCTGACCATCAAAGCTATCCAATGGAATAAAGCGAATTATCGTTCGAAATATTAAAAAAAATCCAAGAATTAGTGCTTCAAAAGTTGCTGCTGATTTACAAGCATTATATGGAATAATTGTTAATCCTGAAACTATTAGAAGGGTAATTCGATCTGCTGGATATCACGGTAGAGTAGCCAGGAAAAAATTCTTCGTAAGTGAAAAGAATAGAAAACTCAGACTAGCTTTCGCAAAATCCAACATAAATAAGAATTCTGATTACTGGAATAAAGTTATATTTGCTGATGAGAGTAAATTTAATATATTTAGTTCTGACAGTAGAATCTTGGTGTGGAGAAAACCCAGGGAAGAACTTCGCAAACAGAACTTGGTACCAACAGTAAAATATGGTGGAGGAGGAGTTATGGTATGGGGGTGTATGTCGTCCACTGGAGTTGGTAATTTTGTTTTTATTGACAGTATAATGGATCAGTACAAGTATATTGATATTTTAAAGCAAAATTTGAAATCTTCAGCACGAAAATTGAACCTTCATAACGATTTTAAATTCTACCAGGACAATGACCCCAAGCACACTGCTCTGAACGTTAGACTCTGGCTGCTATATAACTGTCCTGAAATAATAAAAACACCACCACAATCTCCAGACTTAAATCCCATAGAGAATATTTGGCAAGAATTGGAATCAAGAATTCGCAAACACACCATTTCTTCAAAACAACAACTAAAATCGGTGCTTCAAGAAGAATGGGGTAAAATCACTCCAGAAATCACAAAAAAAATAGTCGAATCCATCCCAAAAAGATTAAATCATGTTTTAAAAGTAAAAGGAAATCCAACAAAATATTAAAACCTTTTAAAAAGTAAAATTTTTGGATAAATATTTGATGGAAAAGTAAGCGTCCCATCACTTATGTGAGCCATTTTTTGCTCCGTTCTGAACAATTGTATTTTTACTAAATTAATATTTTAATATTTTGACAAAATGTATGTTATGTAATAATTGTTACTAACTTTAAATATGAAACACACCCAAAAAATTTTTGCACATGTTTGTTTATTTATTTTATTGCAGTTTCTTTTTATAAAGCACAAGTGTCCCATCACTTTTGTGAGACACTGTATATCTTTATTTTAATATTATATTTATTGTAAATAGTCTTGAAAAATATTTCATTGTAAGTACCTAGAAAGTTGTTATTCTCAAAATTACATAATATTAGAGAAATATAGCCACCGGCATTGATGTGTTTGTCATTGTCAGTTATTGTTGAAATACCAGTTGTAGGATTTTCTTATTATTTAGGGCAGAGATAACGTCATAAATATATAACCAAACTCTGTACAATAACATGTTACATACTAAAACATTCCTCGCAAAATTGTTTATGTTAGGGTGCAAGAACCTAGTGAAAATATTAATAGAAGTAAGATATTTATAACTAAATCGTGATTATTAACAATTTTATATCTGCATATGAATAAGAAAATTTTCGCTATATTTTCTATATAATGTTAACTGAGATTTTTCATATTTTATTCCGATTGCACGATTTGATAAAATCATTAAAAGTGTATATTTCTATTACTATTCTTTAAAGAAACGTAGAAATATATAATTACGCTTGGTAGAGTTTTGAGTCTTTTTTTTTTTTTAATGTGTAAGAAAAGTTCAACAATGTATAATTATTTCAAATATGTATTAAGAAACACATTTAATAATTGGAAACTTAGAGCAAAATATACATTATGCAATTATACCATATGTGAAAAAAATCCGATTTGTTATAAAAAATGTTTCTACTTAACCGGATATGTGTATTCATTTATCAATAAAGGTTTAAATCGTTTTTTCGCATGCTAATTTTTTTAAAAGATATGATTATTCTGAATGAATTCGACATATCGGTCATTGGTATGGACATGGCAAATGGCCACTCAGAACAGTCAACTAAAAGATCCTTTTCTGGTCCACAATCGGACCCTTACACAAGAAGCTGAAACATATTTTTCAATAATTCTATATTATTTTTTACATTTAAATATATTCTGTAAGTAGACACCGGAAAAAATATAATAGTTTTGTATATAAATGATACAAAATAACATGTTTCAAGTTTACTATCCTGTTGACCACAATTAAATTCCCTAATCGTATCTTAGAGTTGGTTAGAGAGGGAAAAAAATATAATGAATGTTCACTAAACATGCAGTCGGACACGCTGTGTCTGACAGATACAGTACGCAATTTAAAGGCATGATTTAGTTTAATGTATTTTCAACATATTTCGGTTTTGTTTTTGGTATCAGTTTCCAAGCCTAAAAATGTTTCTCTCTTTTTTATTAATACATTGTCGTTTTTAAGATACAATATATATAAGTACTGTTAAAAAATGAAATGTTAACTAATACAAATTATGTGATACACTATTTATATATTGATAATTAATAATTTTAATATATTAAAATATTAATCTTGATTTAAAGAATTAACAATTAAAATAATTAAAACAAAAATGAACAATAAAATCAGTCAGACTTGTGTACTGCCTTTGGTGTCTCAGTTGAACATTTCCTACAAGACATTACTAAAGGCTCTAAACAAAAATATTAGGTTCATTTTGAATAATAATCCTAACAATACACGCATATAAATATTGTCACCTTACGACCATATTCTATATTCAGTATCACTTTCACTGCAGTTATCAAAATATGGCTCTACTTTTATTTACATCCTCGTCACTTTCATGGACATTTTCTGAATCTGATTTTTTATTTTCACCGCTAAATAAACTTTTATGGATAGTATGGAAATCTATCTCGTTAATTAAATCTGAAAAACATCATCCATTCTTCTCTAAAAAATTATCTATCAATATTATGCGAAAATTGACCGAGTATTATAGCAAACTTTCTCAAACACAATCTCAAATATAAAAACCTGCAAATGTACCAAAAAATAGAAAATGTTTATTTCCATAAATCTGATCCGGTAACATTACAGAGAAAAACACGATTGAAAGGTCAGATAGTAAGTGGGTCAGGATTAGTATATCCCGGTGTCCTGGTTTACCCCGTAAATCCAGATTTTCAGGGTATCCAAAACTCGTTCCTCGGAACCACTGCGCGAAAGGTGTGAGAGTGAATTTTTAATTAAGTGACCGCTCGAAATTTAGTTAATATGACGTGAAATTTTATCAAATTTGCAAAGCTCTGGTTTAAGATGGGATTCCGTTATAGACAGACTCTGTTTTATCAGTGTCACTGTATTTTTATGTGCCGATTTTGCCGCTCATGTCTTGATGTTTTTTGCTCCGTGTCCCGCTTTTGGTGACAGTGGCCTAAACAACATTAGTCAGAATCAAAATAATATATTTCTATTGAAATATAGTGCGCCCAAAGGAATGTTATAAAGTTAGACTTCGTCTAAAATCTAATTAACACCGGAATCTCACTTGATAATATACAATGCTGTAAAAAGAGCCCAGTAAAAAGACGTTGCATTAAAAATGCTGCGTGTTTCCAGATTTTTGGTAATTTCAGGTCAATGTTCTCATAATTGAAAACTTCGAAATCTTGCCTGACCATGTTAGATACTATCTTGAAGAAAAAAAATCAATCTGCTATTTTAAAGTTTTCTGCATTAATTTATTTCCAGTAAACTTTGGTGGAAGAACCATAACTAATTATCTAGTAAGGTACTTGAGGGTAATTAGTCCAGCATTGCTAATATGACAACTTGGTGGTTCCAGCGCTAACGTCAACATTTACCATTATCTTGAAATGGAAGCTAAAAAAGGCTCTACAGCCATATGACAAGTGACATTTTGTACATAATCTTTCTTGTGGAAGTAGTTGTATGAATTTATCGGGCTCCTATGCGGTTTTTGATATTTTAATCTGTTAAGTTTACTGTTTTTGTCTAGTTACTGAATTAGGAAAACGCAATGCACTGTTGAAATTATTGGACTTTTTAAAAACCTTTTAGTGATATGTAATGATGTTTTACACATCATTTATGGTATGTACAAGAATCGCAAGAATTTTCAGAAACCTAGCTGCAGAGGAGAAAGGCTGTATTTAATGCTCATGAAAAAAAATGTTAATCTACCTTAATAAGTGAAGAAAACATAATGCGTTTCGAATAAACATTTCTTTCTTCTTCAAGAATAAAAAAAAGTTTAGAAGCGTAGCTTAATTCGGCTCCTCTAGTAGTAGCTCGTCTCGTAGTGGTTTTGATCTCTAGTAATGAACGTATAATTGATTTACAACTATTTATTGTAAAATAACATTGATAGCTGCTAAGAGTTAAAGCAATGAACCCCCCCCCCTTTTAAATTATATCGTAAATTTTCTCATTTTCATCAACGCGAAAAATTTACTATATTTTACATAGTCTTCAAAGACCCGTTACTCCTTGTAATTTAAATAGAAAAAAATATATAAAATTGTACTTGTATTTGAATTTACTTCTCTGGTGACCGTAAAAAGTTATCAATATATATGTGCAACAGTGTCTTTTTTTGTCTTCACTGAAGAAAAACAATCTGTAAATATAACAAAAAAATGCAAAAAATATATAAATGAATAAATGAATATATGAAGGCAAATACCTTACAGTGGAAATCTTTTTGATCTTCTTCAAAAAGACTTCTAGACGCTTTTTTTTTAAATTATTGTAGGGGAAAAGAGGGTACATATTAACTATGTACATTTCATTGAATTAACTTCAGTTAAATATCTTTGAAATAGGGCCAAGAGATGCTAGTAGTAATATCATCTGATGGAAAAACGCGTAGAACTATCAACCATTGTATTTTTGTATTACAACAGTTTATTTGTTTAAGAAGGAGTCTTATAAACAAAGCTTCCTAACTAATTAATGTAAAAGCGTGTTCTAAAAAGATTTATTTTGTAAAGATTATTTAGATGAGCATTGCTAAGTATAGTGACAATAATAAAGTCTTTGAAGGGTTCTGTCTTTTTATCTAAGTTAAAAAATATATTTTATTTTTGAATGTTAGGCTCAAGTTGGTTAATGAAACACTGGTGAGGAGCATGTTTGAGGAAGAAGAGAACAGTTAAAATTTATTTAAGTAGAGTCCTGCATTGGGTCAAAAATTTATCCAAACTCGATCCAACAAGATTATATAACCCCGATTTGGGTTAACCGGATTTTTTAATGAAAGCCCTGAATATGTTTCAAATGAAGAAAAAACGATATATTTAAATATTAAAGACTAAATGTATATGTGCTCCTTTTTATACAATAAAAATATAATTGATATTAGAGAAATAATTATAAACTAATTTACCATAATTGTAGTAAAATATGAATTAATTGTTTTGTACTTCGTGTTCGGGTTTGAATATTTCGGACTCGGGTTGAAGTTCATCGAGTTCTGGTTGGGTACCGGGATGACGAAATTTCTTTGACAAATTCCTCTCCTAAGCATCAATGCAAATATTCTGTTTAAACTGTCTCAGTGTGACATCTTGTTGATACATTCAGTCTAATACAAGGTAATTCTCTTTTATAGGTACATTTATGTGATGGTAGCAGGAAGACAAATATTTTTTGTTTAGCAAGGACTTTAGCATATATTTTAACTGTTATTTCACAAGCGTACAGATTCTATCCAACAAAACATATTTTTTATATCTAAATTATAATTGTCATCATTATTATTATAATAATTATTGTTATTCTTGTTGAAATTAACAAAGTATTTGACTATAAATACTTGTACTTATGAAACGTGTGATATAAGTAATAAAAATTTAATAGATATGCTATTGTACTTTATTTAAAAAGAAAGTTAAAAATAACTACATAAGAAACCTTTTTTAATGTTAGGAAAACAAATGTGAAATACGAATTTTAATTGATATGTTTTTGAAGCAACACAAATTATGAAAAATATACTGTAACCACACAGTTTATTTCTTCTTTATAAAGAAAATGTTCTTTCTAATGCAATTAGTCTTCAATTGATTTATTGCCCCCCTGAGCTGGATATTCTTCAAAAAACCCCTATTTACGCTAATTTCTTCAATAAAATCATTCGAGGAATGTCAAATAAATAATTAGCATTTATTGAAACAAACTGTACAATAAATTGCATAATTTGCTAAAACAATTAGTCCACGTATATAACCACATGTACAAATGATACAAATGATATTTAAATATGTAATATCAAGTAAATACATTGTGCATTTCAAAACAAAAATATTTTTGAGGTAATACTTTGACTTTTTTATTGAAGAATGGAAACAATTCACTATTTTTGTTACTTAGATTATGTCTACATTAATGCAAATTATTATCACTCCTTTCTCTACAGGTTAGTCTTTATATACGTTAGCATGTTCCTTGGAGTTCTAACAAGAAATATTTAACCTGCGAAAACGTTTTCAGTGAGATATGTAAATCTAATTAAGAGGAAATACGTCTACTTTTTGAACTTAATGTGCTATTATTTTATAAAATTTTTAATAGATATTTTAATCGGGAAAACAGGAATTTACATAAAATATTTAAAATACTTTTTTTTTTTACATTACATTGTTTTCGGATTCAAAAGCATTCAAATAATAAAATCAATGAAATGACTTTCAATTGTTAAAATTTTGGAATTTTAGAAAAAAATGCTGCAACAACATTAAATACTTAACTATGTATTTTACTATTTAATTATGATCCATAATTTCCTGAATGCACTCTGACAGTATAACCAGTGTTAATACATTTTTCATTATAAGATAATATTTTCAGTCTTATCCCTTGTTTATATTTGAATCTGGATAACTCTGAATTACATTCAAACATATTTTAACTTCGCTAACACCAGTTATTTCTGGATTTAGATATTGCAAATAAAATTTGCATGTGCTTTTAATTTTCATGTTCTTCCTAAAATAACTAGAAAACCATGCACTATAAAAAAAAGACAAACGTTTCTTAATGTAGGAAAATATAATATAACCACCAACAAAAATATATATTAACCTTTTCCGAGTTACACATGATTCCAAAAAGCATTCTTTATATTTAGAAACCCCAGAAAGCAATATATATTCGAGATTTAAAGAAGAATTTATAAAAAGAAGTTTCTTTTGCTGGAACTGATTTTCGGAAACGATTCCGAGTAGTTTTTATAGTGTATTCATCAGTTTTCTAAAACCGAAAGTATTGGTTTTTCGGATGCTATCAATTCTCAAGAGATTATTTTTATGTTCAACAAACATCTTTTAAAGACAAATATGATAAATTACAGCATTAACATCAACATCAAAATTAATATTATTTTGTTACTTTTGTCATGTATAAATCTCATTACAGAACTGAAAATGTTTAATTGAGTTTTAATAGAATCTTCAAACTGATATTCCGGTTTGATAAAACTGATTAATGCATTATAAAAACTACTCGGAAACGTTTCCGAAAATCAATGGCGGTAAAATAAACTTTCTTTTACTTACCCATCATATGTAGTATAGAGTAAGTCTTGTAATCGTTTTGAAAATCGAAAATAACATTTTGACGGATTTACACGTTTCAGACACTGGAGATTCCGAAAAACATATTTTTAGAAAACAATTTTTGCCGTCCGTCTGTCTGTGCGTGTGTTTGTAAACGCTCTATCTCCCGAACAATTTGAAATAGAGACTTGAAATTTAATATGTACTTAGTATGTTATAATGAGAAGATGCTTATTGAATTTCAGTAACCTCGATTATCCGGAACTACTTTTTTCGGATTCATGAAATATTCTGATAAAAGGTGTTCTGATAAAAGGTGTATAAAAATTTTCGAAATTGTTTATTTTAGGGAGTGGATATAAAAGACAATAAATAAACATAAATTTTGCATAAAGAATGAAGTCTATCGGATAATGAGTTGTCGAGATATTTGTAATTATATTTTCCACACTCTTAGATATTTCATGACCCTGTATTACATTCAAATTTAAATTCAAAGATGTATTTTAATTGAAAATGAGACGCTTAACGATATTATTGAAGCAGTTCCGAATTCAATATTTTTTATCAGATAAAATATCACGGCTGTTTTGCTTTACTAATGAAATAATGGTTGCTTGAATAATATAAAATGAAATATATTATTCAGTTTTATTCGAATATTTTTGGTAATATATTTAGTTCTAATTTATTAGTTCTATATTTTTTTAATTGTTTATTTTGATATCATCTTGCACGTTATTAAATGGTGAAGTTTTGTTACAGTATTATGAATGAGTGTGTAGGAAAGTGTTTCATAATTTATGCTTGGCGCATGTTTTTTATCCCTTGATTGAATAAAAGTGACATAAATAAAAATAGAAACTTTTAATATTCGACCTCCCTTTTGTCTCTTTTTCCAATATTTTCACTTGTTTTTCATTTCTATGTAATTTTATTTTATATAAAAAATTTGTATTGATACAGTTTAATGATGGGCATAACGATTACTTTAATTATTCTAATGAATCATTCGGGCATGTGCAGAAGCATATCTGTCAAACTTCAATTTTTTTTTCAAAATTTCTGGTAGTTATTGAATAAAAAAAAATTGAAGTATGACAGATATGCTTCTGCGAATGCCCGAATGATTCATTCGAATAATCAGAATAATCGTTATGCCCATCACTAATACAGTTTTCTTACTAAGGACAAAATAAAACTTATCAATTAGAAACGGATAAAAATTTAAAATTTATAACTTAATGTTCTTTTTATATATTTTTTAATCATTTTCAGTTATGTTTAGCGAAACTTTCATTCTCTTGAAAATAAAATTTTAATTTTGAATGCGAAAATGTAATACTTGTAATTTTTGTTCGAATTTTCATTTTTCTTTTACAATGCAAACATGCTTGACAAATAAAATATAAACATTTCAAAGAATTTGTCGTAGATTATGTATTTAAGAAAATAATTTTTAATAAGCATTCTGATTAAAATTAAAAATATGAAATTTGATAATATACAAGCACGGCAATTTTTAAATTAACGTCTGCGATGTATGTTAATTAATTAAGGACCGTCTCTTTTTCTTTATGATTCTTTTTTTTTTATTAGCAAAATCTATTTTCATCTTTAAAATGATTTCTTCAAGAATTAATTTATATATATATTTTTTTTATTTCAAAGGATAATTAAGAGGGCTGCTCTTTTTAAGTTATACAAATTATATTCTATTTTGACGCATCTTTTTAAAAATATATAGAAACACATATCCGACGCTGTAAATTCTTTTTTTTCCTTTCATCAAAATTTCGCTATTTTTGTGTTAGGAAATAAATAATAAGATAATAAAATAACTTTGGATACTTTTTAAAGCTATGAAATTGCCGTGCAGTTATCTTTTTCTTTTTCTTTAGAATTTTCAAATTTAATGATTATTCAGAAACTAAATATATCCTGCTGTACTTTTACTCTTGAAATTTCAATATAAATTTTTAATCAAAACAGTTTACAAAAATACAATCAATTTGTGTATTTTCATAGATTTATATTTTGAGAGTTTTGAGTGTTATATTAGAGTTTTTTTAAGAATATTGCAATTGAAACATATTATGGTTACCGACATAATTAATTATAATATTTATTCTTTATATTACCAATTTTACACTCACACATTATCTAAAAAAACATGGTCAAAAGTTCCATTAAAACAGTCCATCATTATTAAAAATGTTAAAAGTTTCGTATAAATCTGTCACCATTACACAAAAGCGCTTTCTCTCTGGATAGAGCGTCATCAGTTGTAGCTCTCAAGCATCCGACTTTTCCCTATATATCTAACTGGGGATTGAAGAATTTTCTCTACTCGATTCCCTCTTTTTTCCCTCTTCTCCCAACATCTTTTTCTAGCGGCAATCTAGCATTGCGTGTACCATGTAATTGCAAACGTTTTTTTTTTTTTTGATGTATTAATATGTATTGCTTCCCTTATTAGAGCATTATGCAGATTTTCATAGTTCGCTATTTTTTGTATTTGTAGAGTTTCAAGTTTAATTGGGGTTTTAATGTTTAATCTTGCAAGTGCTGTTGACTGTTTATTTAGTTTTATATCCCTTATGTGTTCTTTCATTCTTTCCTCAATTTTTCTTTTTGTCATTCCTATGTACGCAAGCTTTTCATTTCTGCTATTTAAACAGTTGATTTTATGTGTTACTAATGTCTATATTTTTTCATATCTTTCTATTTCGTTTCTTACTGATTTGAAGAGGGATGGATTGGGGGTTATTGGGATTACTTTTTCTGTTTTTTCTAATTTACGTTTTATTTTCAAAGATACACAATTTATATAGGGAATGGGGGGGGGGAGTGTATGTTAAATCCGAACTATGAATACCTGTTTTAATAATTAATTATATTTTGCTGTTGTGTTAATTTCAAAAATTCATTATTTAATTCACGGTGTCCCATAATGATGTATTCCATTGTTATGATTTTTTAATAATATACAAATATACTTTTAAAATTAAGTTTTATTTTCTATTTAGTAGTTATAACTACTAAATAGAAAATATGTCTGTGGGAAAAAATCAATTAGCATTAGCCGCCATTTTTATGGGTTTTTCTTTTGCCATGTTTGTGAAAATGCACTAGACAAATAACAGAAAAAGAAAGTAATTTTCTTTCATTCTGTGGTAGGAAAAAAAAGAAAATGACTTGAAAAAAATTTAAAGAAATTTGTTATTCTCAAGAGAAAACTTTCTTAAGGCACACTCATTACATAAAATAAAGTCTCGCCACAAAACAATATATTTTGGTTCTAAGACCTGTTTTAAAATAAGATCATTTTTTAATTAAAAATTAAATTAACTTAATTTTTATATGAGCTTAAGTGGTAAAATTCTATGATTTTTGTTATTATTGTTTGAATTATTGTTTTAAGTGCACAAAATATTTTCTGCCTGTTTTAAAAATCTTATTAATTTGAATTTATTACTATTGATATCTTACTTTTAAAAAACTACATAACATTACTTAGGCCTGTAGTAACTTTTTTTAAATGTGAATCTGTGCAATTACATGCTACAATGTCAGATATATTGATAGGAAAAATCTTTGTTTTTCTAAAAACAAAAGTCAGCTTAAGTTGAATAAAAATAAATATTTGATACCTTTCCAATGTTGTTTAACGATTTTTTACATTGAATATTGTGAGACTCTATAGAAATGAGTTTTTATAAAGAATTTTTATAAAGAGTTTATACTTAATGCTTTCAGTCACTGGTAAACTGACTGAAGTTTAGCATGTTACATATGCGGTGTTTAATTCTAGAACTATTGCAATGTTTGTGAGACAAGGCAATTACAAACATACAACTGAAATTTCAGCAATAAATTAACAATTATTAGAAATCAACATATACTTTCGATATAACTGCCAACCATTTGTACAAACATTATGAACATCGGAGGATAAGTACGCTTTGCAGCGTAGGTGTAAATACAGTAGGCATTTAAGAAATATTAAACTAAAGGTAATTTAAAAATCAATTATTTACCTTTACCAAGCTGAAGTAAAAATAAAATCTCTTTCTATTTTTAGCATTTGATACTGCATTATATCGGTAATGCAACGCTCAGAAAGAAAAAAAATCGCTACTAAATGCATCAGCGTGTATTAAAAAAGACAAACATGTATTTAAAAAATAATAATAAAAATTTAAATTAAAAAATTAAAAACGAAATATTTCTGTTTTGTTTCTTCAAACATTCCTTTTCTAATTTTAATTTTACTGAAATATTAGATTGAAGTTTTAGCTTAAATGTGAAAAGATATACGTAAGTGGCTCATTACACAAAAAAATAATTATTTATTTTAAACAATTATCAAAATTTCTGCCACGGTAATGAAAAATTGTATAAACATATGACAAACATGTGTTGCCATGCATATATTTATCCACCTTGAGGCCACGAAGATAAAAAGAAATATTTTACAACCAACATCTTTTTACAAGTATTAAAGACCTTGTTTATTGGAAAATATATTTAAGAAAGCTACGAAATTTAACATGGAATTTTATCTTCATTGTGGAAGAATATACAAAGTGTTAGGATGGAAGAAAATAATTTCTGCGTTATATTGCGGGAATTTTTCAGTTAAATTTTTTAAAACTATTTTCGAATAATTATTTCAAAACAGTATGATTTAAAAACCACCTTTCTCCACAATTAAGTCGTTTCATAAAATAGTTGTGTTAGTCCGTAATTTTGAAAAATTGAGTTAAGCGTATTGAAGGAATATAGACATATCAATGTAATAGGGATACCGATATAAGTAATAGTTCCACAAAATTCGGCTGCAAATAGCACACGAGAATATTTTACCACATACAAAATCAGTATAACGCTTTCAGGTATTTTTTTTTATTTTAGCATTTACGGAAATTTAACATACGAATCTTGGATGAAATGGTTCAATTTAAGCAAAGTACATTCTTCCTTTAATTTCACAGAAATTAAAATATGTATTTGAAAGATAGATGTATCAGTGCATATTACATAAAAAATAAGTTTGCATTTGAAAATTTAACAGTGTTGGTACTAGAATAAGAAGAAAAACTTTGAGTACATACATACACTGTAAAAAATGACCGATGTTTCTTATTTTATGAAAATATGCTATAACCACGAATGAAAATATAATATAATCTTCTGAGTTATCCGAAATTTCAAATAGCATGTTACATTGTCTTTTGAATCCCCAGAAACGAATACATCTTCAAAATTTAAAGAACAATTTATAAAAACAAATTATTTTTAGCTGCCCGAATTTTTCAGAAACGTTTCCGAAGGGTTTTTATAGTGTATTAATTAGTGTCCTCACGCTGGAATACCTGTTTTTCGAATGTTATCCATTCTCAAGTACACGTTTTCAGCCCCATAAGTTAATTTATACATGAAAGAGTAAAGAAATAATCTTAATTTTAATGTTATTGTTAACGCTGTTAATTTTGCATGTTTGTCTGTTAAAATTTTTTTTTGAGCATGAAAATGTTTACTTCAGCATTGATAGCATTCGAAAAACAGGTATTCCAGGCTGAGGACACTAATTAATACACTATAAAAACCCTTCGGAAACGTTTCTGAAAAATTCGGGCAGCTAAAAATAATTTGTTTTTATAAATTATTCTTTAAATTTTGAAGATGTATTTGTTTCTGGGGATTCAAAAGACAATGTAACATGCTATTTGAAATTTCGGATAACTCAGAAGATTATATTATATTTTCGTTCGTGGTTATAGCATATTTTCATAAAATAAGAAACATTGGTCATTTTTTACAGTGTATGTTGCTAAGAATGTATTTTCCCTTTGAATCCAGAAAGTTAATCGTTTCATTATAACACAGTGTAGTTAGTGTTTAAGTCCTTGTTTACGGGAGGATTATAATTAGGAGATATACATGATTTATCCAATTCTTTATCTTCTGTTAGAAAGAAACGAAAACAAAATGTTACAAACACAAAATGAAACTTATCTTATACTTGAAATTAACTAATTGTATACACTTTACATTACACTGTTAAAAATCTGCAGCAAACTGTCCAGTCATTTGACCGTTTTTGTAGAAAACGGTTACATAACCGTAATGTAACTATATTCTAACCGTATTATGGCTCATTTCATGGTCAGAATATAGTTACATTACAGTTATGTAACCGTTTTCTACAAAAACGGTCAAATGACTGGACAATTTGCTGCAAATTTTTAACAGTGTACGAAATTAAAAAAAGTACATATAAATATTAATTTTCACAAACATTTTGAATAACAAAAATATATTATAACTTTGTACCAATATTTCTTATTATTTATTTGTTACATATATTAACGTTTTGAATGCCGTTGCAATTCATTTTATTCTTGTAAAAAATCACAAAGTATTCACAGATATTTTAAAGTAATGTAATATTGTAAAATCAGAAAGAAGATGTTTTTAACAGAAATACCAATTTACATTCATCTCACTTGAAAAGTTGCTAAGTTTCGATAACTTGCTAAAGCCACTATTATAATTTTGATATAACTGTATCAAATGTTATAATTGTAACTTTTTTGTAAACTTTTTTTCATCTATAAAACATGTATGTGTAAAAAACAGATTTTATGCAGCTCAAAAATGACGCTCCACAAACATATATTAATAGGAAATACAAAACGAATTTCTCTTTTATGACTTTGTTTATATTTAAAGAAATAACTGCTTTACTAAGAATTAAAATACCAAAATTAAATAAAATCTTAAAATAAAGAAGTGTTAATTTTTGTGTATCACAATAAATAAATAAATAAGTAAAAATAAGAAAAGAAACAATGCTAAATTATAATAATATATATATTTAATATAAGAAACTAACTTTTAAGTAATACATTTTCATTAAATTTTGATATTTAAAAACCTGCACAACTGTCCTAAAAATGTCTCTTTTATCAATGAATCTATTTAAGATACCTGATTTAGTATGCATTTTGTCGAATTAATTAGTGTAATTTTTACATTGAATTTAAAGTTATTCAATTTAGTCTAATATTTTAAACCGAAATTTGATCTGCAATTTGAAATATGAACAAACGTATTCAGTAAATGACATTTTTTTTTATTATGTTAGATTTTTTATAAAAATACACAAAGTTCTGAAAAACTCATATTCTAAAATGGCAGTAAAATACAATGGTATTTCTTGCTTAAAGAATCTCCTGGTCATTAGACAGTTAAAATAATGACATGCCTCTTTAAGTTCTCTAAAGTAGTCTCTTTGGAAAACTTTAAAAAAATTAAACAAAGCACTTTTATCTTAGTTTTTATATGCGTCTCTTAGGAGTTTCCTTCAAGCGTATAATTGAAATTTGTACTTTCTAAACAGATTTTATTTTCCAGTTGAAAAAAAAATCCAGTAAATCATGTGTGAAGAAAAACAAACTTAGGAAGAAAAATGATAAAACATGAGCGAAGAAATATCCTTTACAAAGAGGATAGGCCATTATTTATTTCACATTTAATTTTTGTATGGCATGATGTTGAAAGTGTGTAGTTTTAAATATATTTCTATAATTTTATTTCTATAATAAATTTTGAATTCGGATCGGGAAAAGTATTTACTTCTCAATGTTTAAAAAAAAAAAAAAACTAGAAATTCAGATATAGTTTGTACGCATTTTATTAAAAATATTTTTTAACTACAGGGTGTCCATAATTAAACGACCCTAGTTTAAAGTTGTCTACAGACGAAACTATTGGTCAGAAAGTTGTGAAATTTTGCGAAGGACATAATGAAGGAATGTGAATTTGTTTAAGCGAAAAAAAAATAGTTCAAAATTTTGCCCCCAGATGGCGTTTTTAATGAATTACACACTTATCATACACTTACGATAGTTTACAATTTTTTATTTCAACAGAAAGGTTCAACAAAACTTGTTTCACGACATGTTCTTAAAATTTTCCAGAACACACTACTGGCAACTGTGGAACATACTATCTTACGATTCCAGATTTTATTAGCTGAAAATGATGGCCGTCATGTGGAAAATGTTTTTAGGTGCGTTCGTAATTATATAAACACGTAGCACCTATTGTCGTCGCTTGGTCCGTCCGTTTGTCCGTCCATCTGTCTGTCCGTCCGTCCGCATATAACAACGCAAAAACTACCCAACCGAATGGTTTGAAGTTTAAGATATATTATCTTTGCAGAATTTTGTCGAGACATTTCAAATTTTATAAAAATCGAATAAAAACTTTAGGAGATATTAATAAAAACATTTATTAAGAAATCTGATTTTTTTTTTTTTTAAATCGGTGCTTTCTTGTTATAGGAGCTTCCGAGGTTGAATCGTCAAGCGACCGAGATACTTATTTTATGACAGAAATTAATCTGCAGACGATATAATTCATTTCGAAGAATAAAAAATCATCAAGATCGGAATATTTATATAACTAGCTATAGTACGAACGCACCTCGTTTGTCACGTTTGACGTACAATTTCCAACTTCTTTCAGATTTCTTTTTTCTTTTTTTTTTCAATAAAATTTATTAACTGTCGTAAATGTGTGCTAAATGTGCAATTAATTCATTAAAAACGCCATCTGGTGGTCATATTTTCAACTACATTTTTTTTCGCTCAAACAAATTGCCATTCCTTCATCATGTCCTTCACAAAATTTCTCAACTTTTTGACCAATAGTTTCGTCTGTAGACAACTTTAAAGTAGGGTCGTTTAATTATGGACACCCTGTATATCAAACCTTCTAGTGTTAAATAAGGCTGTTTTCAAAAAGTGTTATTTCCAAATTAAAAACAGTGCAATATTTAATAAAATCTATTTTCCATAAGATGAAGAAATATGAAGAAAAATCACGTTAACACAAAGGCGATGGGATATGTATACCACTTAATTTTAATCCCCCAATTGCCAAAATCGCAAAAGAATTTTGGAATAGAATTTTGCTTCTAAAATGAACGTGAAAATAAAACTTATATTTATTTGCAATTAAATTTGTTCGTAAATCCTGGTGTTATTCAATAATTTCGGCATTTTAACAACAGAAGAACTTTGCTTCTCAAGAGGTTGAAGAACTCATATGATCTGAAAGAAGTTGGAAACTGTACGTCAAACGTGACAAATGAGGTGTCTTCGTACTATAACTACTTTTATATATATTCAGATCTTAGTGCAATAGCTGTTGCACTCTTATGGAAAATGCATGAGTACAAAATTTGTATCATGTTCAGATTTTCATATTACAAATATTAATTTTATTTTATGAAGTTAAGTTTCAATACTCTTTTACAAAAAATTAATTACAATTCTGTTACATAAAAATTATACTATGCGCAAATATCCAATACAAAACTATGTAAAAAAATCATCGTTATTCTTTCACTGAAAAAATGAATTATATCGTCTGTTATTATTCTGTAATAAAATATCTAAAAATGGGTTTTTTGATGACTGCATATCAAGAAACTTATGTCCAGTAACTGTGGAATTATTTTGTTTTAGTACACTCTGGAAGATTGATTTCAGATGATATTAATACATAATGTTGCTATCAATTTTTTAGATAATACTATATATTTTTTAATCTTAAAAACAGAAGGAAAATTAACAAATATATACCAAAGTAATGAAAAATCATTAAATAAAAAACAGAGATTAAGAAAACTGTTTAAAAACAATTATCGAATTTCATGAAACGCTAGGAGTGTATGAGGCAATAAAATTATCCTGTCCTTCGTCAATTAAATAAACAAACAAAGAAACGTGCAATAAGAGAAGGACACATATAATTCTTCTAAAGAGAAATAGAATACTTCTAGGAATATCATTTCTCAAAATAAAACATAATACGACTTTTTTAAATTACAAAACAATCAAATATAACTAATGTTACTTAAATATGCGTAAATGAAGTTCAATGTGTAAGGTGAAATATGTATGTATACGATTTATGCACTATATAATTCAAAATTTTATAACTTTTCTTTCTTGATAATTTGTCTGTTGAAGGAAGAATCACTCTACGTATTTAGTTACTTTACTTACATTCTAAGTATTTATATTAATGATAAATGTCGTAATTTTTATAAAAAATTGGCGAAACGAAAAGCTATTTTTTCTTACTGATTAGATTTTTGAAAAATAAATTACAGATTTTAAAATATTTCCAGGTTACACTGAAAACAAGAACGATAAATCACGTGTTAAACATAGATTATGGAACACTTTCCAACACATTCAGAATACTGTAACAAAACCTCATAGATAAATAAGGTGAAAAGTGATACCTCAGTAAAGAATTCGGAAAACACATAACATATTTGATAACAAAGTTTCAGTAATTATCATTCATAATCTGGAAAATATCAGACTTTTTGTGCAGTCCTGTATATGATCAATGTATTTGTATTCATGCTACATAGTACGATAAATTTTAGTTCAGTTAGAAAACGCACAGCACAGTTGAAAAATTCTATTCGGCAAATTCGGTCATTGAACGATAAAGTACTTGGCATCTTTTGTGCAGCCCTGTATATGATCTAGAGAATTTATAAACACAAAGCAAAGTAAAAACAATTAGTTAAATTTTAAAACGACAGCCACAACTCAAAACGCGCTTCCAACAATTATTATTCATAGACATTATTGTACCGAATTATTTTGTGTGTCCCTGTAAATGAACGATGAATGCCATGCGCTCAATAATTTATAAGAAGCATTTTGTATTGCACCGTAGTAATATATATCAATTTCAACATGTTTGAAATATATTAACATCCTTAAATTACACCGCAAAATATTTTTCCCCTATAGGCTGTAATGTAACAGAATTCTTTTGAGTGTCCCTGTAAATGAACTATAAATGCTGTACACTTCATTTTCATTACCGGGCATAGCATAGTAAACTTGAATAATATATATCAATAGCATGACATTCCATGTATATTTACGCGAGTTAGAGCGCGGAGAGACAGACAAACCGAATTCAACTTTGTTGGAAATTAGTTGGAAAGTATTAAAAAAGAAAATTGCTTTGGAATCGACGAAAATATACTAAGGACGAGTAAAAATATACAATAACCACTTCCCAGTTAACCACGATTCCGAAAAGCGTTCTTTATTTTTAGAAACCTCAGAAACCAATAAATTTTCGAAATTTAAAGAAACATTTACAAAAAGAAAGTTGCTTTCGCTGCCACTAATTTTCCGAAAAGTTTTCGAGATTTTTTTTATAATATATTAATCAGTTTCTCAAATCAGAATATCGATTTTAAGGAAGCTATCATTTCTCAATTAAACATTTTCAGATGTGTAATTGAATTTATGCATGCAAGTGTAACAAAATAATAATAATGATAATGTTCATGTTAAAGCTGTTAATTTATCATGTTTGTTTGAAAAACTTGTTCGTTTAACATAAAAATATTTACTTGAGAACTGATAGCATCCAAAAAATCTCTATTCTTCGTAAAATCTTTCGAAAATCGGTGGTGAAGACAACCAAACTTTGCCTTTGCAACTGCTTCTTTAAATCTCGAAAATATATTGGTTTCTGAAGATAAAGAACGCTTCTCGGAAGAGGTTCTTGTATATTTTCGTGCGTTTTATATTATATTTTCCTACATTAAGAAACCGCTGCCTTTTTTTTTCTTTTTTACAATGTACTTCATTTATATAGTTCGTTAATCGAAAAAATACCTAATTTTTAAAAATAATAACAAGCTCAGTAATACGTTATAATAAGTTATAATAAGTTCAGTTGATAAGTTCAGTAACCGATATTTTGAAGGGATTTCTCTTTGAAATTACCCAAAACAATGTTATCCAAATTGTAAAGATGTTTTATTAATCAGTGATGTCAAAAACTTTAAATTATCCCTAATGATTTTATTTTCTATATGACTTTTAATTTATATATGAAAGTATAAAAGCGAATGATTCAGTGAAAAATAAACATGTCATGTATTGTATACATGGTATCCAATCTTTTAATTCAGGATGGCTAATCGGTATACTCAGTTCTACAGATGTACACACGATTTTAAAATGTTTAAAATGTTGTTCTTTACTATATCAAAAGCCATTTACTTCAAAACAGTTGTTTTATAAAAATGTTCAAACGTTGTTTTAAAAGTTGAAATACTATGATGATAAGCAATCAAACTATTTCGCGAAAAAATACAACAATTAATTTAGATTGTTTAACAAAAAAAAAGTCATAATAACAGAACTTTATACGGCTGTGCTGAGTTGTAAAACCAATTTGAGATTTAAATTGAAAGCTCGAGGCAGTTGAAATGACTTTACTGCGATAATATATCAAAGAAACGTGATAAAACTCTTCAACAAAAACCAAAAGGAAATACTTTTTTTCCATTTGTAAGGATTTTTTTTTTTTTTTTAGAGGAATACGTGCTAAAAATTATTTTTGAAAAAATTAATATTGAAAATAAATGTAAACAGCCATGCGTTATCTTAGATTATGGACTAATTAATGAAATTATTAGTTATTAATTTCAGAATTATTTTTAATAATTAATATCATTTTACGTATTACGGAATCTTCCAATAACATTATACGTAGCATACTTTTGGAATTTTTCGATAACAATAAATATACATACAGTCATGGAGAAAGACCATTTTTTTACACGAAAATGGCTATTTCATCTGAAGCCACATTTCTAAAACTGTTCATTTTGTGTTTCCAATTCCCGTATTTTTCATTTATCTGCCATTCTTTTACGTTCTTAAATTCGTTCCAAGAATTTATTGTATCTTTCCATTCATGGTTAGATTATATTTTCCTAGATTAAAAAGTTTTTTTCTTTATTATATAACATTTTTCGTTATTCTTTATTATTAGTATAGATTGTAAGGTACTTCTGCCAAATAAGACCATGTTCTTAATAAGGCCATCAGCCTATGTCTTATAGGGAACGTTCTTGGGCTGACAAATGGCAGAATATCCCTTTTTTATGCATCTTTGCCAAGTGCGAATAGTTTCAACCACAACCGATACCGGCTTTGTCGTCATTTTCGGACCAGTGAGTCTTTCGCCGTGTCATTTTTAAAAACAGTAAGTAAACTTTTATATGAAATACCCGTAAATTATTGCTGGAATTTTACAACATCGTCATGACATTCAAGATAATTTAACGATCTCTTTAAATGTATATTGCAATATTCTGTATTTTTAATTCTGTTTGAGTTTGAAGGTTAAATATGTAAAAAACAGAAATCCCACAATAAGGCCACACAGTATAAGGACTCGTCTTATTATGGGGCACTTCATTTTCACGTGTACTTTCATTATCAAAGTTAATTAAACTTTATAAAGTTAATTTTCTACATCAATATTTGTGGAAAATAAAGGAATGTATCAAATCGGTGGTAAAAAGAGCTCAATGGAGTGACGGCCAAATGTATTTATCAGATTTGGCTGTTCGAAACGACATGCCTCTAAATAGAGCTGCCACAGAATATTGTATTATAAGGAGAACTCTTTATTTTCTTATATTTTGATGTAATACCTGCAACTATTTAATTAAATTTAAATCATTCATTCACTGTAAAAATTTGGGTGTAAAGTTCCTGAGAAAAACCTGTGGCACCTTTCTGCCGCAGGTTTTACCTGGAATTTCACCAAAGAAATGCCAGGAAACTTACACAAGTCAGTTAAAGTCAAAACATATGGTACTTTACACAGATCACCGATCACTCTTTTCCAATAATTCCGAAAAGTTGCACAAAAGTTGAAAAGTATACCTGAGAAAACTAAGGAATGTTACACAGAAAACATATGGCACGTTTCACAGTTGATCAGTAATTTCCACTTTCTCACGTATTCAGAAAAGTTACACAACACTGTGGAAACTCTTACACCAGATTTCTCGGATCAGAAGAAATAATCCGAGTAAACCCAGGAATGTTACACAGTAAACGTCAGAAACATTACGCAGATTTTTTACAGTGTTTAGAAAAGTGTTCCACAATTTTCTAAAAAAATTCTGATAAAAATGATATCTTATCTGGTATAGAGATTTAAAAACTTAACACGATGAACTGGGAAGTTGACAGAAGCGACAATAAAACAAATAGTTCAATAAATAGAATCCCCCAAAAAGGCCTTACATTGCAAAAGATCGTATAGGTATGCATTTGTACAGGTTGATATTCTAATAAAAAGGCCAATTTTTCGATCACCTATCACACTTGGCGTAAAAAAAGGACCAAAAATTGTTTTTTCAAGGTTTTTCTGGAATAAGATCTTACGAGTACATTTTAGCAAAATACGTGTTATATCAATCATATAAAGAATCAATTTGTAAAAAATGTCATATTTTTGTTTTGTTTTTAAATCGTAACTACACCATTTCTTAGATTAAGAAAGAAGGGAGGATTTTCAAAGTATCGCATATTTCGCATTTCTCTTAACGATAATTTCATACTAGTTCATTTTAAGCGACAGAAATCTATTAGAATATTCCAGAAGATACAAAATGCAGTAAAAGTAATACACACAGTTTATCTAAAAATATAATAAAGAACGGTGACACGCCAATATTTATGAACTATGGCCCCAATCTAATGCAATGTGTAACAAAAATTTTATGTACCGCTGTTATAGAGTGTTACATGTGCGACAAATATGATGTATGATGTTTTGTCCTTCGCCCATAAATAAAAGAATTACATTGCTCCAATTTCAAGTGAACTGAGTAGAAGCAGTATATTTAATAGAATAAGTAAAATAGTTTTTATTCTGATATGGCCCGTTAATTCTACTTTTTAGATATCTTGTATATATAGGTATAAATTGTATTTTTAGACTGGTTAATATTATACTAGCTGATCCGCCCAGTGTTGCCAGGCCCGGAATAATAAATTTCAACAAACCTCACGTTTGTATAATTTTATATCTTTATCCAGATTTTGTATGAAATTATATTTTTAAATGAAAAATTCGCGAAAAGATATTGTTATTTAGTGGTAAAAAAGCTCGTAAAAAGACATTTTCCTGTTTTTCACTTAGGGTCGTTTCATTGGTTTTTCTTAAAAAAAAGTTCCTCTTGTCCGAAATTTTTATTGGTTATAAATACAACGGTTTTAAAGTCCGTGTAAAACTTTCGTGAAAAAATATTGTTACCTAGTTGTAAAAGAAATATGTTTTCTTCTCGCTTTCTTTTTTTGTTTGTTTTCGCGTCGGTTAAAAGAAAGTTCCCGTTTTAAGAAAAATTTTTTGGTATGATGGTACTTCTAAAATTGCCTCTCGGAGGGCTGTTGCCATATTGGAGAAAAACGACCATTTTTCAAAAACATTTTTCCAAGGGTTAAACGCAATATTTTTTTCAAATTGATTAGGGCATTTGAAACGAAATTGAACGATCTTTCTGAATATGTCTCGCAATATTTAACTGTGCCGAACAATTTGGCCGATTTAGGTTATAAATAAACTACAAAATACCAAAAAAAAAAAAAAAAACCGCGCGTTTGGTTCTGCATTTTCTCCCGATGCGTAAATCAGGTTCTGTGCACGCACGATTGCTTTTGTCGGCTCAGAAAGAAACAAATGAGTTTTTCACAAGTTTTTAATTACTATCTGGCTTAATTTTCGAAAAATAAAAAATCTAAGCCTCAGGTGCATCAGGACCTGCTTTGGAATATTCTCACACAAGTTTTCAGATATCTATGTCTTGTAGATTTCGCTAGCCATTGGCAAAAGTCAGGCAGTCACACACAAACACACTGAGCGAAACTTTCTTATTTTAATATAGATTACAAAAAAATAAGGAAAACATTTTTCGAATAACCCCCACCTGCCTTCTCAGCACGAGTCATCATCGTGCCATCACTATATATGACAGTCCGATGACCACACTTCGTGATTGTCACTTCACAAAAATCGATTAAAAATACAAAATCTGACAGCAATTTATGAAAATTAAATTACTTTTGTGGAAAAATGAAAGTTGCTCGCTTCTTTGGAATCTGAAACGTCGATTTCCTATAAGCAACATTGAATCTATCATTATGAACCTATACAACAAAACCGAAATATCTAACATTTTGCAATGCAAATTGATTTGTTAAATGCATTAATTTCATTAAATCATTATTAAACATCAATTCTTTATTATTGGGTTATAGTACGCGAAATTTGGAGCAGTGTAGCTCCGTTATTTATGAACTTGTAGAAAAAACTGTATGTATAAAATTTTCTGCAAATTATTTTTTCTACATATAAGCAAACCCCCCCCCCCCCCACATATCCTCTACATAATATTTTATTTTCTCTAAAATGTACTGGTGAGAAATTATCATTAGTTGAACTGCGAATTATCTAACGGGTTTCCTATTCACCCTAACTTTTAGCGGTGGAATTCTGATAGTTAAAAAACTAGAAAAAAACTTTATGTACGGCATTTGTTACAAATTGTGCCCGCTACAACATTGATATTACGATTTAATTTCTAAAATACTGTGGTAATATTTTACGAAAGAAAGACTGAGAAAAGGTGAGCTTTTTTGTCTTTTATTGAACATGGTGGCTCACGCAAAGGAGGCAACAGGTTGAAAACCTTATTATTATTTTTTTAACATCAACAAATACAACATATCTATAAGAATTCTAATCAAGCGTCAAACATAGATTATGAAACAATTTTCCAATACTTCCAAAATACTGCAACGTAGGTTCGCCATTTAAATTAGTCGTACCAATTTTTAGAAATTGTCGTCGATAGTCGGGAATCTAGTTAAATTATTTTGTGTATCCTTGTATACTATCTATAGATCTGTATATATAATACATAGTGTTATAAGATTTAATTTAGTTACAAACGCAGTCGTAATATCTCCTTCATCAATATCTACAAATAGGCGTAAATGTACTCGAATTATTTTCTAAAGCCCTGTATATTATCTGCAAATTTCTACGCACTTCTCATGTTGAGCTAAATTTTAATTTAGGAAAAAAACGCACAACTAAATATAAATTTATTTTTCTTTTCCAAAACTCTCTTAAACTACATATAATTCAGCTGGGAAATGTTTAAGTCAATTATAAAACCTACTAAAGAAATTCACGCTCATAGACAGTAAAGATGGAGAATTATTTTGAGTAGCCTTTTTTATATGATCTATAGAAATTATACACACCACGAAGTATGCAAAAATTGTATTGAACATGAAAACGCACCTCCAGCTTTTATCGTGCATAGACAGTACGGTAACCGAGATCTCTTTTGTGTGTCACTGCAAATGAACAATAACTGTTATGCTCGTCATATTCTACCGTAAGCATCTCGTAGTAAACCTCTATAGTTTATATACATTTCATTATGTTTGAAATAGAGTAACATTCATCAAATACGTTCCAAGCATTTTTCCGGTAGACTTTTATCTTAAAATTAATCATTCAGATGATCCCACGAAACAGAATCAAATTAGTGAACGAAAACACTTAACAAACAGATGTGAAAAGCGTGAGTGCAGACTTTTACACTAATCCCTGATTTTTTAACTATATGGAAAGACTGATCTCAGCAAATGTTTAGCTGATTAAAACCAGACTCTTTTTTATATTTTTATTTTGTGTACGTTTGTTTCTAACGCCACAGTTTTTGTACTTTGCTCTTAAATCTGTAACCGGGTTGATAAGTCGACCTAAAATGTTGTTACAAATATAAGTGTTAATCTCTAAAAATGGTGTCTTTATATTTATTGAAATCCACATCAACTAATCATATCTTATTTCTTCCAGTTAACGAAAACAAATCTTATGAATAAAGAACACAATTAATATGTGTTCACTAATAAATAAATAAATCATAATTACAAATATAAGGAATATATAGGTGAAACCCTATATATAGGTGAAATATATAGGTGAAGCTCATATCATAACATGAATTACAGATGATGTACGACCAGATGACCATCCGATCCGTGAAGCATAGAAGGTAAGCCCATTCACTTACCTATATTATTATTGTGTATTTTAAATTGACACTAGTCAGAAATACTATTTTGATTATTCACGAGATAGCGCGCGATTTTATCTACCGAAGCTTTATTTGTTTTGGCTCTACTGGCCATTCTTTTCCAACATACTATGTAACCGAACTTTTTGAATGACATTGTAAGTGAATGATAAATGCTTTGCATTACATGTTATACAGAAAAAATGTTTTAATGCAGATCAATTTCATTATGTTTGAAATAGTGTAACATAAACTGCAAAGTATTTTTCCCCGTTGACCATAATGCAAGTTTATTTAGTGATCCTGTAAACGAACAACAATTGCTACACACTCCATTTTCGATAACAACCATACCATAATACTCTTCAATAACGTATATTAATTACATGGCAATCTGAGTATATTTATACAACTTAGTGCACTGACAGTCAGCAGAAGGCAGACAGATAAATGAATTCATAAAACTTTTCAACTATGTTGGAAAGTGTAAAACTACCCGATCTTTTGCACGCTAGAAATGCTTATGTACTGGATTAAACAAATACATTTTAAAATGTTTTTCTAATGAAAAAAAATATGCTGAAACTTGATACCAGAAAAATTACTAAAAAAATTGTTGTATTTAAAAATTAAATTAATAATGTTCACCTTTGCTGCTAGAAAGTCTTATGCCTCAAGCTACCTAATTGTCCAATTGCGACAGTTAGAAGCAAGAATACTAAAACGCAATACTTTTTTCATGTTAGGAAGTTAACTCAAACATCTTTTATATTTATATTTATAGAATTTTTCAAGTTGAACATTTGTAAATGGGATAATGGTTGCATTAAATTCAAATGAAATGCATATTGAGATTTTCCAAGTTTGCGTAAATATAAATCTGTATACATTTCTTTAACGACGTTTTTGTGTAAAGAGAGTGTAGAAATACATAAACACAGGAGCGTTATGCAAATATGTTTATACTACGACTTTTTACTTTGATTTATGATTACCATTCAGTTTTTCTTTCTTTCTTTTTTTTTTGACATATTACACTTATACAATTTTGAGAAAGCTTGTCACAAATAGTGTAAGTACCGATTTCAGGAGTAGCATTTACCAGGCTTCTCAATTATTCAACTTCATTTGATAACTGAATATCCTCTGTTTGGTGAGGTTTAGCCAGCATAATGGCGTTCAATATTCAAGTTGAATAGTAAGCAATCCACACTTTTTCAAATTTTCAATAGAGAACCAGATATCGAAAGGTAAACCACCACAAAAGTAGTTTACTTCTTACCTTACACAGTTTTGGGAGAAAATAAAATAATTTTATGTATAACCATAATTAAAAATTGATACTAACCAGTTAGATTCTTTATTATATTCTTAAACGTTTAGAATGAAAAAAAAAATATTCGTTGGTAATATAAGCTCTAATTGGTGTTTATATCAATTTATTCTTTTTATTACTTCTGTAGAATAACCAGTCATATACACTGTGTCTCTCATTCTTGTTTTCCGTATAACCATAGATTTTAGTCTGAAGATACTAAACTAATAATCCCATTGCACACGAATTGTACTTAACACCACAAGTTTAATCAAAGTGTAAAGAAAGAGTTTTAGCTTATTGCCCATATTGATGGTAAACAAAATAATTTAGAGTAAATGTAACATGTTTCTTCGTCGAAAAAATATTTCTTGTTAGTTGTCCAGACACGATCATATTCATATTTATATTACCAAACGTCTTTTACACGGACGTATTCTGAATCATTTCATACTTGACTAAAATGTTGAAAAATATTTTACGAGAAATAACACATTCGTTACACCCACGTTATTCATCTACAACTTCCCGTGGTGTTCAAAAACGTCTTATTAAAAATGATTTTAAGTATTATCATTTTCCATTTCTGTAAATTGTAATTAAAATGTAATATTTCTATTTTTTATTGCTCGTAGAGCATTGTCAGACAAAAATAGTTAATTATGTATTTTTTAAACTATTTTATCTCTTATCCGATAATAAATTACCATGATAAAAACATATTAAATAAAACTTTAGTATACAGTTATACGAAGATAAATACCTTTTTCCTTTGATTACCTACATAGTAAAGCAATCGTTCTTTAACGAGATGAAATTATGTAAATTGTATTTTTATACCTGCTGGTAAATTATGGGACTCCAAATTGGAGTAGGTTACTTAGCCCAATTAAATAATAACTCTCCACATTTAACCGAATAAAGCACGGGTTAATACCTCTTTCCGGAACCGTTGGGTATTGATTTAGCAGGTAAAAAGTGTGATCGTGTCTTCTGGAAGTCGGTGAAAATTTATAGTAATCCAATAAATAATACTCATATTATTGAATTCCATTAATTAACTTATTTGTTGGCGCCACTCTTGGCTTCTAATATCGCTTGGCGATAAATGTAACTCAGAAGTCGTTTTGTTCTTGTTTCGTTCGGTTGTTCCATGGGGAGCTCCGAAGTAAATAAAAAAAAAATGTTTCGTTTGTAAACAGTTGAAATTTTATCGATAGTTGTTTAATTTACAGTCCACTCTAATGTCGTAGTCGACATCATAGGATTATATTTCGTTTTTGTTTAAAGAAAAAAAATCGGAACAATGGACGTAAAAGTGTTGAATCGAAGGAGGGGCAATATCAAAGCCCAAATCACGAAGTTAACAAATTTTATAGCCGATGAGGCACAAGAAATAGACTCAGTAGATATTCTGAACAAAATTGAGAATTTGAACAAGTTAGAAGATAAATTAGACGATTTGAAAATGGAGTTCTATAAAATTTTGAAAGATGAAGAAATCGATAAGTGTGATGCTGAATTTGAAGAAATCGAACAAGATCTCCAAAATCTCAAGGTAAGATTTAAAAGGCTTATTGATAATTCTAAAACTAAAAATGTTGATAATAATGTTGAAAATAATGGTGTTAATAAAACAAAAAAATTAAATGTCAAATTACCTGAAATTCCATTGCCGAAATTCGATGGTTCGTATGAAAATTGGAATAATTTTAAGACTCAGTTTAATAGTATAATTGATTCAAACGAATTGTTAAGTAATGATCAGAAACTTTTTTATTTGCAATCCTCTCTTGTGGGGACAGCAAAGCAAATCCAAAGTACTGATGACACATATGAGTCATTATTTGAAGCACTTAAAAAAATATTTGACAATAAAAGATTAATAGTTAACAGTCATATTAAATCTTTATTAATGTTAGATAATATTTGTACTGATTCAGCTGAAAAATTAAGAATGCTTCTAGATTGTATTTTAAAGCATGTAAGAGCTTTAAAGGTTTTAAATGTCGAAATGAACAATTTTAGTGAAAATTTATTGATTAATATTATTTTGACAAAATTGGATAGAACAACATGTAAGGAATTCGAAATGACATTAACAACGACAGATTTACCCAGATGGATAACTTTATCGAATTCTTGCAAAATCGTGTTCAAATATTAGGAAACCTTCAAGGAACACAAATAAATTCGCAAAAATTTAAAACCCAGAACAAACAAAACACCTTTATTCTGAAATCTAATTCATGCCTTGTTTGTAAAAAATTACATGCAATTCACCCGTGCCCTGTTTTTCTAAAAATGACTCCAATTCAAAGATTTGATGAAGTAAAAAAGAATAAACTTTGTATAAATTGTTTAAATGATTCGCACATGCTTTCGAAATGCGGTTCAAAATATAGCTGTTAACGATGCTCTCTCAGACATAACGTGTTACTTCATCGTGATAAAAATAAATCATTTCTAAATAAAACGTCATTAAAAAGCCCCGATTCTTAAATAGAAATATTTACATTGGCGCCAGACGGCCGTTCTGGTAAAGCAAATGATGAAATAAATAAACAAAATGTATCGGAAATATCTCAGAGTTTTTCATCACATAATAATGAAAGTAAAAAAGCAGTTCTTTTGTCTACGGCATACATTTATATTTATAGTCCGATACATAAATGTTTCGTGCAGCTCAGAGGGATCCTGGATAGTGCGAGCCAAGCTAACTATATTACTTAAGAAATGGCCTCCTATTTGGGCTTTAAAAAAGAAAGAATAAATGTTTCCGTTAGTGGATTAGGTGGAAATGCCTTTAATGTTAAAGGGAAGGTTAATACGATAATTCGTAATAAAAATGCTTCATTCTCTTCACCTAGCGAATTTTTTGTTGTTTCGAAAATTACTGATTGTGTACCTTCTTCAAATATTAAAATTGATAAAGCATTGTTACCAAATAGGGTTTTGCTAGCTGATCCTACTTTTGACATACCGGGAAAAATTCGTTTAATAATTGGGGCAGAACTCTTTTATGAGATAATAAAAGAAGGAAAAAATCGCATTTCACCAAATTTAATGTTTCAAAATTCGGTGTTTGGCCTTATTGCTGTTAAAATCAAGAGTTCTAATTCATATTGTGGATTAACATTTAATTATGAAATCGAGAACATTGAATCTAATCTTAAAAAATTTTGGGAAATTGAAAATATTTCGCCTGACCGTTTTCTAAGTAAAGAAGAAGAATTTTGTGAATCTCATTTTCAAAAAACGCATAAACGAGATGATACCGGAAGGTTTATTGTCGAAATGCCGTTTCAAACTGATCAATTAAATTCATTGGGAAATTCGAGAAATTTAGCAGAAAGGCGTTTACAAAAAACAGTAAAGAGATTGGAAAATAATAGTACTATGAGAAAACTTTATTGCGAATTTTTAAACGAATATGAAACATTGGAGCATATGGAAAGAATTTCAGTCGAAGATTCTCGCTCAGTAGTTTATTACATGCCTCGTCATGGCATTTTTAAACCGGATAAATCCTCTACTAAACTAAGGGTTGTCTTTAATGCCTCTGCACCTACCACAACCGGAAAAAACTTGAAAGATATTTTGCTTTCCGGTGAAGTTAAAGAAGATCTTTTTGATATTTTGTTAAGATTTCGGAAATATAAGATTGCTTTAACTGCGGACATTAAAAAAATGTTTCGGCAGATTTTGATAGATCCTTCGCAAACGGACCTTCTACGCAATCTTTGGAAGGATTACGAAAATAATTCCACAATTGCCTGTAAATTGAACACGGTCACTTATGGATCTAAATGCGCCCCTTTTTTGGCCATAAGGTGCATCAAACAATTGGCTTTAGATGGAGAAGGATAAATTTCCTCTTGCGGCAAAAGCTATCCTATTTGATAGCTATATGGACGATATCGTGACTGGATCCCCAGATTCAGACTCGGCAATAGCCCTGAAAAATCAATTAATTGACATATTTCGTTCTTGTGTAATGGCTTTGCACAAATGGAATTCAAATTTGAATGAGCTTTTAAATCACGACGAAATCGAAGATGTCTCCTTTTGCACTAAGTCTGACACTTCAGCTAAAACTCTAGGTATGGTTTGGCAATCCAATCAAAACCAATTTGTGTTTAGAGTTTCGGTGAAAGAGCAAGAATCATACACCAAAAGACAGGTTCTTTCTGTCATAGCAAAATTGTATGATCCGCTTGGGCTCATTGGCCCAATTATTTCCAAGGCCAAGTGTTATCTTCAAAAATTGTGGTTGTGTAAACTAGGATGGGACGAGAACATTCCGGAACCTCTTGCTAGTGATTGGTGTAATTTCGTAAGTCAACTAAAAGCTACAGAAAATATAACAATTAGTCGATACATTTTAACTCCTTCCACAGAAGCAATATTTGTTCTTGGTTTCGCTGACGCTTCCATAACAGCTTATGATACTGCAGCTTATATATATTGTTTAAATTCAGCCAACTCGACCACATCAAACCTCATTGCAAGCAAATCAAGAGTGTCACCTCTAAAGACCATTTCTGTGCCAAGGTTGGAACTATGTTCCTGTTTGCTTCTTTCTCAACTTGTCACCAAAATTCTCCCTTCCTAACAACTAGACATTCAAGGAGTAATTTTATTCTCAGACTCAACTATAGCATTGGCATGGATAAAAACTCTGCTCATCTATTAAAAACTTTCATAGCAAATAGAGTCTCAAAGATTCAGTCTCTCACTGAACAATTTTTATGGAAACACATTCCTTCTAGTGATAATCTAGCTGATATAATATCTCGTGGAACATTTCCTCAGGAACTCTCAGATATGGAACTATGGCAATCCAATCAAAACCAATTTGTGTTTAGAGTTTCGGTGAAAGAGCAAGAATCATACACCAAAAGACAGGTTCTTTCTGTCATAGCAAAATTGTATGATCCGCTTGGGCTCATTGGCCCAATTATTTCCAAGGCCAAGTGTTATCTTCAAAAATTGTGGTTGTGTAAACTAGGATGGGACGAGAACATTCCGGAACCTCTTGCTAGTGATTGGTGTAATTTCGTAAGTCAACTAAAAGCTACAGAAAATATAACAATTAGTCGATACATTTTAACTCCTTCCACAGAAGCAATATTTGTTCTTGGTTTCGCTGACGCTTCCATAACAGCTTATGATACTGCAGCTTATATATATTGTTTAAATTCAGCCAACTCGACCACATCAAACCTCATTGCAAGCAAATCAAGAGTGTCACCTCTAAAGACCATTTCTGTGCCAAGGTTGGAACTATGTTCCTGTTTGCTTCTTTCTCAACTTGTCACCAAAATTCTCCCTTCCTAACAACTAGACATTCAAGGAGTAATTTTATTCTCAGACTCAACTATAGCATTGGCATGGATAAAAACTCTGCTCATCTATTAAAAACTTTCATAGCAAATAGAGTCTCAAAGATTCAGTCTCTCACTGAACAATTTTTATGGAAACACATTCCTTCTAGTGATAATCTAGCTGATATAATATCTCGTGGAACATTTCCTCAGGAACTCTCAGATATGGAACTGTGGTGGAAAGGTCCATTATTGACTAATAATATCTTGGACGTGACAGAAAAAGAGGAAAAAACTCACTTTCCAAATGATGATGCTTATTTAAACGAACTTAAAAACTGTAATATTAATTTGCATCTAATTAATCAGGACTTTAATAACTTTCTGAACAATTTTTGTGCCTTAAGTAACAGTTATTTTAAGTTAATTTGTATTTTAGTTTATATTTATAGATTTATTTATAATTGCAAGCACAAAGAAAGGAGTGTAGGGCCTATTAAAAATGAGGAATTTTACCAAGCAAAGATTAAATTAATCAAATTGGTTCAGGTAATGTATTTCACCAGGGAAATGAAGGCACTCAAGAAAGCTTAATAGCTACCTTAAAAATATTTGTAGCTAGGCGCGGAATTTGTGCCACCATCTTTTCCGATAATTCCTCTAATTTTGTTGGTGCGAATTCAGAATTGAAAAAATTGCATAAAATTGTAAAAAATCAATCCGAGGAATTGTCTGCTTACTTATTGGCTAATTCAATTTCTTGGAAATTCCTTCCTCCTAGATCTCCTAATTTTGGTGGCTTGTGGGAGGCAGGAGTAAAATCCTTTAAGCATCATTTAAAAAGAACTATTGGAGATTTAAAACTAACTTTTGAGGAATTTTTAACTGCCGTTAATCAAATCGAAGGTATTTTAAACAGTAGGCCTCTAATACCTTTATCTTCGGATCCAAATGATTTCGAAACGTTAACCCCAGGACATTTTTTAATAGGCCGCCCTATAAATAGCATCTGTGAACCAAACTTGACTGACCTTGCCAATAATAAACTTAGTCATTGGCAGCAAATTACAAAAATTAATCAATTAATTTGGAAAAAATGGAGTAGAGATTATTTAAATAATCTACAACAGCGAACAAAATGGTTATCTGAAAAGGAAAATATAAAATTTGGAACTATGGTCTTATTAAAGGATAGTAATTTGTCCATGTGTATCTGGTCAGTAGGTCGCATTCAAGACGTTATTTATGGGAGCGATGGTAAAATTAGGGTTGTGCTTGTAAAAACGCCAAATGGTATATTCAAACGAGCAATTTCTAATGTTAGTATTTTGCCCATAAATGATCCTTTAATATAATGTAAATATTTATTTTTCTTGTATTTCTGTGCATTTATATTTGAAAATTTTTGAAGTAAATTTGTATTTTAATATTATAATTGAATTGAATTGTATATTTGTATTATTGATTGAACTGAAACTTGTATTATAATTGAAGATTTATTGTTAAAAAAAATAAAAATAAAATAATTGTTTACAACGAAGGACATTTGTTAAGATATGTTGCTGAAATAAATATTTCAGTGGTGGCCGGTATGTTGGCGCCACTCTTGGCTTCTAATATCGCTTGGCGATAAATGTAACTTAGAAGTCTTTTTTTTTCTTGTTTCGTTCGGTTGTTTCATGGGGAGCTCCGAAGTAAATAAAAAAAATGGTTCGTTTGTAAACAGTTGAAATTTTATCGATAGTTGTTTAATTTACAGTCCACTCTAATGTCGTAGTCGACAACATTACTCTAATTAAAAAAATAAGTTTCTCACGTTGTGAATTTTTTACGCCGCCCTACGTATTATGAAGCGTGACTAGATAAAGTATATGAAACTCCAACCTACTTATAAATTACGCCTGATAAATAAACTAAAAATTAATAAACAATTAATTAAAGAAAAAGAGAAAACCACTACTCGGTGACATATGGGTGTTACCCCACATAAAATTAAAGCAGACAGTTAAACATAACCGAAAATATTTATTTACAGCTATTTACAAAAACACATAAAATTAAGAGAAAACATCAATAACAAGAATTATGAATTTTAAGTGAAAAAAACTACAAGCATAATAACTCCTTAAAACATTACTGAGTCATTTATGGAGTCTACTACAGCATCTTCGAGCTTTAACGTATTCGCACTTGGCAAGGTGCTAAATCAAAATTGTATTTAATTAGTCCCTAAATGCCTGTTAAAGCTTTCAATATATTTTAGAGGTTGGACAATTCGTCTACATTATATCTATTAACTCCTAACCTTTTTTAATATCATACACAGAAAACATTATACAGGGAATAGTGAATCCTGTAACTTTCAGAGCCCTTCTGGTTTGCAGGGTAGTTATTTTTAAAGAAAAACGGGATAAGTTCGAATCCCCAGTTAGAATACCACATTAGGTTAATATACCGAGAACACCATCTAGCACAAGCCAGTTGCTGTTATTTTTTTACGTATATACTTTTTTACAAAAAACTATAGAGAACTGTGCTTTTTAGAAGTTTCAAATCCATCGGCCTGGAAATTAATGAAATCATCGTCCACTTCTCTCTCTGGGGCTCACTTGTTCCCGCATCACTGACCACCTCCGTTGGCCCTTCTCTTTCGAAAAGAAGTTTACGCCCCCACATCTTATTGGTCTGGCCAAATTATATTCGAATACCGTACACGGGCCCCGGGACCTCCTAGATGTGGGGTCCTCTTTCGTAAATCTGCAATGCATAATCATGCTATCTGCATCCAGCCAGTTATAAATTCTTAAAATTGTAAAACTGTCCTCCGTAAGAGCTATCTTTGTTCGACTCGCAGACCAGTGACTCCGATAGTAATAAAAAACGACCATGTGAGTGGAGGTTTATATTTTCCCATGCGAAAGTAGAAAAACACCGCAGAAAAATGTAGATGTACTGCTTCCCCATACAAAAATAACTATGTATACTAGAAAATAGGATCAACAATTAATCTACAGAAATTCATACATAGAAATACATATTACAAAATAAGAGCAATAATTAAATTATGGAATATAATTCGTGTAATAATGTCTTTTCATTACCCATTGTAATTAATTTAGTTATAAATTGGAGGGTGGCTCGTATCTGACCACCAGTACCGATCTAATTTTCATACGGTTTTTTATTCACACATTATAAACGAATCCCTTTATAAAAAATATTGGATGAAGCATTTTAAATTGATGTTTTCCAGTTCATGTAATGCAGTAATATTTTCTATATTACACATTCAAATCAATACACAAAAAAAAGAAGCGAAGTAAATCCTTTATAATCTAAACTTAATATTTATTTTTTTGTTGTATATTACTAGTAATGCCCCTACTACTAAATAAATAGTTTTAGGTAAATTCGTATAGTATATGGTTGTCGTACCTTTTAGTAATATTTTTAGGCTCTGCTTATTGGCTGTAGTCAGAAGGTGTTTTATTACACAGAAAGTGTCTAAAATGGAACTTTAAATATTTTTTTTGAAAATTGTAGTTTCTAGATAAAGGCTACGAGTTCTCTTTAATATTTTTCTTTGTTTTGAAAATTTTCCAGTTATTCTGTGTATTTGTCATACTAAATGTGTTAAAAGCATTCTTCTTGTAGCAATGGGTTCTAATTCCGTGTGATAACTATTTTACTCATGCATTGCACATATGATGTATAATAATATTTTTTTTATTTTACGCTTTAATGATAACACATTTATTTCTCTTATAGTAAGAAGGTACTTAATTTATTATGCCGCTTGATTTTATGTATCAGTTTGGAAAAGATTTGTGTAGAATGATGGAAGTTATCGTGTTCATATAGATAGATAAATAGATAAATTTTAGATAGATAGATAAATTTTTGAACTGGGGGTGGTTTTGGGTTCTAACAGTCATGATCGGTGTAGATCTGCAGAAATTTTTCAGGAATTCTAACTTAGGAGCGAATGTAATACGTAGTATTTCTTACGAAATCTACCTAAAATTAATGTAGGCACTGTTAAAAATGGGTACAGACACTGTTAAGAATTTAAGAATAATAATTATCTTACACCTTTCTCGGCTAATAATACCTCCATTTATTTAAGTAACACTAATGAAAAACACACTTACACACACATTTTTAGGATATACTTCGCTCTATGTACCGGGTGCTCGAAAAGTTACGAGAAAAATTACAAATCGATAATTTATAAATTAATAAAGATAGAGAAGAAGGGACGGTAATGAAACCATAAAACAAGACTGATTGAAGAAATCAACGTTTATGTACAATGTAGCTTTCATCAAAAATTATTCAAATATCAATATGACATATATAACGTGATTATGTTTTTAACTATCATTAAATTCAGCTCCCTAAATGTAATTATTATTAAAGAACTCGAAATATACCTTAAGGATTACTGTTTAAAACTCATCAAACTCCAACAACTTTTCTTCGTTTTCTTGTTTAATCTCGTCTAATACCCCTCCTTCTGCAGTGATTTCCAATGCCATTAGCTTTAGTAAAAGTAATTTGAAAATGCCCCATTAGATATACTTTTTCAGTTAATAGCAATGGATTTTTGAATGGTACAGAATTACAAATATAGGAACATAGGCAACAAAATTTGTTTCATTCATGTTAAATGGTAAATTCTGAAAATAAGCTAAAGTAATTAACACCATTTTAATAAAACACCTTTTTGTCATTTCCGCTTCTTGATTTTAATAATATAAACTGAATTTGTAAATACTAATATGAATTTATAAAATTATGTTCATACTGAAACGTACAGCTACCCTTCTCGTCAAAATTAAAAGATAGACTTAAACTTTTATAAACTTTAAACACAAACTCACACTCAGGGTTGCCAGTTTAACATTTTTTTTAATACAAGAAACTCGAAAAGAAATATATTTAGTTTATGTAGTTACAGTTAAAACACTTAAACAGTTTATGGATTCTCGGTCCTTCCTAATTATTAAAATATTACAAATTATCTGCCATTAAATAAAGTACAAATTTTTACTTAAAAATTCTGGTAAGAATTTGAAATTTCTGAATTAAAAATATTAATTTTGCAACCCTAATGATACTACATGCTATAAAATTGAAGAAGATGTAATGCATGTCATTATATGAAGTTTTCGCATTCGTTATATTGTACTCATTAATATTTTTGCCATAAATAACCTTCATATTTTCTGTTCTAGCCATATAATTAAACTTTTACTGATAATAAAATATAGAGTATAGACAGTAATTGGTTCATTATTTGTTCTTGAGGTTACTTTCTTTATTCTCACAGAAAACAGAATGAAAATCAAAATAATGACATTAATAAAAAAATATTTTAATGACGAGAAATAACTAACCATTCAAAAGATAATTTTAGTTACTCAAGAATTCTATTAGAAGTAAGAAGAAATAACAATTTGTCCCCATTAGTAACATTATTTCTTAACTCTTTAAATATCGCGGACCTCAGTGGGAAATTTATCATTAGTAAGTTTGATAGCGCGAGCCGTCAAATGCTTTGAGTTATAGAGTAATTTTGCATTTATTCCTAATTTTAGTCTGGCTTAATATTCCCACAGAGAGCTTTTCATTTTCATCGACTGACATTGGATAATTGCGCTTTCTTCTCTAAGAGATATATTTGAATTAGAAAAAGACAATGAGGAAATTTTCAATGAAAACAATTTTTTTATAAATTTTCAATTATTATCGTTAAAAACTGGCACGTATTTTACGAACTGAAGAGAGGTTATGTCATTTAAAATTGTTTTTTACTTTTACCATACCTATAAGAGGAATATACAGGAATATTTTTGATGGATTTATGTATTTTGGCATGACCTGAAGACGATTCGACTATTTTTGAAAAAAAATGTCTGACTGTCTGTTATTCTGTGTAAAGACAGTGCATGCCTGTGCGTGTGGGTGAAATTTGTGGCCGCTCTATCTCAAGAATTAATTCAGAAAAATTATTTAAACTTCAGGTTCAATTAGACCTTGGCATACATTGTTGCAGATTAGGTTTTGATATCGCACAAAGTGCAACGCTGTTATGGTCTATTTTTCACGTTATCTGTGAAAGCTATAACTCAATAAGTATTCGAAGTACGGATTTTCATCTAATTTCACATTCTGTTTCACCTTAACACAAACAGATGGTGATTAGGTTTGGGTGTATAGTAAAACAACAGCTGGCACTGCTATACCGTACTTATCATGATTTCCGCAATAGCTATATATCATGCACAAATGCAAGGAATCTCATAGAACTTCATATTCTGTTACACCTTGACATAAATACAATCTCATTCACTTTTGAATTTGATCGACCAGCAGGGGACACTCCTATCCACTGGTCAGAGAAAGATTCCTAATTCGGTCCACAATCAATTGATGCAATTTAATGAGCGTGATTTGCAGGATTATGAATTCCATTCTTGTAACTTTCATACACTTTTAACCGTTTTGTTGCGAGAATGGCTCATTTTTGTCACTAACTTTTGTCTGTGGGCACGATTACGGAATATTATAGTTATCCATTTTGTGATGAATATTAGAGCTGTATCTTGTATTGTGTAGAAATGCACCAAATTTTATATTTGAGTTTAGTGATTAAAAATGTAAAATCTGATATAATTTTAAATTTTAATATCCAACAGGAATCACTATTGTTCTGTTCTTCTTTTAATTCACTGGTACTGTAACTCCGTGTTAAATTCGAGAAAATGCACAATGCTTCTTTATTCATTAATCGTTAACTTTGGACCACCGTGTATATATTTTCTCCGATATTACTAAAATAAAATAATATTAAAGAACTAATAAAAATAAAAATATATTTATAAATTGATATATGGATTGTATAGAAAAAAATGTTATTGAAAATTTAATAAAGTTAAGTCTAACGATCGAGCATTTTATTTTTACTAGATTTTTTTTCCATATTAAGCTGAATAATGTCAAACTTTTTCAATGGGACGTAAAAACATATTTTAATAAAGTTAAAGTATACAGATGTAAAAATTTAAACTAGTTATTTTATATCTTTGTATATTCAAGCACAAAATTTTTAAATACACCTTACAAATTTTTGAACTGAAATCTGCATTTGTTTTCATTGATAAAAAGGAAACCGTTTCTCTGGCTAAAAATACAAGTCAGATGCTTTCCATAAATTATCAAACTGCTGACACAAAAATTTTAAGTATATTAAATATCTTGCCCCTGTGAATCTTACTATAAAATACCCTGGCAAACAGACGATTAACCCCTTCGGCTCTGGCGTCCTATTAATAGTACATATCTTTTCATTCAGTATCATTTTGTCTTAATATTTTTGTTATTATCTACATATAGTAATGTCGTATATGTCTATACATTTATTATTATGACTTCGTTTATGCTTCAGCATTTAGTAATAATTAATTAAATAAAACAGTACTTAATTCTCTTCACACTATTAGTGATTCTTCTTTTTCAAACATATGTTTCACTTTTTAAATGTAAAGTATGTACAGTAGAACTCCAATTATCCGAACTCCAACTATCCGAATCGCTGATTATCCGAATCGCTTTCAGAATTTCAGAAAAAAAAATTTAAGACGGAAACGTACTGCGATTTGCAAAATAATGATTCAGTCTACGCGCGCTATTGTCCTTCCGTCCGCGAAGCTAGTGTAGGCGAACCATGAAACTCATTACAGAAGGCAACTTTTAATAAAACTTTTGGTATAGGGCGAAGACAAAGAAGGTGTGTTGACTAACCACAAAAAAAATAAATTGAAAGATTGCACTTATAGGGTGGCGGAAGCTTGGAGCTTGGTTAAGGCATTCACATTAAAACGTGCGTGGAACAAGTTGAAAGGCATATCAAATGACGAAGGGAAGGAAAAGGAGAAAAGGGAAAAAGAAGATCAAGGAAACGAAAGGGAAGAGACAGGAGAAGATGAGGATGACGTGCCACTTGAGGAATTCAGAAACATTCTTTTGAAAATTCCTGGATGTTCAGAAGTTAGTGCTGAAGGTATAGGAGAGTGGATGGTGTGTGATTCGTCAGACCCTGGGTTTCAAATTCTAAATGATGATGAACTTATTGAAAGTGTGAGAAAAGAAAGTGTCGAGGAAGAAGATGACCTTAATGTCGAAGTTGAAGCAGACACTGGACCATCAGCTAGTAAAGTATTTGCTGGTCTTCAAACTGCGTTGAAGTGGATGGAGCGTCAGCCCGAGTGTGACCACATGCAACTTTTCACTGTCAAGCGGATGCGCGACTTGGATGCCCGAAAACGGATGAAGACTGTCAAACAGCTTACTTTGACCGAGATGTTCAGCAAGTAATGACCTTCATTTACAGTATGGTACGTACATACTGTACTAATGTACAGCACTTGTAAGTACGCTTAACATGTAAAAGTGTTGCCTTTTCATTTAACTAATTAAAACCTCTTTTTGTTTAAAAATAGTTTTTTCTCCTATTTTCAACTTACATACAGTATTTAATTAAAATAGACCCTTTTTTCGGAAAAAATCCAATTATCCGAATTTCTGATTATCCGAATGGGGTCCGGTCCCAATTGATTCGGATAATTGGAGTTCTACTGTACGTTAATGATAAATGTACTTTACCAAACGAATAATAGTGATAAAACATAAAAAGTATTAGAAAGCTGTTATATCTGCTTAATCATGTTGCAGCATCGTATTTTCCAAACATCTTCAAAGATTATTGTCATGAGAATAGTACACAAGATAATTATATTCGTTAGATTTATGTAAATTACATAATTATTAAATTTCAGTAAATCTTAGCATTTGTGGTTTGAATAGTTACTTTTAATATCATTAAAGTAAAAGTTGTTTTCCTCCAAAATAAAATTGGAAAAAATCAGACACGAATGGGTTAATATTTCTACGTACATTAACCAGATAATTATAAGTGTTAACTCATCGCTGAAGTTACGCTCGCTCAAAAATCACAAAATATTATCTATCAATTAATTTTCAGATGTTCGCACATTGAATAAAATACATAGTTAATTCAAACGTACTTTAATCTGTGATAAGAATATTCTGCTCGTCTGTGTAAATGATACTTTTATGCAAACATAAAAAAAGAATATTTATTATTATAGAGATATCATTTATTATCCACTTCAAGCAACTTAAAAAAAATGTTAATCCAATATTGTATCATCTTTTTGTTTCTCACATGTAAAGAATTAAGTAACTTTATTTTAATTATCGAACTGCAGGAAGCAAAATCTAACATATAAAATATTTTGTTTCCCTACTCCGTCCTCAATCAAACAAAAAAAGACACTGGAGGACTGAAAATTAATTAAGTTTTCCTTACTTTTTAATTAAGAAAAGTATTATGAATATGCATTGCCAATTATAAATGACATTGCCCAAATCATAAATTAACTACGCTTAGGCCTAGATTTGAAGGAAATATATAATTGTATTGTATCTGAAATATCTCAAAACATTCCATTTGGTGTGAATTATTTACAGCTGTTACAAAATAATATTAAATAACAATAACAAATTCATGTTGCGAAATGAAAACAAATTTTCTCTTCATTATAAGTTACATATTATAATGCAGAAACATGTGGAAGTATAAAATGTGGTTTTCAAAATTAGTTCTTATTATAAAAAGGAAAACATGTAAGCTAGAAACTTAATTAAAGTGAAGCATAATTTTAATTATATATTTATTCATTTATTTAATACCTCTTATTATCCATATAAATTTAATGCACAATTATTTTTTATAGAGAGAGATGCATAGTTTTTTTGGGGGGTACATTTTTGGTTTTAAAACTTTTTAAAATTTGAATTTTCTAACTTTAGCCATGAAAAGCCATTTAGGACAAAGAGAATTAAATATTAGTCATATTTAATATGTGAAATCTCGTGAAAAGTCAAATGGGAGTATGTTAAATAAGAATTCTCCACCCCACATTTTATGTATTGCAGCGTGATGAAAGACTTCATATAGTGGAAACGAATACAAAAATTTTATAATGCACATAACTCATTCTAAGATACAAAAATAAGTGGGTAAGTGTGATCGAAGATCGCACAAAGGGTTTCGTTTAATATTCCTTTCAAAACACTTTATCCTTTCTTAATATATCCAAATAAATGTCATTTAGCAACAAAAAAAAAAGTCATGTTTTTTATAAAATAAAAATTTACCGGTCAATTTTTCGTTTTTCTGGAGTTATAAAAAATAACTAGTTATTGAAATAAAAAGCCAAAAAATGACATTGTTAATTAAAATGTTAGGTTTGAAATAAGGTAACTTTTACTGCGGGCAAATAAAAGAAATCAGTGCTGCACTCACGTACATTTAGAGATGTAAATTGAATTAGTGATGTAAATTGTGCAACAAATTTAATGTTTTTCTGTTTTTTTTTAGATACTTGTTTGAGTGCTAACAGATTTTGCAATCACTTGACGTAAAGAAACTATTACCGTTTTATTTCCGTTATTATTATGCCAGCTACCACATGTTCCAACATCGCTTATTGCTTTCTATTTAAAAATATAATTTTAATATCTAAATGAATTCTTGAGACATTTTATTTATATGAGAATAGAGAAATATAGTATATCTGAAATTGGTAAAAAAATCTGAACTAATGAAATGCAACTTCGCAAATTCCAGCTAAACTTTAATTTTTGCGTTAGTTTAAACAGGCGTTTTAAGGAAAATATGGACATATTACACTGTAATAATATATATATATATATATATATATATATATATATATGTGTATATATAAATATATATATATGTATATATATATATATATATATGTATATATTTCTTAATCTAGGAAAATATAATCTAATCACAAACGAAAATAAAAAAATAACTTCCTCATAGTTATCCGGGATTTCGAACAGAGTTGTTTATCTTTAGAAAGCTCAGAAACTAATACATGTTTTAGATTTAAACAAGCATTTACAAAGTTTCTTTTGCTGCCATGGATTTTCGGAAAAGTTTCTGAGTAGGTTTTTACTGCATTAATTAGTTTTCTCAACCCGGAATATATGTTTTTGGAATGCCGTCAATTCCCAAGTAAACATTTTCATGTTCAACATACATGTTTTACAAACAAACATGATGAATTCACAGCTATAACATTAATATTAAATTTAATAATTTTTTGTCATTTTTGCATGTATAAATGCAACTCCGCATCTGAAAATGTTTAATTGATAATAAATAGCATTCTAAAAAACCCTTCTGGGTTGAGAAAATTGAATAATTTAATACGAGGTGCATTCGGAGAGTAAGTACCGTTTCATCCTAGCGCCGCCGCAGCGCTGCGGTGGGCGTTCCGCGAATGCGCGCTAGTCTTTCTTGTTCACTGCCTCTCAACTGACGCTATTTTCGCTGCTTTACGTTGTGTTTTCAGTTTGCACATTTAAAATGTTTAAGACAGTTACTGATCCCGCCGACTGTGAGATCCGTGCTGTTTTTCGATTTTGGGACGCAAGGAATGTGAAACTGGCCAAAATTTATCGTCAAGATAAAGATTTTTACGGTGCAAACGTGATGTCTGGTGTAATGGAGAGAAAGTGGGTTAAAAAGTTTAATGAAGGTCGAACAAATGCTCACGATGAAGCTCGTAGTGGTCGGCATTCTGTTGTCAACGATGATCTCGTAAGGAAAGTTGATGAAAAACTCCATGAGAACAAACGTTTCACAATGACAACGCTTTCAGACGAATTTCCGCAGATTTCCCAAACTGTTTGGAGTGTTGGCTGTTGTCACTGGCGGGAAGTTTCTATGAAGAAGGTATAGATAAGCTGATCACCCGCGTTTGTACATTGGCGGAAACTACGTAGAAAAATAGCTTAAGATATGCTCTTTCATATAAAAATAAAATTGGCTTGAAAAAAAAAAGTGTTTTACTAGTTGTTTTTTTTTTTTTTTTTTTTTTTTTTTTTCAAAACGGTACTTACTTTTCGAATACGCCTAGTATAAAAACTACTCGGCAACGTTTCCGAAATACAGTGGACTAAATAAACTATCTTTTTATAAATGGTTCTTCAAATCTCGAACATGTATTGATTTCTGCGGTTTCTAAAGAATAAGAATGCTTTTCGGAATCGTGGGTAACAGGGAAGAGGTTATTGTATATTTTCGCTCGTAGTTATATAAAATTTTCCAAGATTAAAAAACATTTGACTTATTTTGAAGTTTACAAGCATATTTATAATTCATAGCAAAGTATACTTTTACTGTCGAATGCGTATAGTTCACATTACAATACAATTTCTTTAATTTTTCTGATATCGTTCAGGATTATTGGAATTCGAATAAAGGGAAATTGGCAGTATTTCGCTAAGTATCTACATATTTTATGACATTTTGACGCACGCAATTATTACTACACGCAAGTACGAACACATATGAACATTTAGCAATTAAATGTTTTGGTACTTCTCCATTATCCCGTTGACCACTTTCCATAAAGAAAACTATCGCCAAACTGCAACGCCAATAAACAAATGAAATACATCAGTAAAAATCACTTGATGACATAAAAAACACATTTAGCGCATATGACGTCAAGTGAATGTGATGCCACGATTATGCATTTTTGGCGTTAAATTATTTAATTTGGCGATAATTTCTGTATGGAAAGTAGTCGACGGAATAATGGAGAAGTACCAATGTTTTTAATAAATTTCAAAATATCTTTCTCCCAAATTTATTATCAGCATGACACCACACCGTAAATGAAACTGAAACTTCCGGATTTTTTATTTTTTAAATAAATCTGAAAATTGCATTTTTTTCACATTATGTATACAAGTTTTCTTTATTAGTGAAATGTCTATATATTGTACATTTATATTAGAAATTGTTTACCACATGTTCAAAATTTAATAAAAAGATAAATTTTTGAGAACTATAAATTTTATATTACGGGTTGAGAAAAGACTATTTTCAACATACATTTAAGAAATGTATGTATTAACGATAAAAAATTATTTTTCTCTGCATTTATGCCATAATATTTCTGTTATGTTTAACGTAATCTAATTTATATATGCTAGAGTAACAAAAAAATATTAAATTTAATATTAATGTTATCGCTGTTAATTCATAATGTTTGTCTGTAAAACATGTTTGTTGAACAAGAAAATGTTTAATTGGAAATTGATGGCATTCCAAAATCTCATGTTCCAGGTTTAGAAAACTGGATTAATACACTATTCTTAAGATACATTTACGAACTGTATGTATTACGATAAACAACTATTTTCTCTAGGCATACATGCTATAATATTTCTGCTACGTTTAAAGTTTTATTTTTACGACAGTGTTTTTTACATATATATATATATATATATATATATATATATATATATATATATGTAAAAATCACTTCAATTTTTTACATATAATATATATATATATATATATATATATATATATATATAACTTGAATATACATTTCGTAAATTCTATGCAATATACTGAGCAATATGCAATATGCAATAAAAAGATACTGAGTTAATGATGATATTTAATTTAAAATAATTGCAATTAATGCAATATTGCAACTGAATATTACAAATGAATACAAAAAAATAATAATAATAAAAGTTCTTAATTTGGAGAAAACGAAAAGAAAGATAAATGAAAAATTTTTTTTTTTTTTTTTTTTTTTTACCAGGAATTAGCTATTTTATATAGTAATTTAATTTTAGAACTACGATTTTTTAATTACATTTTAAGAATACTGAAATAACAATTACTAAATAATTAAGTATTTTTCATATTAACTTTTTATTGTTACCCTGTTTGTCCAAATTCTCGATCAGGAAATTTTCTTCAGGATAATTAAAGAGAAAAGAACATTGCAGTTTGTATTGCAAAATGAATCTTTTAAAATAACCAATATTCTTTAAATTTTATCACAAGTTAATTTTGGATATATAATTTGTATTTCAAAAATGTATCGTCTTTTAGAATAATTTTTAAAACAAATACCCTTGCGAATACTGCAAATACTAAATTGTAAAATAGTGTCTGTTTTTTATACATTATTTTTGGAATCAATATTTATAAAAAAAAAAAAAAACCGCAATTTGTTACTAATACTGAATAAGTTGTGAAACATTCAAATTCATGGATATCATTCACATTCCTAATACGTGCGCATAACGTTTTGCACAATCAGAATCTTTTTGCTTAAAGCTTAAATTATGCGTAATTAAATATTATTGAGATTAATGTTTATATTTTTATATATCAAATCAATATTTATATTTTTTAATTACATAAAATGAATAATAAGAGGAAGAGCGTTCCGGATTTTGAAACAATAAATATTTTTAAAAAAAAAAACATATAAATGGGGCAGTTTTACATTATGTTTTAATCTTTAATCGTCCGTAGTTCGCAAAGTTTGATACACTAGAAACTATTCACTTCGAACGTTTAATCATTATAAATCTAGTCTGTGGAAATTATTTAGTGAAAAACCATGTAAGGCTAGTGTATATCATAGATACATTATATCGAAATACTTAAAGAAGTATCATAAAAAAGCAAGAAAATTTTTAAATATTTTTGTTTTGTTTAGGCATATAAATTATTCCATTTAAAACAATAGATTGAGCTAAAAAAATTATTTGATTTGTAACTAAAATATAACTATTAAGTCTGAAAAAAGGATATTTTAGTACTTCCCTTTTTTTTATAAACTAACTTTTAATTTTAGTTTGATGTTTTTAAGAATATTTCGCTTGTATTTTCAAATGTAACATTGAATTGCCGACACGAATAATCATTCCTTCATATTCCTGTCGACATAGTATGTAAGATATTCCTAATTCTGGCTACTTGTCCCTGATGCGTGTATATTTATTTATACTGTTCGGAATTGCAATTTATTTATCACCAGTACATTCACTGCTTACCGTCTTAAACTACAGACATTGACTGTCTTTTAAAGAGCTGTACGTGCAAAGCAACAATTCTATAGGAACACGTTAAAAAAATCATTGCTGTTCTATCCGGAACACAGAGTTCTTACATAAGAAACAGAAAATACATGAAAATTAAACCAGAAACTTTTAATGATTTACTCATGAACAATTTTAATTGTTTTTGTACTAAACGCATTGAAATTAGATATTAAAAATGTGTAAAGGAAAATAATAAATTAAACAAGAAATTAAATTTCTTTCAATGCTTATTGAATCATTTTATATTTTCAGTCGAGCTGTTTAAATGTGTATTTAAACCCTTAAGCGCCACGACGTACCTGCGTACGTCATGAACTCGTCTATTTGAAATACCAGGAGGTATGTGCGTACGTCCTCATTTTATGTTCAGACTACAATGTTCTAAGTATCTGTTTTTTTGCGTCACTAATTGCTGTTGTGATTTGTTTTGTACAGGCTTTGTAGCAATGATTGTTATCGCACCCAATAGATGGCGCTACGTATAGAAAAAGAAACCTCATTAATTTCCCTTCTGCTCTGTTTCTTTCTTCGTTGTTCATCTGTTTATGTGTTCGCCGTGCTTTTCAGTTGTGTTTCGTAAATTGTAGTTTTCGATTTCGGTTTTGTGTTTTTTGTATCTCGGATAGACAAAAATAATGATATAAACCACTTTTGACAAAATTTAATATATCTGGTACTCAGCATACTACCACTAAATTGACTATGGTGCTTAAGCGGTTAAGCGTGTTTTAGAGGTCAAAAGATTTAACAGAGAGTCAACCTATGAGCATTATGTTCGTTGACAATTTTCCTAATGACGGAGTTATTTTAATTTTTTATAGGCTCATAAATTTGCAAAGACCTGATTGCAGTTGCATGCCCTAGTGATATAATTGTTTTTCCCCAAATATATTGATTGCATTTTTCAAAGTTCATCATAAGAAAAGAACTTTCTACTTTAGAATTTACGTAAGGCTAGTCTCTCAAGCTTTATACTTCTATTAACTATTCTGCACTAAAAAAATGATCTCTCCTAAAAAATATGTTATATTGTATAACGAAATATTTGTTGGGTTCTGAAATGACCATTAATCTAATGCCATTTGAATAAACAGAGATGAGGAATCGGCAAATCCGGTACCCAAAACAATGCTCCTTGTATGTAAAAAATGGATATAATTTTTTTCCATCCACATCTCAGTCCACCGAAAGCACTAGAAAAGATGACTGAACGAAACAACTGCCCGATTCATTACAAATTTTCTGGGTTTTCTGTGATATCATAAAGATAGTTTCTAAAGCTGTGTTAGTAATTTTAATGATACTGTTTCATGAAAATATTCTAGCTTTAGTACGTTATGTTCCAATTGGCTTTTATAAGTCCAATTAAGAAAAGGTGATTCATTCTTTTAACACTAGAACTAGCGGAAATTTTATTCAAGTTTTTTAAGAACTATTTCACACCAGAAATGTTATTTAAAACTACTTAACTTATTCATTTAACGTATTTCTGTGTGTTTTATATTTAATTTATTTAAAAATCAATTCTGGTTTGAATCTGAATATATTCATTTGGTAACCGTCAAAATGACGGCTCATGGTAGGGTAAATATGTCTGTCTATAAGTAGATTTTATATTTGAAGTAAACTCGTTGCATTACCAAGCATACAAAGAGCAACCAGCTTTAGGAATTTGGTTATTTTTAATAATTGATATTTTTCAACTATCCACCTAAGAATGACTTTTATGCTGTTGCATTTTGTTTTCATAATATTTCATATCTTCGATAAAGAAATAATTCTATTTCTGTCAATGTTTGCCCTTATTAGGTTTTCATCAATAAGTTAAGAAAACAAAATTATTTTTATTTATTTCCATCAAGTGGAAAGAAATGTGATTTTCAATGGTTTAATATTTTCCGACAAAATGCTTTCTTACCAATAGTATTGTAATAGAATATTAAAATTTCGTACATAAAATATTAAGTTTAAGTATAGTAATAATATTTAGGATTACCGGTTTTCACATGTGATGTACAATAGTTTTTAGTACCATCTTTAAATGAAACATACTAAAGAAAATTTAAGATATTTTAAAAGCAATTTCATATTCTAAATGCAACAGGTTATTATATTCGTGCTTTATCATTACTGTATAAAATAAGTGCAAATTAAAAGCGTTAAATAATAATTTTTAAATCTTCTCAAATGTGTTTCTTTAACAAAGTCATTAAAAATTACAAGCAAAAAAATATTATTTCGTTATCCTTTCAAAGCCTCATTAATCTAACATTTATGAATACTAAAAAAATCTCTTTAAAAAACTTAAATTAATGTGAATTATAATTAATGAACTTTTGTTCTTAAATTAATTTCAAAAGACCTTATCTTTTATTCTTTCAAAAAGTTACATTTTTACATAGCTATTCTTTTTTCTTTTGACCTTCAATGTATGCAGAAGTAATAATCACTTGGGAGTAACATGTTGTACATATTTATACGTTTTTATGCTTGTAAAAAAATATATATATATATTTTTCTTCTTTAATAATAAAACGAAAAGGTACAATGAAAAACATATAAGATTAAATATATAAACATACATTAGAAAAAATTGTGTTTGTGAGATATTTAACTGAGTTTTCTAAAGAAATTAAATATGAAAATGTCTTAATATCATTTATCATCTTACGAACAAAATATAGTTATATTCTGACTATAAAAATATTATTTTATGCTTTTTTACTGATTTTTTGATGCACATTCATAGCAGACAAAAAAAAACTTTATAAAGAAAAACGTTTCCTACTTAAAAAGTGTTTCATTGTTTTGTAAAAATCTATTTTCTTATGAGATTTATTTTGTTTACATAGCTTAAAGTGAATCTTTAAGTAATAAAGTATTAGACAGTTAATTTCCATTAAAATAGCGATTAAAATATATAACAAAAATATTTATAAGATTGTATTAGAAGATATTTTTAATTCAAATACGTCTGCAAAATTTACAAAATTGTTTGTGTTAGGGTGCAAGAACCTAGTAAAACTATTAATAGAAGTAAGATATTTATCACTAAATCCTAATTATTAACAATTTTATATCTGCATATGAATAAGAAAATTTTCGCTATATTTTCTATATAATGTTAACTGATATTTTTCATATTTTATTCAGATATCACGATTGAATAAAATCCTTAAAAGTGTATATTTCTATTACTATTCTTTAAAGAAACGTGGAAATATACATTTACGCTTTGTAGAGTTTTTAGTCTTATTTTTTTTATAAATGTGTAAGAAAAGTTCAACAATGTATAATTATTTCAAATATGTATTAAGAAACACATTTAATAATTGGTAACTAAGAGCAAAATATACATTATGCAATTATGCCACATGTGAAAAAAATCCGATTTGTTATAAAAAATGTTTCTACTTAACCGAATATATGTATTGTAATCATTTATCAATAAAGGTTTAAATTGTTCGTTCTCATGCTAATTTATTTACAAAGATATGAATATTCTGAATGAATTCGACATATCGGTCATTGGTACGTACTAGGCAAATGGCCATACAGAACAGTCAACTAAAAGATTCTTTTCTGGTCCACAATCAATCCCTTACACAAGAAACTGAAACTTATTTTTCAACAATTCTATATTCTTTTTTACATTAAAATATGTTCTGTGAGTAGACACCGGAAAAATATAATAATTCTGTTTTTAAATAATACAAAATAACATGTTTTAAGTTTATTATCCTGTTGACCACAATTAAATTCCCTAATCGTACCTTAGAGTTAGTTAGAGAGGGAAAAAAATATAATGAATGTTCACTAAACATGCAATTGGACACGCTGTGTCTGACAGATAGAGTACGCAATATAAAGGCATGATTTAGTTTAATATATTTTAAACATATTTCGTTTTTGTTTTTGGTATCAGGTTCCATGCCAGTAGATGGAGAATGAGAGTTCAACCCCAGCAGCAGCGGAGGTGCGGAGGGCGGAAGAAAAATTATTGTCTCCCCCTACCTCCCCCCCTCTACCCCATGCCCCCCCAACACTCCCTCCCACACCCCAATTTTTTTTTATTTAATTTTTTTTTTAAATTGTCTTATAGTACGAGGTATCGGTGATGGTAGAGTACGACCACTATCCCCCCCCCCAAACCCCCATTTTTTTTTTTAATTTTAGGAGAGAGAAAGTTTAAAGTGGTGTCGCCCTCTATCGTTAGGTTAAATAGTTATGGAATTCAAAAATGACTGCTTCTGTAAAAGTTATAAGCTGCGTTCGAACCTGTTATAAAAGGAACTCATGGTTTGATGATTTGGGGGTGGATTTAACCAATCAAGCCATGAGCTCATGTTTTAAAGAGGAAATTTAAAATGTTTAAAGGTTGTTGTCACGTGTGAGATTCATCATTTTTAAAAATGACTTCAATGGAAGAAGTGATCGGTGTTTCATGTTTGTATGTAACAGTATGCATTATTTTTTCACTTATTTATATATTTACCGGTAGTGAAAATTTTAAAGTGGATTTTATTTTAAATTTAAATAAAACCGGGAATTTTTCTTTCGTAGTTTGATGTGATTGAATTTTAATATATCACGCAATACAATTTTATGTATTAATGAAGGAGATTTATCAGAATCCAGGTCACGCAGCTAGCTTCGGGGGTGTAAACACTGCTTCCAAAGGAAAAGTTTCCATAAAAACTATTCAAAAATGGTTAAGTGGAGTCGACTCGTACACGCTTCATAAACCAGTACGAAGAAAATTTAAAACGAATCGTGTGATTGTTCATTCGATAGATCAGCAATGGCAGTCAGATTTGGTGGATTTAAACAGTCTTCAAAAGTATAATCGTGGCTATCGTTATATTATGACTGGTATAGACATTCTCTTTAAATATGCATGGGCGATTCCCTTGAAAACGAAACGTGGAGAGGAGATTGTGAAAGCTTTTCAATCGATTTTTTCATATAGAAAACCCAAGTCTCTTCAATCGGATTCTGGGAAAGTATACAAAAACCACCTCCTTCAAAGATATTTAAAGCAAGAAGGGGTTCGATTTTTTACGACGAATAATAATACAAAAGCTTTGGTTGTCGAACGATTTAATCGCACCTTGAAAACTAAAATGTGGAAATATTTTACACATAATAACACTTATAACTATATTGATGTGTTAGACTCGCTTTTAGTGAGTTATAACAATACTTATCACTCTAGTATCAAGAGAGCTCCTATGGAAGTAACCTCCGAAAATGAAAGTGATATATGGTTTACTTTATACGAAATATGCAAAATGCGAAAACAAAACCGTGCGTATTTAAAGTGGGGCAAATCGTGCGTGTATCAAAACAAAAATTAACTTTCGAAAAAGGATATGAAACGAATTGGACCGGAGAACTGTTTGTGGTGACTGAGTGTGTGCAGAGAGACCCTCCTGTATATCGAATTAAAGATTTGATGGATGAACGCATTCAAGGAACATTTTATCCCCAAGAACTTCAAAGTGTGCAGCCGAAAGAGGAATATGCTATTGAAAAGATTTTAGAAAAACGTATTCGAAAAGGTCATGTGGAATATAAAGTGAAATTTAAAGGCTACCCCGACAAATTTAATCAATGGATTACCTCATCTGATTTATTCTCTATATAAAACCCATGTTTTTAACTTGTATCTATCATTTAGAATCATGTCTTTCTACGTGACGTTACCATCGGATAGTTCGTTAGAATTTTTTCCAGGAAATAAAATTTCACACTTTGTGACAAGATTACCTAACCGTCTTGACTTAAAAGTTGAATGGGAAGTGGGTTTAACAGAACTTATTTACCCGCACATGTGGAATAATATATCCGAATATTCTAATGGATATGAATATGTTTTAGGGGAGAATATAGAATGTACGACTGCAAGACCCAGAAATGCTCCCGAATTTGAAGTAGGCGCAAATGAATTAAAAAAAGGTAGAATTCCCCCTGGATTTTACGAATCGCCTAATGATACGAAATATGGGTGGATTAAAGTGATCAACTATCAAAAATTTAACGATCGAATTTCCTTAAACTAAAATAAACATTCGAAAAAAGTGAGAGTTACTTTAAAGAGAAAAGCACGATTCCACTTTGATCCGGGATTAGCAGAAAGTTTAGGATTTCAACCGGGAGATGTATGTGAACCTTTTGCAGGTCATTCTGCATCTTTTGATAGCCCCTTTATAGCGGATCCTCATGCAGATTTTAAATTGTTATACATATACTGTGATCTTTTAGAACCTCAAATTGTGGGGGATACTGTAGCTCCCTTACTACGTGTGATTCCTGTGAAAGGACAGGATGGGCAGATTGTTCACGAAATGTTTGATAGACCGCATTACATACCTGTAACTCGGAAGATTTTCAAACGATTGAAACCATTATAAGGACGCACACAGGTCGACTTATGTCATTTGAGCGTGAGAAGTTGATTGTGAAACTTCATTTTAGACAAAAGTATCTATCATAATGTTTGTTCCTTACAAGTGTTGTACAAAATCTTTTGAAGATTATTATAGCCATCAGACGGGTAATGGTTTAAATTATTACCATGGTTCTTCATTACAAAAAGGGTATGGATTCGGTGGACTGTTTCGTTCACTGTTTCGCGCCACAGTCCCTCTTTTTAAATCAGTGGCGAAAGCCGTAGGTAAGCAATTGCTTTCTACAGGAGTGGATGTATTAAATGTGTCGCGAGGAGAAAATATTAAAGTCGCCGCAAAAAGAATATTAAAAGAAGCAGGACAAAGTTTAACTGATTAAAACTTCTACTAAAGTGAAGACGATGATTGGATCAGGCCGACGCAATAAAAAGAGGAAGCTAAAAAATAAAGTCGTCATTCGACGCAAAGTAAAGAAAGTGAAAACATCTGATATTTTTAGCTAAAGATGTCTGGACTAATTCATAAAGATTCTGTTGCCTGTGCTAAATCGGAATTAGATTTATTTTTGATTCCGCCTACTCAAACAGCAATCGAAAAAGGGTATTATGTAGAATATCACCCTCTCGCAAATATTCATGATGGAGTTCCCGTAGAATTTAACATTTCAGGTAATGGAGAAGACTATATTCATTTATCATCGTGTTACCTGTATGTAAAAGTTAAAATAACCAAGTCAGACGAAACTGTATTAACAGATCAAGATCACGTAACCCCTATTAATTTATTTTTACAAGCTCTGTTTTCACAAATTGATGTGAGCCTGAATGAAAGAGTAATATCCTCTTCAAACAATACTTATCCCCACCGCGCCTACATTGAATCCCTGTTAAATTATGGTGAAGACGCAAAGAAAAGTTTATTGGGATGTGAATGTTTTTACAAAGATGAGAATTTAGCTACTGTCGACCCCACCTCGAATGAAAACCCTGGACTGAAAAAACGTTATGAATTAATTAAAAATAGTCAAACTTTGGACATGATTGGTCCTCTTCATTGTGACATTTTTCAACAAAACAGATTGTTATTGAACATGGTTGACTTAAAAATTAAAATGATACGTACTAAACCCGAGTTTTGTTTAATGGCTTTAAAACCAGTTGATTCTTCAAAACCAGAGCTTTATTTTAAAGTTATTCTAGAACAAGCCTCCCTTTTTGTTAGAAAAGTGAAAGTAAGTCCAGGGGTCTTATTAGGTCATGCAAAAGCATTAGAAAAATGTTCTGCAAAATATCCCATTGATCGTGTGTTATGTAAAACTTATTCTATATCTAGTGGAAGTGGTTCATTTATGCAGGACAATGTATTTTTGGGGTCTATGCCTAAACATGTTATTATTGAACTATTATAAAATGCGTCTATAAACGGGCAGTATGATTTAAATCCCTTTCACTTTGATCATCATAAAGTGAACTTTTTAAGTGTGTATGTTGATGGGCAACCTGTCCCTAGTAAACCTCTCGAATTAAATTTTGAAGACAATAGCTATATAAGAGCATATCATCGCCTGTTTTCCGGGTTTAATCTTGATACTGGAATTTATTTAACTCGTGAAGAATTTGCTAATGGACATACTTTGTATGCTTTTGATTTGACACCAGATTTATGTGACGGGCCCCACCTGAATTTACAACAGCAAGGAAATTTACGGATTGAAATTAAATTTGCTGAAGATTTGAAAAAACAATTTCTGTGTTAGTGTATGCGGAATTTGAAAACTTTATTGAAATTACTAAATCAAGACACGTTTTATGTGACTTTGCAAACTAAATGAATTCTTTACAAATTAATAAAATTTTATCACGTGATCGTATAACCCGAAAATATTTTTTGGGTGTTTTCGCTAGGGATAAACTACCAAGAAGAATAAAGCGCTACCCAGCTTGTTTTGTATGTAACGTGGACAAGTCTTCAAAACCTGGAAGCCATTGGATTGCCTTTTTCATTACTTCACCTGACGAAGCAGAATTTTTTGATTCATATGGAAAGGAGCCCTACTTTTTTCAAGGACCTATATCGAACTATGTAACTTATTTTTCTAAAGTGGTGTATAATCCCTTTGTCTTACAAACTAACGTATCTGCTGTCTGCGGGCAGTATTACATTTTTTATTTGTATTCACGATGTCAAGGAAAAACATTAAAACATGTTTTATCCCATTTTGTAACCGAAAATTTATCGAATGATCGCCGAGTTTATAATTTTGTAGCCAAGCGGTTTCATGTGTTTGTGAATTTTTTTCAATAAATCGATATTTAAATTGAAATTATTTGTGTCTGTGTTTATTTCAAGTTTAACCTTTGTTGTGTATGTTTGTTCGCGATGGAGTTAATAAACTTCCCTCGTTTTAAACAACCCTTTACAGCTATTTCTGCGGGGCCTACTCAAGTTGGCAAATCCTATTTTCTGAAGTCTCTTTTAGAATTTAGAGAGGAAATGTTTGACCCACCACCCGATAACATTATATGGTGTTATGGTATTTTTCAAGACCTTTATAATGAAATTGAAAATGTAACATTTATAGAGGGACTACCTAAAAATATACTGGAATATATTGGATCGCAAACTTTAATTATTTAAGGTGATTTAATGATAGAGTGTGGTGATGATAAACGACTTACCAATTTGTTTACAAAAGGATCTCATCACTTAAATGTGAGCGTTATTTTTATTACAGAAAATTTATTTCATAAGGGGAAAGAAATGTGATACGTTTCATTGAATGCACAATATATATTTATTTTTAGAAACCGTCGTGATCCGAGTCAAATTATGCATTTGGGTCGTCAATTGTATCCAGGTCGCACAAAATTTTCCAAGAAGCCTACGAAGACGTTTTAAAAACACCTTTCGCGTTTTTGTTGGTTGATTTAAGGAGTGAGACAGATGAAGGAATGCGATGGCGAACACAAATTTTACCAAATGAAATACCACGCGTGTATCGACCTATAATATAAATAAGTGCGACGTTCGCTTAATTGTTTAGTTTGAATCATGACGTTGTCGAAAAAACAAGTTCGTGATTTACAGCTAATCGATACGTGTCCTGCACCATTACGGAAACATTTGCTAAAAAAATTGCCCACTCGTTCTGTGAAAGATGTTTGTGAATGTAGTTTAAACGTGCTTAAAGGAAACTTTCCATTATCTTCTCATCAGAAAAAGTCGTTACGTAAATATAAGTCAAGCCTTCGTAAGATTGGAATCAAGAAAGGTTCGTTATTGCAAAAAAAGAAGCTTATTGTGCAGAACGGTGGATTTTTGAATATTTGGTGGGCGGGTGGGGGGGGCATGTGGTAGAGGGGGGAGGTAGGGGGAGACAATAATTTTCCTCCGCCCTCCGCACCTCCGCTGCTGCTGGGGTTGAACTCTCATTCTCCATCTACTCATGCCTAAAAATGCTTCTCTCTTTTCTATTAATACATTGAGGTTTTTAAGATACAATATATATAAGTAGTGTTAAAAAATGAAATATTAACTACTACAAATTATGTGATACACTATTTATATATTGATAATTAATAATTTTAATATATTAAAACAATTAATCTTTATTTAAAGAGTTAACATTACTTCATGCTCTAAACAAAAATATTCGGTTCATTTTGAACAATAATCCTAACAATACACGCATATAAATATTGTCACCTTACGAGCATATTCTATATTCAGGATCACCTTCACTGCAGTTATCAAAATAAAGGCTCTACTTTTATTTACATCCTCGTCACTTTTATGGAAATTTTCTGAATTTGAATTTTTATTTTCATCGCTAGATAAACTTTTATGGATAGTTCGGAAATCGATCTCGTTAATTAAATCTAAAAAGCATCATTCATTCTTCTCTAAAAAATTATCTATCAATATTATGCGAAAATTGACCGAGTGTTATAGCAAACGTTCTCAAACACGTTATATCTCAAATATAAAAACCTGCAAATGTACCCAAAAATAGAAAATGTTTATTACCATAAATCTGATCCGGTAACATTACAGGGAAAAACACGATTGAAAGGTCAGATAGTAAGTGGGTCAGGATTAGTGTATCCCGGTGTCCTGGTTTACCCCGTAAAACCAGATTTTCAGGGTATTCAAAACTCGCTCCGCGGAAGGTGTGAGAGTGAATTTTTAATTAAGTGACCACTCGAAATTTAGTCAATATGACGGGAAATTTTATCATATTTGCAAAGCTCTGGTTTAAGATGGGATTCCGTTATAGACAGACTCTGTTTTTATCAGTGTCACTGTATTTTTATGTCCCGATTTTGCCGCTCATGTCTTGCTTTTCTTTTGCTCCGTGTCCCGCTTTTAGCGAAAATGTTACAACATTAGTCAGAATCATAAGAATATATTTCTATTGAAATATAGTGCGCCCGAGGGAATGTTATAAAGTTAGACTTCGTCTAAAATCTAATTAACACCGGAATCTCACTTGATAATATACATTGCTGTAAACAGAGCCCCATAAAAAAGACCTTGCATTAAAAATGCTGCGTGTTTCAATATTTTTGATAATTTCAGGTTGATGTTCTCATAATTGAAAATTTTGAAATCTTGCCTGACCATGTTAGACACTATCTTGAAAAAAAAAATTAAATCTGCTATTTCAAAGTTTTCTGCATTAATTTATTTCCAGTAAACTTTTGAAGAAGAACCATAACTAATTATCTAGTAAGATACTTGAGAGAAATTAGTCCAGCATTGCTAATACGGCAACGTGATGGCTCCAGCACTAACGTCAACAATTAACATTATCTTGAAATGGAATCTAAAAAAAATCTACAGCCATATGACAAGCAACATTTTGTGCATAATCATTCTTGTGGAAGTAGTTGTATGGATTTATCGGGTTCCTATGCGGTTTTTGATATTTTAATAAGTTAAGTTTACTTTTTTTTGTCTAGTTACGGAATTCGGAAAACACAATGCACTGTTGAAATTATTGGACTTTTTAAATATTTTTTAGTGATATGTGATGATGTTTTACACATCATTTATGGTATGTACAAGAATCGCAAGCATTTTCAGAAACCTAGCTGCATAGGAGAATGATTACTACGAACAAAGCAAAACAAAACGATTGTTATAAGGCCTTTGAACAGCCATTACAGTTTTATATCATTTTTAGAATTAGGTGATGTTTTCGAACTTTTTGACCGTTTGAATTATTGGCAACATTTTGTAATGTTTAATTTGTTTTTGGTTAAGTGATTTAAATTTTAATAGAAATGGACTTATTGAGGAAAATGGAAAAGTGCCCGAATGTCATTCACTGCCCATATTACTAAAAAAATGTTATTTGCAAAATTGTAAGCTTGAAAGTGAAATATACTTCTATTAATTTCTAAAAGGCGTAACATAAGAACTTTATAAACAGCAAAATAAATTTTAGACCGCTGACATTTTTCGACTCCATCGGTTCTCATAAAAAAGATTAATAATATGAGCGAAATATTGAGTTTTTCCAGATTTTATACAATTAATTTCTTAGCAGTATGAAAGAAATGTATTAACACTCTTTAATAAAAAATAATGTGCAGAAAATTCTTTCATGCATTTATTAAATAATTATTTATTATTTACACTTTATAAATATCGCACCTTCAGCTTAACTAAGAAAATCTTGATATTTTTTATGATTTTTTAATGATTTACTTGAAATTTGGTATATTGTAGCTCTGCCATTTATGGTCTTAAAAAAATGCTTCATAGGTGAAATTTCTTGCACTTCTAAAAGTTTTACATTAGTTTCCTTTTGCTACAATGTACTGGTTAAACGTTATTGCCATTAAAACTCGAAAAAAACTCCATATTTCACTGAATCTATCTTGTTTATGTGAAAGTTGAGGAAGTGTAGCGCCGGTATTTATGGATTTAGAAATAAAATTCGAATATAAAACTTGTTTCAATATTTATGTTCTACAAGATTGGCTGCAAGATACTGTTCTTTCGATAAAATGTAATTGCAAGAAGTTAATGCAGAAAAACTGGAAAAAGTCTGATTTTTCTCTTTTTTTAAAAAAGTTAGCGGCTTGCGTGGGACTAAAACATGAAGTTCTTTTTATTATTATTATGTAAACGTCGACGTATACAACATATCCTAAAATAGGAACTTTCCGACTATTTGTAATGTAAATCAGTACACTGCAAAAAAATTTGTTGATTTTACAATATAATACTGGTATACCAGCTGGGGTGCTAGTATTATACTGTAAAATCAACATTTTTTTTTTTTTTGCAGTGTACAGATTTACGTTACTCATTGAACTAATGATTCATTCTATTTTACACACTTTTGGAGCGATATAGCTTCATTTAAATGGGACAAAAAGAAAGCTCATTTTTTAAATTTGTTGCAAATTTTATCTATTGCAATATTGGTTACAGCTTTCTTTCGCTATTGGACACTGATAAGAGGTTCTTGTTACGACAATTAGATAATAATCATCATATTTCGTGGATTCTTTGTATTTTACTCGAATATTAGAACAGTATAACTCCTTTATTTATGGTCCTTAGGAAAAAGTTGATTAGAATTTATTGGAATTTCTACTAAAATTAGTAATAGATTCTTTTTCTTAAATATGCTAGTAAGAAGTTATTGCGAGAAGAAATTTTTAAAAGGCATTTTTTTTCTTTTTCCAAATGGGGGTTCACACGGATGGGGAAGAAGGCGTGGGGAAAAGTTGTGTTTTCCATTAGAACATTAGAACCTTAACTTGTACCAAAATCAGATCAACCCGACATTTTGAAATTTAAACTTGCATTTGTTTAGTGGGCTACAGTTAGATATTGAGAAACATATCGCAAAAATGTTAAAAGGCCTCGTGCTGTCGATAGCAATGTATAACAATTTGACATGATTAACAACGGGTTCTAAAACTTTTTTATTTTAATTTAGCTTTATAATTTTACATCAAATATGCGCAAAAAATTGTTTAACTGATGAAATTACATTCATAAATGCTATTGGGAATTTATTAAAGAGATCGGAAATAGCTAAATGTTTACAAATCTTTTTAAGAAAAATTCTTCGATATCTGATATACTTATCTGCATTTATTAATGGTGTTTTCCTAAAATGTATAAATTTCATACATTGCAAGTCTTAGAAATATGTATTGATAACAGAGGTTTTTTCATCACACAAAAAATTAACTTCAAAATATTTTCTAAATAAGAAAATTACAGATTCTCTTGTATTTTCTGCAAATATGATATAATACACAATATTGTGCGAAGTTTTGTATTGAATACTTTGGTTTCGTCTGTTTCATGCATAAATTACTGAAGTTCTTGAAATAAATATTGTAGAATAGCTATTTTTACAGATATATGATTCATTTCTGTTTTATTATCATTTACAATTTTAACATATTACATAAATGTATAATAATTAAGCTGAAATGTCTTGTAATAATAATAGAAAAAAATTAAATTTTTAATAACCTAAATTATTTTGATACTAGCATATAACCCCCGTCAAAAATGACGGAATGTTACGTTTCATTTTCATAAGACTTCATACAAACAAACAGCATTAAGATGTTATGAAATAATATTCAATCCTTTGATATAAACAACGCCATTCCCGAAGGAAATAAACTGTTTTGATTGAACTTCAATAGTTTAAAGATTTCACTATAAAAATATTCTGTAAAGATTAAGAACGATAAAATCTTCAAAACATTATTTAGATCAACAAAGTTGTTTAAACACCCATTTCTGGGTTAACACATCTCCGGGCCCGCTAGCGGCCCCCTAATTATATCGGGGCGGTGCTTTCATACAAACCTCGTAAAAAGCGGCTCTAATATTTCACGAGGCAGCGCTGCAAAGCATATTTTTAAGCGACATTAAAAATTTCGAGTCATTTCGGCAATCTGCGTCGTTTTGACCTTTTAAACTGCCCTGCTATATCAGAGTAAACATTTCATTATTCAAATGCCGATTTCACAACTGTATACAACTGTAATAAATTTCGATGATTAAAATAATTTCTTTTAATTAATTTGTTGATTAAATCGCATCTATTAATTGTATTAATATGACTGATCATTTTTTTCACTACAAATTTACTATGTTAAAATTCAAAATTTTATATGCATTGATATAAGTAATACTTGTTGTACCACAGTATTACATTATATTCCTTATATTTTAATTATGTTTGATATAAAATATTCATTTTATTTACAATGCAAGCAAAATTGATTAAATACAGAACAAAGTGCAATTTCGACAGAAAGTTTATTTGCCAAAATAATAAATAAATAACTTAAAGTTTAAAAGGTTTATCTCAAATTAAATTCTGATATTTTATAAACATGCCTAAAGAAATCTGTGATAAATTTTGATCATTAAAGATCACCTTTTATTAAATAAGTATTTTTTTTTTTTAATTTTCTTATTAAATTACAAATTTATTTTCACTACAAAGTTTCTACTATGCTAAAATACAAAATTTTATTTCATTGATATAATTAATATATCTAGTACACGGTATTACAATTACATGTTCCTTATATTCTAATCATTGATATAATTAATATATGTAGTACACGGTATTACAATTACATGTTCCTTATATTCTAATTACATTTTATAAGAAATACAGTGACCTCTTACTTATACGCGATGTTCAGTAATTACTTTTTGTACCACTATTTTAAAACAGTAAAATTCGATTTATAAATACTGCGATTAAATAAGGAGAAAATTACTTTAAAAAGGAACTGGTGCTGAAAAATAATTACAGTGTATCGCGTATAAGTGAGAGGTCACTGTATTCAATTTAAAATTTTGTTTATATTAATCTCCGATAGATGGCGATAAAGGCTCACGAACGAACGAAGTATTTTAGCGAGTTTCAATCACCGAGGATGGTAACTTATTCCGTTTGCGATCGCTTTCCGAACGGTTGCATTCATGGTTTAATATTTTAAACGTTCACGACGAATGAATCATTTGTTTGTTTACTTTCATGGAACAATAAACCTAATTTCAACTGAAGTTATCTCAGAATATAAACATAATTTAATGTAAGCCATGTCACAAACATTAATTTATTTTGAAAGACGTGATTTCAAGTAGGATAAATTATCGTTTAGTTGTTATATGTTAGAACAGAGTCTTCATTAAGCCTAACATGGCGTTTAACTACGGTCAATTCGCAGATCAGAGTGGTGCAGCCCGGATTGGTTACAGACAGTTTCTCGCCTTTGGATTTTATTATAAGTAAGATTTTGTACGATGTTACTTTGTTATATATACATATAGCACATTTCTTGATATGAATATTCTAACAAAATTTTATAACAAAATGTAAAGAAATAAAATAGTTTTCCTTTTCTTCAAATGCAGACTTATTCCTATCACAATTTATTATTAAATTATGTTTATAATATTTTCGATAAAGAATTGAATGCATTTTCAATTTTAAAAATTTGCTTACTGTTGCATACTGTTAGTCTAATCTTTAAACAGTGCTAAATCAATTTCACCAATTTCTCAAATTCATCCTCGATTTTGATTCACTCATAAAAGCAATTTTAATTCAATCTTTGATACCAGTATAGTAAATCTTGTCTTCCTTTCATTAACGTTTACTTCGAATTCAAGTTAACGCGAATTAGAAACTTTCACGATTATTTTTTTTAAGTACCCATTTCGCAGAAAATAACATTTTTTCCCCTTACACACACACAACCAATAACTGTTTGATACTTTAATTATCCATTCTTATATTTTATACACCTATATGGAGCAGACTTTTGTTAATCGTTTAAAAAAAATAACAAAATATGAAATATTTTTACTTAATTTTTAAGAGAAGAATTAATTATTAAAAGGAGAAAGATAATTACTTATTAAAGAAAGTAAGGAAATCTATTTTCATTCTGAAACGCAACAAAATTCTAACGAGGAAAATTTTCCTTCGTTGGTGTCCCATGTAACACAGCGTTGGTGTCCCAAGTAACACAGCGTTGGTGTCCCAAGTAACACTTTTTAACACAGCGTTGTTGTATCGTTAGTGTACCCTTTATCGTCAAAAACCAGTGTTATAAACACACACATGGAGTTTTTTTTTTTTTTTTTTTTTTTTTTTTGTTCTGCGCGTGGATTTAGGTTAGTTTGGAAAAACCGACAAGTGTAGCGAGATATATTCAACACTAAATATACGAAGAACGGGTCATTTGACCGGTACAAAATGAAAATATTTGGATTCAAACGAGTTGCTTCATAAAGTAAATAAAATATATACCGGGATGCAAAATGATGCAAACGATCATTTGATTGACTAAAAATAATAAATATAATTATATTAAACCGTATACACATCATATCATTGATTTCAACAAACTAAATAGAAAACATAAAGAAAAACTGTAAAACAATTATTATCATTACAATATAATAAATTGCATTTTCACTGCATAATCAATAGGAGCAAATGATAACAACGGAACAGATTTTTCTAAATTATAGAAAAATTATATGTCAATTCTGATTCCTTTTTGTTTAACATTTCCAATGCAGCGTTTTGGCATAGAGTTTACAAGGACAAAAATTGTTTTGCTTTTTTGTGAGATTCGTTTGATAAAAAACACAAATACTAATTAAAAAGGCCTTTAATACCGACGATTTAAGAGATGTATGAAGTATAAAAACTGCCATTACTTTTACCTCATTAATTAGTCTAAAAGTGTGTAAAATGATGCTTTTCTATTCTTTCTTTTAATAATGTAACTTCAGGTATATTCAAAAATCAAAAATATATGTAAGAAAAAATATTATTTTTTTCTTAAGGTACCCTAATAAAGGCCTTGCGTTATTAGGGTTACTGGATTTCTTGGCTACATTAAAATATTCTTTTCACAAAGTTGTCAAACATCTTTACAAAAAAAAAAATTAATACATTCTACATACAAAAATATAAATGACGCATAGTTTTTTTAAAAACTATTTTGTAAATATATTATGAAAATCATTTAAATACATAGAAATTGACGCGATTCGATTTTACATTTCTTACATCCGTCCATCTCTTGCAACACACATTTGTTAGATTTTCATTGATTTAAAATAGCTATGTTTCGAAACTTTACATTACGTTTCAGATATGGTAGCCGTTAGGTGATATATATACAAGGTGATCCAAAATTATTGAGCGCATTTCATATGTTTGAAATAAAAAAGGACAAAATGAGGTACGTACATGTACTTTTTTTTATTGGAAAGACAATGTAAAACAGTTTTACACAACAACATTTTAAATCGTTGGATCGGTCCTCGGGGGCCTATACCATGGCCGCCAAGATCCCCAAACATTACACCACTTAACATTTTCTTTTTGGGGGTACGTTAAATACCGAGTATACGCAACTCCAGTTCCGGGTATCGATGACCTAATACACCGAATAACTAAAGTCATTGGAGGAATAACTGTGGAAATGGTGCAACAAACTTCGCGTGAAATTAATATAGGCAGGATATTTTGCGTGCCACGCAAGGAGCTCATGTGGAACTTATTTACTATTTAAAATTTTGTTAGGCAAAAATGTTTTAAAATGTCTTCGAAGAAAACAATAAACATGTATGTACCTCCTTTTTTTTCCAGACATGAAATGCGCTTAATAATTCCGGACCACCCTCTATTTAATGCTCATGAAATTTTTTTTATATACCTTAATAAGTGAAGAAAACATAATTCTTTTCGAATAAACTTTTCTTTCTTCTTCAAGCGTAAATGAGCTTTGGAAGAGTAGTTTAATTCGGCTCCTCTAGTAGTAGTCCGTCTTGGTAGTGGTTTTGATATCTAGTAATGGCAGTATCATTGATTTACAGCTATGTACAATGTATTTTAAAATAACATTGATAGATACTAATTGTGAAAATAGTTAAAGCAATGAACACTTTAAATTATATCGTAATTTTTCTCATTTTACATCAACGTGAGAAATTTACTATATTTTACATAGTCTTCAACGACCCGTTACTCCTTGTAATTTAAATAGAAAAAAATATAAAAATTGTACATGTATTTTGTATTTACATCTCTGGTGACCGTAAAAAGTCATCTATATTTATGTGCAACAGTGTCCTTTTTTTCTTCAATGAAGAAAACCAATCTGTAAATATAAAAATGCAAAATATATATAAATGAATAAATTAATATATGAAGACAAATATCTTACAGTGGAAATCTTTTCGATCTTCTTCAAAAAACTTCTAGATGCTTTTGAATAACTTTATGGATTTTTTTTTATGTTTTATAATTATTGTAGGGGAAAAGAGGGTACATATGAACTATGCACATTTCATTGAATTAACTTCAGTTAAATATATTTTAAATAGGGCCAAGAGATGCTAGTAGTAATATCATCTGATGGAAAAACGCGTACAGCAATCAGTCATTGTATTTTCGTATTACAATTTTTTTTTTTTCAATTCCTACTATTAGCTCACACTCTCTATATATTTATATATCTTGTTCAAATTTTCAACCGTTAATAAAATATTTTCTATTCATCCTATCAAGCTCAAATAACTTTTTTTAAACTTGTACTGGATGGCAATTGATGTTAATACAGTTTTTTCAAATATTAATTCATTAATTAAATTTAATTAATTAATTTTTATTTTATGTTTCATTTCTGTTCAAAAGTATAGACTCACTCCATATTTATAGTCTCACCTTCACACGTAAAAAGATAATGGTGATGTTCACGGACGAAGATCAGGCGGCTCGCGGGCGAAGGAGACTATAAATGTGGAGTGAGTCAATACTTTTGATTAGAAATGAAGTATAAAACTAAAATTAAATAATAAAATTTAATTAATTAATTAATATTTAAAAAAACTGCATTATCTCTAACTGTAACATCGCTATGGCACTTTATTGTGAAGTTTGATAATTTTCGAAATTCAATATTTGAAAAACGGCATAATCATTAGATTTTAAATTTATATCAAGAAAAATACAATTTTTTTTAACATTCTAACGCAGTTTGTCTAACAATTTTGTGAGAAATACTTTTCGAGCTATTAATTTTTGGTATTTTAGCTATTTATTTTTTATATAATTTTTAATACATTTCAAAAATTTCTCTTATGTAAGATATTTAGCAGGATATAAATTTAGGAATAAATACCGTCAGTGGCGAAGCGTGTAGATCGCTGGAAAAAAAAATTCTATTTGACCTAAGTAGGAATTCACTGTAAAAAAAAGTTTTTATATTACTTGTTGTTTGTTTGTTTAAAGAATCTTATAAACAAAGCTTCCTAACTAATTAATGTAAAAGCGTGTTCTAAAAAGATTTATTTTTTAAAGATTATTTTGATGAGGATTGCTAAGTATAGTGACAATCATAAAGTATTTGAAGGGTTCTGTCTTTTTATTTAAGTTAAAAAAAAAAAATATTTTTGAAAGTTAGGGTCAAGTTGATTAATGAAACACTTGTGAGGAACATATTTGAGGAAGAAGGGAACAGTTAAAAAGTTATTTAAGCAGAGTCTTGCATTGGGTCAAAATTTTATCCGAACTCAAGCCGACAAGCGGGTCGGGTTGGCTTAATTGTTTAGGGATAGGTTTTAACACTCTCGTATTAACCCCGATTCGGGTTAACCTGATTTTTTAATGAAAGTCCTGAATATTTTTCAAATGAAGAAAAAACTATATATTTGAATATTAAAGACTAAATGTATATGTGTTCCTGTTTATACAAAAAAGATAAAATTGATATTAGAGATATAATTATAAACTATTTTTCCGTGATTGTAGTAAAATATGAATTAACTAGGGGGCTCAGCCCCCTACTCGCTGACGCTCGCCAATCCCCCGTGAATTGCGAAGCAATTCACATTGAGACCGCTATGCGGTCCCTGCTCGCTTCGCTCCATCGCCCCTTTTAATTTTTGCAGTAATTCTAGCCGGAATAAGTATTACCATAAATCATTTGAACATATGAAATTGACAATTTTTTTAATGTAAAAAAGTAATTGAACTCCGTTGAAAACACAACAACAAATGCATTTAGTTGGAGCTACTAATGAGCATATAAATCATTTAAATACTATGACTAAAGGATCTTGGAAACATAATTTGTTTAAAACTTATTGCACCTATAATATTGTACAGCACGGCTTATTCATTAAAAAAAAAAAAAACTACGTGATAGGAAGATAGTTTATCATCAATGATTGTTTAAATTTCGTTCGACATTTTACTATTCTAATTGATTATAGATTTCTGCAACAGATGGCAGCAGGTGAAACCTAGACAGTTGATTATTTTTACTTCTCTCCGATTTTTCATGCGAGTGAAATTCATAAATAAATTCTAAATAAGAGTTGAGAATTTATTTGAAATTTGCAATATTACTCATAATTAAAATGAGGAATAATCTCAGACGCTTTGGATTACGTACATGTTATTTTATTTTTAATATTTTCTAGCTTGATTTTCTCTGCTCTGACACTGTCCGCCATATTGGAGGCGGAGCCAATCTATCTAACACAATCAAGTGTTTTCATTGGTCTGAGCTCTGGAAACTACGGTTGTTGCCAACAATAAGCTAGAAATTCAGCCCTATTTCCGCGCCACGTAAGACAAATATATATATAGATTCTTTTTCACTTCGTGTTCGGGTTTGAATATTTCGGGCTCTGGTTGAAATTTATTAAGTTATGGTTGAGTACCGGTTTAATTTTTTTTTTTTTTTTTGAGGAATCCCACTCCAAAGCATGGATGCAAATATTCTGTTTAAAATGTCTCAGTGCGGCGTTTTGTTGATACATTAATCTAATACACGGTAATTCTCTTTTATAGGTACATTTATGTGATGGTGATAGGAAGACAAATACTTTTTGTCTAGCAAGAACTTTAGCATATATTTTAAAAGGTATTTCACAAGCGTATCAATTCTATCGAACAAAATATAATTTTTAAATCTAAATTATAATTATCATTATTGTTGTTATAATAATTATTGTAATTCTTGTTGTAAATAACAAAGTATTTGAACATAAACACTTGTACGTATGAAACGTGTGATATATGTAATGAAAATTTAATATATATGCTATTATACTTTCTTTAAAAAGTAAGTTTAAAATAACTACATAAGAAACCTTTTTTAATATTACGAAAACAAATGTGACATAAAAGTTTTAATTGATATGCTTTAGAATCAACACAAATTATGAAAAACATAATGTAAACATACAGTTTATTTCTTCTCTATAAAGAAAATGTTCTTTCTAATGCAATTAGTCTGCAGTTCTTTTATTGCTCTCCTGACCCGGATATCAGGGTGGTGCAAAACTTTAATTAGATTAACTATTGAAAACTAACGATTAAAAGTTTAATCATGATTAAAGATTGACGATAAAGTTCAATCGTCAATTTTTAGTCATGATTAAACTTTTAATCGTTAGTTTTCAATAGTTAATCTAATTAAAATTTTGCACTACCCTACCGGATATTATTGCAAAACCTCTATTTGTGCACATTTCTTTAAGAAAATAATTCGAGGGATGTCATGTTAATAATTAGCATTTATTGAAACAAACTGTACAATAAATTTCATAATTTACTAAAATAATTAGTCCAAGTATATAACCACATGTATAATCAAATGATATTGAAATATGTAATATCAAGTAAATGCACAATATTGTACATTTCAAAACATAAACATTTTTGAGGATACCTAAGACCTTTTCATTGAAGAATGGAAACAATTCACTATTTTTGTTACTTAGATTATGTCTACATTAATGCAAATTATTATCACTCATTTCTCTACAGGTTAGTCTTTACATACGTTAGCATGTTCCTTCGAGTTCTAACAAGAAATGTTAAACCTGCGAAAACGTATTCAGTGAAATATGTAAATGTAATTAAGAGTAAATAAGTCTACTTTTTGAAGTTAATGTGCTATTATTTTATAATTTTTTTAATAGATATTTTAATCGGAAAAATAGGGTTTTACGCAAAACACTTAAAATACCTTTTTTTTTTTTAACATCGTTTTGATTTCAAAAGCATTGAAATAATAAAATCAATGAAATGACTTTCAAATGTTAAAATTTTGGAATTTTAGAAAAAAATGCTGTTGCAACATTAAATCCTTAACTATGTATTTCACTATTTAATTATGATCCATAATTTCCTGAATGCACTCTGACAGTATAACTAGTGTTAATACATTTTTCATTATAAGATAATATTTTCAGTCTTATCCCTTGTTTATATTTGAATCTGGATAACTCTGATTTACATTCAAACATATTTTAACTTCGCTAAGACCAATTATTTCTGGATTTAGATATTGCAAATAAAATTTGCATGTGCTTTTAAGTTTCATATTCTTCCTAAAATAACTAGAAAACCATGCACTGTAAAAAAAGTCAAACGTTTCTTAATTTAGGAAAATATAATATAACCACGAGCAAAAATATATATTAAACTCTTCCGAGTTACACATGATTCCAAATAGCGTGCTTTACATTTAGAAACCTCAGAAAGCAATATATTTTCGAGATTTAAAGAAGAATTTATAAAAAGAAGTTTCTTTTGCTGGAACTAATTTTTGGAAACGATTTCGAGTAGTTTTTATAGTGTGTTCATCAGTCTTCTCAAACTGAAAATATTGGTTTTTTGGATGCTAGAATTATCAAGGAATAATTTTTATGTTCAACAAATATCTTTTACAAACAAGTATGATAAATTACAGCATAGCATTAACATTAAAATTAACTAGGATTTAAGTGGTTGTAAAAGCTGATTTCAATTACATGTCTGTTAAATTTGGGTTCTATTTATACTATTTTATTTATTGCGTAATGAAGTTTTAATTTCGTTCTTGAAATATCACCTGGAAACAAATGCTGAATTTCTATATTATTTAAAATGCAAAGGGATTAATATTTTGTATTCGTCTGCAAGCGATACAGATTTTTTAAAATATCATGCTTCAAATTTAAATTAAATGCTATAATAAATGCGTAAATTGCGATACAGTTTTCAAACAAATAGCATTTGGAAGTAGACTTTTTTCCCCTATACAATTGGTGTAAATATTGAAAATATGCAATGTTTAAATTTTTTTTTTAATTGCAGTAGCAAAAATCGCAAAACCGAAATTTCATTGTCAAGTGTTGCCATTCAAAAAATGACGTCCGCGTTACGCACGGACATGTTTATCCTTTATAATATAGATATTATTTTGTTACTCTTATCATGTATAAATTTCATTACGGAGCTGACAATGTTTAATTGAATATTAATAGTATCTTCAAACTGATATTCCGGTTTGATAAAACTGATTAATGCATTATAAAAACTACTCGGAAACGTTTCCGAAAATCAGTTGCGGTAAAATAAAGTTTCTTTTTATAAATGCTTCATAAAATCTCGAAAATATATTGCTTTCTGAGGTTTCTAAACATAAAGATCGATTTTCGGAATCATGGATCAATCGGATAAGGTTATTGTAAATTTTCCCTCATTGTTATACTCTATTTTCTTAGATTAAAAAGTATTTGTCTTTTTTTTTTTTTTTTTTTTTTTTTTTTTTTTTTACAGTGTAGTTAATTCAATATTTTTTATCAGATAAAATTTTGCGGCTGTTTCGCTTTACTAATGAAATAATGGTTGCTTGAATAATATAATATGAAATATATTATTCAGTTTTATTCGAATCCTTTTGGTAATGTATTTAGTATGAAAGAATGTGTAGGAAAGTGTTTCATAATTTATGCTTGGCGCATGTTTTTTATTCCTTGATTGAATAAAAGTGACATAAATAACAATAGAAAATTTTAGTATTCGATCTCCCTTTTGTCTGTTTTTCCAATATTGTTACTTTTTTTATTTCTATGTAATTTTATTGTATATAAAATATTTGTGTTGATATAGTTTTCTTACTAGGGACAAAGGAAGTCTTATCAATTAGAAACGGATAAAAATTTAAAACTTATAACTAAATCTTCTTTATATATATATTTTAATCATTTTCAATTAAGTTTAGCCAAAACTTTCAATCTCTTCAAAATAAAATTTTAATTTTGAATGTAAAAACGTAATACTTGTAATTTTTGTTCTGAATTTTCATTTTCTTTACAATGCAAACGTGGTTGACAAATAAAATATAAACATTTCAAAAAATTTGTCGTAGATTATGTGTTTACGAAAATAATTTTTAATAAGCACGCTGATTAAAATTAAAAATAGGAAATTTGATAACATACAAACACGGCAATTTTTAAATTAACGTCTGCGATGTGCGTTAATTAATTAAAGACCGTCTATTTTTCTTTCTGATTCTTCTCTTTATTAGCAAAATCTATTTTCATATTTAAAATAATTTCTTCAAGAATTTAATTTTGGTTTTTTTTTTTTAATTTTAAAAGATAATTAAGAGGGCTGCTCTTTTTAAATTATACAAATTATATTCTATTTTGAGACATCTTTTTTAAAATATATAGAAACACATATCCGACGATGTGCGATGAAATGAATGCATTTTTTCCTTTCATCAAAATTTCGCTATTTTTGTGGTAGGAAATAAATAATAAGATAATAAAATAACTTTGGATACTTTTTAAAGCTATGAAATTTCCGTGTAGTTATCTTTTTCTTTTTTCTTTAGAATTTTTCAATTTAATGATTCTTTTTAAGCAACATAACATATATTCAGAAACTAAATATATTCTGCTGTACTCTTACTCTTGAAATTTCATTATAATTTTTTTTAATCAAAACACTTTACAAAAATACAATCAATTTGTATATTTTTACAGATTTATATTTTGAGAGTTTTGGGAGTTGTATTAGTGTTTTTTTTAAGAATATTGCAATTGAAACATATTATGGTCACCAACATAATTAATAATAATATTTATTCTTCATATTACCAATTTTACACTCAGACATTATCTAAAAAAAAAAACATGGTTAAAAGTTCCATTAAAACAATCCTCCATTATTAAAAATGTAAAAAAGTTTCACTTAAAACTGTCACCATTACACAAAAGCGCTTTCACTCCGGTTAGAGCATCATCAGTTGTAACTCTCAAGCATCGACTTTTCGCTATATATCTGACTGGGGTTGAAGAATTCTCTCTGCTCCCATTCGAATCAATCTTTTTTCCCTCTTCTCCCAACATCTTTTTCCAGGGGCAATCTAGCAGTGCGTGGTCCATGTCATTGGAAACTTCTACTTTGCATGTATTAATCTCTATTGCTTCCCTTATTAGAGCATTATGCAGATTTTCATAGATCGCAATTTTTTGTATTTGTGGAGTTTTTAAGTTTAATTGGGGTTTTAATGTTTGATCTTGCAAGCGCTGTTGACTGTTTATTTAGTTTTATATCCCTTATGTGTTCTTTCATTCTTTCCTCAATTTTTCTTTTTGTTTGTCCTATGTAGGTAAGCTTTTCATTTCTGCTATTTAACCGATTAATTTAATTAATCGTTATTAATTTTATTATTATTTATTTTGATTTTATATATTCCTGTTGTCTGTATTTTTTCATATTTTTCTATTTCGTTTCTTATTGATTTGAAGAGGGATGGATTGGGGGTTATTAGGACTACTTTTCCGATTTTTTCTAATTCACGTTTTATTTTCAAAGATACAAAATTTATATGTGGGGGGTGGGGGGGGAGTGTATGTTAAATCCAAATAAATGACTACCTGTTTTAATAATTAATTATATTTTGCTGTTGTGTAAATTGCAAAAATGCATTATTTAATTCACGGTGTCTCATAATGATGCATTCCATTGTCATGCTTTTTTTAATAATATTCAAATATACTTTTAAAATTAAGTTTTATTTTCTATTTAGTAGTTAATATGTATGGAGAAAAAAAAATCAGTTAGCATTAGCCGCCATTTTTATGGGTTTTTCTTTTGCCATGTTTGTGAAAATGCACTAGACAAATAACAGAAAAAGAAAGTAATTTTCTTTCATTCTGTGGCAGGAAAAAAAAAGAAAATGACTTGAAAAAAAATCAAAGAAATTTGTTATTCTCAAGAGAAAACTTTCTTAAGACACCCTCATTACATAAAAGAAAGTATCGCCACAAAACAATGTATTTTCGTTCTAAAACCTGTTTTAAAATAAGATAATTTTTTTTATTAAATTTAAATTAACTTCATTTTCATATGAGCTTAAATAGTAAAATTCTGTGATTTTTGTTATTATTGTTTGAATTATTGTTTTAAGTGCACAAAATATTTTCTGCCTCTTTTAAAAATCTTAATAATTTGAATTTATTAATATGGATATCTTACTTTAAAAAAAACTACATAACAGTACTTAGGCCTGTAGTAACTTTCTAAAAATGTGAATCTGTGCAATTACATGCTACAGTGTCAGATATATTGAAAGGAAAAATCTTTGTTTTTGTAAAAACAAAAGTCAGCTTAAGTTGAATACAAATAAATATTTGATGCCTTTCCAATGTTGTTTAAAGATTTTTTACATTGAAGATTGTGAGACTCTATAGAAAAGAGTTTTTATGACAGAGTTACTTAATGCTTTCAGTCACTGGTAAAGTGACTGAAGTTTAGCATGTTACATATGCGGTGTTTAATTCTAGAGCTATTGCAATGTTTGTGAGACAATGCACAGACAAACATACAACTGAGATTTCAACAATAAATTTAAAATTATTAGAAATTAACATATACGTAACGGCCAACCATTTGTACAAACATTCAGAAAATCGGAGGATAAGTACGTTTTGTAACGAAGGTGTAAAAACAGTAGGCGTTTAAGAAATATTTAAACTAAAGGTAATTTTAAAATCATTTATTTAACTTTACCAATCTGAAGTACAAATAAAATCTCTTTCTATTTTTAGCATTTGATACTGCATTATATCGGTAATGTGACGCTGAGAAAGGAACAAAAATTGTTACTAAATATATCAGCATGTATTAAGAAAAAAAAACTCAAACGAAATATTTCCGTCTTGCCTCTTCAAACAATCATTTTCTATTTTTAAATTTGTTGATATATTAGATTCAAGCTTTAGCTTAAATGTAAAAGGATATACGCAAGTGGCTCATTACACAAAAAAATAAATGTTTATTTAAAACTATTATCAACGTTTCTGCCATGGTAATGAAAAATTGTATAAGCATATGAAAAACATGTGTTGCCATGCATATGTTTGACCTCTTTAGTTTACGAAGATAAAAAGAAATATTTTACAACAAACATCTTTTTACAAGTATTAAAGACCTTGTTTATTGGAAAATATATTTAAAAAAGCTAAGAAATCCAACACGGAATTTTATCTTCAGTTTGGAAGAATATACAAAATTATAGAATGAAGAAAAAGAATTTCTGCGTTTTATTGCAGGAATTTTTCAGTTAAATTTTTTAAAACTATTTTCGAATAATTATTTCAAAACAGTATGATTTAAATCCGCTTTTCTCCACAATTAAGTCGTTTCATAAAAGGGTTGTGTAAGTCCGTAATTTTGAAAATTTGGGTTAAGCTCATTGAAGGGATGTACACATAGGGATATCGATATAAGTAATAGTACCGCGAAATTTGGCAGCAAGTAGCACACGAGTATATTTTTCCACATATCAAAATCAGTATAACGCTTTCAGATTTTTTTTTTATTTTAGCATTTACGGAAATTTAACATACCAATCTTCGATGAAACGGTTCAATTTAAGCAAAGTACATTCTTCCTTTAATTCAACAGAAATTTAAATATAGCTGTATTTGAAAGATATAGGTGTGTTCGTACTATAACTAATTTTATATATATTCAGATCTTGGTGCAATAGCTGTTGCACTCTTATGAAAAAATGCATGAATACAAAATTTATTTCATGTGCAGATTTTCATATTACACATATTAATTTTATTTTGTGAAATTAAGTTTCAATACTCTTTTACAAAAAATTAATTACAATTCTGTTACATAAAAATTATACTATGCGCAAATATCCAATACAAAACTATGTAAAAAAATCATCGTTATTCTTTCACTGAAAAAATGAATTATATCGTCTGTTATTATTCCGTAATAAAATAAGTTTTTAAATTGCCAACCTTTTATCTTCTGTTGACATTTACTGAAACTTCAATCGAAAACATAAGCCTATAGTCTTGAAAATTTCAGAACTTGAATTCCATATTTAGACTCTTTTTCTATTTAATATAAATTTCTCCATAAACATCTATCCAAAAAATGTCGGAAAATTACATAATTCCTATAATTAAGCAATTTTAGTATACAAATTTCGGTTTTTAAATTCAGTAATACGGAAATAATATGGCTCCATCTTAAATAGGACGTAATCACCATGGCAACCTAGAATCATTACCTATCATGGAATATCATTGAATTAATTACGTATGATAGGATTTAATATAATGGAGAAAACTTTTATTAATGCCTTATTAAATTTTAATTAGATTTTCATAAAATTTGAAATGACTCGACAAAATTCTGCAACGATTATATATGTTAAATTTCAAAGCATTCAGTTGGGTAGTTTTTGCGCTGTTATATGTGGACAGACGGACAGACGGACGGACCAAACGAAGGCTATAGGTGCTACGTATTTATATAATTACGAACACACAATCCAACAATTCCATCCTATAATTCCAACAATTATTGTTCATAGACATTACTGTACCGGATTATTTTGTGTGTCCCTGTAAATGAATGATCAATGCCATGCGCTCAATATATTTTAAACATGTTGAAATAAAATATATATATATATATATATATATATATATATATATATATATATATATATATAAGAGTAAGTGTCTGTCTGCCTGCCCGCGGATTTCTCCGTAATTATACCACCTAGGACTCAGAAATTTTTGTCATGTGTAGATGTTATCACCGGACAGTATACCTCACGGTTGGATTTTTAAATTTTAATTTAGATTTTTAAAAACAAATTAAAACGTGTGTATGGAATTTTGGGTTCGAGGCTATTTCAAGCTCCTCCCATGAAATAGCCTCGGCAACACCATCCGTGGCAACGAAGCAGCCAGCCAATGAGAGCAGGTGCAGCATCCAGGATCTAGCCACAGATTAAAGATATTCCATTACTCTATGGATCTAGCTACCAGCGACGATTTATTTACTTTCTGTTCAGTGAAGTGTAAGATGAAATTGGCCTAAACCCAGTGACAGAACTATCTTCGTGTGTCTGCAACGCTAATAATATTTCAAAAATAGTTTGAAATATGCAATATATATCATATTAAGTTCCCGATAGTTAGTTTTGTCACTGGGGTTTAGGCCTATTTCATCTTACACTTCACTGAACAGAAAGTATATCTTCATGTATCTGCAACGCTTATAATATTTAAAAAAACTATTCTTGACTGTATTTTTAGTTAGTTTGTTTCATTTTTTAACATTTTTAGTATGAAAATATTCAGTAAATAATTTGTGCAACGCTTATAATATCTTAAAAAACTGTTTTTGACTGTATTTTTAGTTAGTTTGTTTCATTTTTTTAGCATTTTTAGTATGAAAATATTCAGTAAATAATTTAAGTTCCTGGGCGGTTAGGAATCCATTGTGATTTTTTTTTTACCTCATACTTACAAATTAAATATTTTTGATGGAAACAAACAATTTACATTAAATTTTTGAGTAATTTATTGTTTACAATTTTTTTCCTGTAATTGTTTTGGACTACATTTTTAGTTCCCGAGATTGATGAATTCATAACATGCGATAAATTGTTAAGATGTATGTTCTCATTAAGATTTGTTATTGAACTCCATTTAAGAACCATTTTAACTCCATTTAAGAAGTTTCACTTAAGAACTTTTTTAGTCGCCCAAGAAAAATATTCTTAATGAAACAGATTTTCTGAGCTGTTTCTATATATTCATGATTTTTTTGTTGGGGCGTTTTTGAGTGATGTTTATGATTTAAGAACTTTTTTAGTCGTCCAAGAATCTAATGTTTTTCTTGAACTTTACTTTGAATAAAATGAAAACATTCAGTAAATAATTATTAAATCTTAATCACCTGAGAACGGATTTTTTTTTCCAAATTTGTTTCTTTTGTCACTTTATAGAATGCATACTTTGCGACGATCGGCCGGTAGCATCCAACCACCACCACCATCCATAAATATCATATAATACAATTCTAATACCGTGCAAGCGCCCCCCCAGGTTATTGTACGATTTTCCGTCGCATTTAGGGGGGCGGATTAACGAGATTTGACGGTAATTATTAAATTGTTTTGATGAACTGATTATAAATTCCCAGTCCGTGAAATATTTATGATGTGCATTTTGTGACATGAGTTTCATAAGATTCACTCACATATAGGACAAAATTAGCACTCACCAATCTGCAAGTAATACTAAAATTTTGTCGATTGACTGTTTTGCCACCACTGACCATCTTAATAGTCACACTCGCCAATTGTGATGATTGATTGAAAAAAAGATTTTTTACCCCTGCTGTCGTTTGATTATTTTCAAAACCATTTGGTACATTTCACAATTACCCCCCCCCCAAATCATTTGACAAATTGTGATTTTTTTTAAGCTATTTGCCGATATTTGCATTCCCCCCCCCCCCTCCGAGACCATTTGATGATTTTTGAGATTTTTTTCAACTATTGATTGATCAATTTTGTGATTTTCCGTTTTCTCACATTATGAGTTTCATCAGAAAGTAAAACAATAAATAAATATGAATGATTTGCGGAGCTGTTTCAAAATAATTATAAAGAATAAGTCTTTAAAAATGTAAAATCAATGTTATTTCTGGCCGAGTTTTTTTTTTAAATAATTATAAACCATTTTAATTTGTAAGCATGTTGTAAAAAAATCACCATTTGTGACAAATTTTGTGTTTTATAAGAATCGCCCAAGAACGGACATGCAAATTTATGTTGTCATCGCACTCTTTATAATTATTTTTGTTGAGGGTTTTTGGGCGATGTGATTGAATTTTTGATAGAAACAGATCCGCAAATCATTCATATTTACTTAATGTTTTAACTTGCTGATAAAACTCATAATATGTGAGAAAACAGGGATTTTTTTTTTTTTTACTTCATATTTACAAATTAAATTGTGGAAGACAGAATAGGTTTGTTTGTGTGTGTGCTGTTTTTAATAAAGACAGTTGCATTTTTCCCGCGACCCTTTCACGAAAGTTTTTTCTGTGAACCTTTCACAAAATCTGCATTTTTTCCACAATCCTTTGACGAATTTCGTATTTTTTCTGCGATCCTTCGATGAAATTCAAGTTTTTCCTGCAATCATTTGACGAAATTTGCTTTTTTGTGATCCTTTAACGAAATTCGTGTTTTTCCACATACTTATGTCGAGATTCATGTTTTTTCAGTGATCCTACGATGTAATTCGTGTTTTTTTTTTCAGCGATCCTTTGACGAAGTTCACATTTTTCCTGTGATCCTTTGGCAAAATTTGCGTTTTCTCCGCAATCCTTTGATGAAATTCGCATTTTCCGTGATCCTTTGATGAAATTTGCTTTTTTAATGATCGTTTGACAATATTCGTGTTTTCTCTGCTGCCTTTTGACGAGATTCATGTTTTTTTAGCGATCCTTTTACGAAATTCCTGTTTTTTCAGCGATTATTTGATAAAATTCGTGTTTTTCTTGCGAACCTTTGACGAAATTTGCGTTTGCCCGCGATTCTTTGATAAAATATGCTTTTTTCTATTATGATAGGGAAAAGCGGATTAGGATAGGTAGATAGGGAAACCCCATTATCAGATCCTGACATTAGATGTAATTAAGAAACATTTGTATATTTGTAATAATTAGCGAAAATGGCGAGATAAAGGGGGTGGGGTGGGAACGACTTTTTATTAAATATCACATTTATTCTATATCAACTTCCTCTCACCACCAGGGGGTGCTTTGCTATCTCTGTTTCTATGGGCTGGATCACAACGGGGTATGGCTCTTTCCACCCGACATCAATAGAGCTTACTGATTTTAGTTTGGATTTTCACCACAGGGGGCGCTTTCGTATCTTTGGTTCTATGGGCTGGATCATGACGGGGTATGCCTCATTCGACTCGACATCGATAACATTAATGAATTCAGTTATGTTCGTATAGAACATATTGTGCTCCCTGGCGGTGGAAGGTGTAACTAAAGGATTTTGCAGCTAACTCGGGTTCTATGGGTCACATCACGACACGGTTTGGCTCATTCGACACAACATCAATAGAGCTTACCTATTTTAGTTCTGAATTTCACCACCAAGGGGTGCTTTCCTATCTCTGTTTCTATGGGCTGGATCACAATGGGGTATGGCTCTTTCCACTTGACATCGATAGAGCTGACTGATTTTAGTTCGGATTTTCACCACAAGGGGTGCTTTCCTATATCTGGTTCTATAGGCTGGATCACGACGGGGTATGGCTCATTCGACTCTACATAGATAGAGCTTTTCGATTTTCACCACCAGGGGTGCTTTTCTATCTCTGGTTCTATGGGCTGGATCATGAAGGGGTATGGCTCTTTCGACTCGACTTACAGTAATATATGGGAGTGTGTATGGCACGCCCAGTGTTTGCTGTCTAAGGTAGTCGGGCCCCCAACATTAGATTTGTTTAATAATAAAAAAATGTTCAACACTGATTTCAGGTACATTTAAGGTTATGTTGGCACGGGCAACGCCGGGCGGGTAAGCTAGTATATATATATATATATATATATATATATCAATTTCAACATGTTTAAAATATATTAAAATCATTAAATTACACCGCAAACTATTTTTCCCCCATAGGCTGTAATGTAACGGAATTATTTTGAATGTCCCTAGTAGTTCTAGCATTTATAGTTATTGCTATGTAAATGAACTATAAAGGATATACACTTCCTTTTCAATACCGGGCATTCCATAGTAAATCTGAGTAATATATATCAATTGCATGGCATTCCGTGTATATTTACGCGAGTTAGAGCACGGAGAGATGGACAAACCGAAATCATAAACAACTTTGTTGGAAAGTATTAAAAAGGAAAAGTGCTGTTCAATCGACAAAAATATACTAAGCACGAGTGAAAATATACAATAAAAAAATTATAATTTAACAAATTACAATAGCTATTGGGAAAATGTTCCGAAAGCTTAAAAATAAAACACACTTTCGTATTATAGCAGCCCCCACAATTATGATTATGCCAAGGTTGCAGTTATGATTTCGCCAAGATCATCGCACAGCTTATATATAGGTCACTTGGCGAATCATCTTAGGAGCCGCTATAGCACGAAAGTGCCAAATTTACAATATATTAATGAAAAAAGAAACAAAAATGTTATATATATATATATCATATATTATTATAATGTCATACATGCTTTATAATTTGGCGATAAATCTTGTACGCTTGACGATTTATCCTTGGGGGCCGCTATAAGACGAAAGTAAAATTTACAATATATTAATGAAAACACAAACATAAAATTTATAAGACGATTTCTCATCCGACGTCATTTTTTGAATTCGGCTTTTTTTTCATATCTGATAATTTGTATCTATCATTTTTGTAACTTTAACATTTTTGAAACGGTTTTATGCAATTCTATTGCCTATTAAAAAAAAAATTCTTCTAAAGTTACAGATTTTTGTTAAAAATTCTTATAAAGTTAGAGAATTTCGTTAAAAACGCTTAAAAAAAATAAGGTGACGACGTCAATAAAATGACGACGTGAAGAAAATGACGACGTCAAGAGGTCCATTCTCGACCTAAAACAACAACCATTTTCCCAATGGTTAATAACCACTTACCAGCTAACCACGATTTCGAAAAGTGTTCTTTATGTTTAGAAAACACAGAAACCAATCTATTTTCGAGATTTAAAAAAGCATTTACAAAAAGAAAGTTGCTTTCGCTGCCACTAATTTTCGGAAATGTTTCCGAGATTTTTTTTATAATGTATTAATCAGTTTCTCAAATCGGAATATCGGTTTTTGGGAAGCTATCATTTCTCAATGAAACATTTTCAGATGTGTAATTGAATTTATGCATGCAAGTGTAACAAAATTATAATAATGATAATGTTAGTGTTAAAGCTGTTAATTTATCATGGTTGTTTGAAAAACTTGTTCGTTTAACATAAAAATATTTACTTGAGAACTGATAGCATCCGAAAAAGCTATATTCTTCGTAAAATCTTTCGAAAGACAATGGTGCAGACAACCAAACTTTTTCTTTTCAACTGCTTCTTTAAATCTCGAAAATATATTGGTTTCTAAGGTTTCTAAAGATAAAGAACGCTGCTCGAAATCGTCGGTAACTCGGAAGAGGTTCTTGTATATTTTCGTGCATTTTATATTATATTTTCCTACATTAAGAAACCGCTGCCTCTTTTTTTTACAATGTACTTCATTTATATAGTTCGTTAATCGAAAAGATACCTAATTTTATAAAATAATAATAAGTTGAGTAATAAGTTATAATGAGTAATAATAAGTAATAAGTTATAATAAGTTTCAGTTGATAAGTTCAGTAACCGATATTTTGAAGGGATTTCTCTTTGAAATTACCTAAAACAATGTTATCCAAATTGTAAAAATGTTTTATTAATCACTGATGTCAAAAACGTTTAATTATCCCTAATTATTTTTTTCTATTAAGTTTTTAATTAATATATGAAAGTATAAAAGCGAACGATTCAATCAAGAATAAACACGACTTGTATTGTATACATGGTATTCAATCTTTTAGTTCAGACTGGCTAATCGGTATACTCAGTTCTACAGATGTATACACAATTTTTAAAATGTTTAAAATGCTGTTCTTTACGATATCAAAAGACATTTACTTCAAAATAGTTGTTTTATAAAAACGTTCAAATGTTGTATTAAAAATTGAAATACTTTGATGATAAGCTATCAAACTATTTCGCGAAAAAATACAACAATTAATTTAGATCGTTTAACAAAAAGAAAAAAAAAAGTCATAATAACAGTACTTTAAAACGGCTGTGCTGAGTTGTAAAATCAATTTGACATTTAAATTGAAAGCTCGAGGCAGTTGAAATGACTTTACTGCGATAATATATCAAAGAAACGTGATAAAACTCTTCAACGAAAACCAAAAGGAAAAACTTTATTTTCCATTTGTAAGGATTTTTTTTTTTTTTTTTTTTTTTTTTTTTTTTAGAGGAATACGTGCTAGAAATTATTTAAAAAAAAAATAATATTGAAAATAAATGTAAACAACCATATGGTATAATTTACGAAATTAGTAGTTATTAATTTCAGAATTATTTTTAATAATTAATATCATCTAAGTTTTACGTATTATGCTATTTTCCATTAACACTATACATAGCATATTTTGGAATTATCTGATAGCAATAAATATACATACAGAATATACATGGAGAATGACCTTTTTTACACGAAAATGGCTATTTCATCTGAAGCCACGTTTCTAAAACTGTTCATTTTGTGTTTCAAATTTCCATATTTTTCATTTTTCTGTCATTCATTGGCATTCTCCAATTCTTTTCAAGAGTTTATTGTATCTTTCTATTCATGGTTAGATCATATTTTCCTAGATTGTTTTTTTTTCTTTATTAAATAACATTTTTCTTTATTATATATTATTAGTATAGATTTTAAGGTACTTCTGCCAAATAAAACCATATTCTTCATAAGCCATCAGCCTATCTCTTATGGGGAACGCTCTTGGGAAAACAAATGGCCGCATGTACATGTTTTTTATGTGTCTTTGCCATGTGCGAATAGTTTCAACCACAAACGATACCGGCTTCGTCGTCATTTGCGGACCAGTGAATCTTTCACCACGTCATTGTTAAAAACAGTAAGTAAACTTTTATCTGAAATACCCGTAAATTATTGCTGGAATTTTACAACATCGTCATGACGTTCAAGATAATTTAACGATCTCTTTAAATGTATATTGCAATATTCTGTATTTTTAATTCTGTTTGAGTTTGAAGGTTAAATATGTAAAAAACAGAAATCCCACAATAAGGCCAGACAGTATAAGGTCTCGTCTTATTATGGGGCACTTCATTTTCACGTATTCTATCATTATCAAAATTAATTAAACGTTATAAAATTAATTTTCTACATCAATATTTGTGGAAAATAAAGGAATCTATCAAATCGGTGGTAAAAAGAGCTCAATGGAGTAACGGCCAAATGTATTTAGCAGATTTGGCTGTTGGAAACGACGTACCTCTAAATAGAGCTGCCACAGAATATTTTATTACAAGGAGAACTCTTTATTTTGTTATATTTTGATGTAATATCTGCAACTATTTAATTAAATTTAAATCATTCATTCACTGTAAAAATTTTTGTGTAAAGTTCCTGAGAAAACCGGTGGCACCTTTCTGCCACAGGTTTTCCCTGGAATTTCACCAAAGAAATGCCAGGAAACTTACACAAGGCAGTTACACACAAAACATATAGAAATTTACACAGATCAACGATCACTCTTTTACAATAATTCCGAAAAGTTGTACAAAAGTTCAAACGTATACCTGGGAAAACTAAGGAATGTTACACACAAAACATATGGCACGTTTCACAGTTGATCAGTAAATTCCACATTCTCAAGTATTCCGAAAAGTTACACAACATTGTGGAAGATGTTACACCAGATTTCTCAGATCAGAAGAAATAATCCGAGAAAACCCATTTATGTTACACAGTAAACGTCAGAAACATTACGCAGATTTTTTACAGTGTTTAGAAAATTATGAATTATATATTTAGAATGTGCTGTCATCAGAATTTCTCTGTATTCCACAATTTTCTAAAAAAATTCTAATCAAAATGATATCTTATCCGGTGTAGAGATTTAAAAACTTAACACGATGAACTGGGAAGTTGACAGAAGTGACAATAAAACACATAGTCCAGTATATAAAATCCTCAAAAAAGGCCTTATATTGAAAAGATCGTATAGTTCTGCTTTTGTATATGTTGTATAGGTCGATATTCTAATAAGAAGGCAAAGTTTTTGACCACCTCTCACACTTGGCGTGAAAAAATGACCAAAAAATTGTTTTTTCAAGGTTTTTCTTGAATAAGATTTTACGAGTACATTTTATCAAAATACGTGTTATATCACTCATCTAGAGGATGCAATTTGTAACAAATGTCATAATTTTTTTTTTAAATGTAGTTACACCACTCCAAAGATTGAAAAAGAATGAAGGATCGACGAAAGTATCGCATATTTTGCATTTCTCTGAACGATAACTTTTTACTAGTTCATTTTAAGCGAAAGAAAACTATTAGAATATTTCAGAAGATATAAATTGTAGAAAAAGTAATTCACACAGTTTTTCTAAGATCATAGATAACGGCGATACACCGTTATTTATGGATTATTGCCACAATCTATGCAACGTGCAACAAAAAGTCTATGAACTGCTGTTATAGAGGGTTACATGTGCGACAAATATAATGCATGATGTTTTGTTCTACGTCCATAAATAAAAGAACTGCACTGCTCCAAATTTCGAGTGAACTAAGTAGAAAAAGCAAATTTAATGGAATAAGTAAAATAGTTTTTATTCTGATATGGTCCGTTAACCCTATTTCTTAGATATATTGTATATATAGGTATAAATTGTATTTTTAGACTGGTTTATATTATACTAGCTGATCCGTCCTGCGTTGCCAGGCTCGGAATAATAAATTTCAACAAACTTCCAGTTTGTATAATTTTATATCTTTAATCAGATTTTGTATGAAATTATATTTTTAAATGGAAAATTCGCGAAAAGATATTGTTATTTAGTGGTAACAGCGCTCGTAAAAAGACATTTTCCTGTTTTTCACTTAGGGTCGTTTTATAGGTTTTTCTTTTTTAAAGTTCTTCTTGTCCGAAATTTGTATCGGTTATAAATATAACGATTTTAAAGACCGTGTAAAACTTTCGTGAAAAAATATTGTTACCTAGTTGTAACTGAAATATGTTTACATCTCGCTTTCTTTTTTGTTTGTTTTCGCGTCCGCTCCTTCAACATAACAATAACAAGAACGAAAAATCATGCGTCAAGCATAGATTATGTAACACTTTCTAACGCTTCCAAAATAATTTTACAAATCATTACCGTTTAATAAGCTGAAAGATAACATCTAAGTAAACCATTTGGAAAACGCATAACATATTTAAAAACGTAATTTCAGTAATTTCCAACGTATACAACATTCGGAAATTATCCTAATACTTTTATTCAGCCCTGTATAGGATCTATAGATTTGTATATATACTACATAGGATGCTAAACATTACTTTAGTTTGGAAACGCGTAGCACAGTTTAAAATTCTACTTCTGTAGTTTCTGTCAATAAACGGAAATGTGTTCGCAAACTTTTGTGCTGCCCTGTATATGAAATACAGAATTTATACACACCAAGTAATAGACAAAAAGTGAGTTAAATTTAAAATCGCGTTCAGAAACTTGAAACAAAACGCACTTCCAGGATTTATTTATAACAGACAGTAGAAAATTATTTACCTTAGTGATATATATAAATTTCAATGCGTTTAAAATAGTGAAACATTATTTAATTAAACCGCAAACGATTTTTCTCCATAGACGTAATGTAACGGAATTCTATTGACTGTCCCTGTAAAGTAACTATAAGTGCTATGCACACCCTATTCCATATTAAGCTTCTTAAAATGCACCTTAGTGATATATATCAATTACATTGTCTTTGAATTTGCGTAACATCATTAAAATAACCCGCAAAAGATTTTTCCCCATAGACCGTAATGTAATGGAATTTTTTGAGTGACCCTGTAAAAAAACTATAAGGGCTATACACTTCAGTTGAAATAGGGAACATGCTATAGATAACGACAATAACATATATAAATTGCAGGGCAATCCGAGCATATTTACGGGAGTTAGAGCACGGACAGACGGCAGACGGCAGACGGCGAGACGGCCATACGGCAGACAAACCGAAATCATAAACACTTTTCAGCTAGGTTGGAAAGTGTTAAAAAGGTAGTTTTATCTACTGAACTTCCTGAAATTTTAATCCGTTACAAATATAACTAACTGTATTCCCACTTTCTTTAAAATTTCGAGAAATAATATTCCTATTTAATCGTGAAAATATGAGTAGAAGCAGAGCAAAGCCACCACAAAACACACCGCTTTTTGGCGTTTTTTTTTTCGAATATTTCTCAGATTTTATTTTTTTTTACTACTTCTACTCATCCAAACGTTTCGAAATTGTTGTAGGTGGTGTAAATTCCGAAAATGTCTCAGCTTTTATTTTATTTTTTTTAATTCTTATACACGTCCGAATATTTCGGAAATTTTGTAGGTAATGTGAATCTGACTTATTGAGATGCTGTAAAAAGATTGTGTCGAACTACGGACGATTAGTTACTTTTAGCGTAGAAAAAAGATCGTCTCCGTGAGACTCGAATGTGTCCTTGCGCTCGCACGTGTTTTTGTAAAAGTTGCAATTAGCATTTTTTAAACCGATTGCATCACCAATTAGAGGAAAGTTTCCGTTTTATGAACATTTTTTTGGAATGACGGTACCTCTAAAATTTCTTCTCGGAAGGCTGTTGCCATACTGAAGGAAAACAACATTCGGAAAAACGACCATTTTTCAAAGAGTTAAAAGTAATATCTTTTTCGAATTGATTACGGCATTTGAAACGAAATGAGCAATCTTTCCGAATATGTCTTCCAATATTTAACTGTGCCAAACAGTTTGGCTGATTTAGGTTATAAATAAACTGCGAAAACACACACACACACACACAAAAAAAAACAAGCGTTTGGTTCTGCATTTCCTCCCGATGCGTAAATCGGGTTCTGTGCATGCGCGATTGCTTTTGTCGGCTCAGAAAGAAATAAATGAGTTTTTCATAAGTTTTTAATTACTATCTAGCCTAATTTTCAAAAAATAAAAAATCTAAGTCTCAGGTGCATCAGGACCTGCCTTGAACTATTCCTACACAAGTTTTCAGATATCTATGTCTTGTAGATTTCGCTAGTCATTGCTAACAGTCAGGCAGACACACACACACACTGAGCGAAACTTTCTTATTTTAATATAGATTACAAAAATAAGGAAAATATTTTTCGAATAAACCCCACCTCCCTTCTGAGCACGAGTTATCATCGTGTCATGAGTGTTCATGACAATCCGATAATCACAATTCGTGAGTTGTCACTTCACAAAAATCGACTAAGAATACAAAATCTGACAGCAATTTATGAAAATTAATTTATTTTTACTGAAAAATAAAAGTTGCTCGCTACTTTGGAATCTGAAACGTTGATTTTGTATTAGCAACATTAAATCTATCATTACAACATAACCGAACTATCTAACATTTTGCAATGCAAATTGATTTGTTAAATGCATTAATTTCATTAAATCATTATTAAACATCAATTCTTTATTATTGGGATATATTTCGTGAAATTTGGAGCAGTGTAGCTCCGTTATTTATGAACCTTTAGAAAAAACTGTATGTTTAAAATTTTCTGCAAATTCTATTCTCTACATATAAGCAAAAACCCCTACATATCCTCTACATAATAGTTTATGTTCTCTAAAATGTACTGGTGAGAAATTATCATTAGTTGAATTGCGAATTATCTAACGCGTTTCCGATTCTCCCTAACTTTTAGCGGTGGAATTCTGTTAGTTAACGACTTAGAAAAAAACTTTATGTACGAAATTTGTTGCAAATTTTATTCGCTACAACAATTATATTACAATTTATTCTCTGAAATGTACTGGTAATATTTTACGAAAGAAAGACTGAGAAAAACGGGCTTTTTTGTCGTTTATTGAATATGGTGACTCACGTAAAGGAGGCAACAGATTGAAAAACTTAAGTTTTTTTAACATAAACGTACAGACAAGATATCCATAAGAATGATAATGAATGATAATGATAATCAAGCGTCATACATAGATTATGAAACGATTTTCCAACACTTCCAAAACACTGAAACGTAGCTTCACCATTTAAATTAGTCGTACCAATTTTCAGAAATTATCGTTGACAGTCGGGAATCTAGTTGAATTATTTTGTGTATCCATGTATACGATCTATAGATCTGTATATATAATACATAGTGCTATAAGATTTAGTTTAGTTACAAAACATGTAACGCAGTCGTAATTTCCCCTTCATCAATTTCCACAAATAGGCCTAAATGTACTCGAATTGTTTTCTAAAGCCCTATATATTATCTTCAAATTTCTATACACTTCTCCTGTTGAGCTAAAATTTATTTTATCAAAAAAACGCACAACATATGAATTTATTTTTATTCTACAAAACTCTCTTAGTATACTACATATAATTCAGCTGGAAAATCTTTAAGTCAATTATAACATCTCCTTAAGAAATTCACGCTCATAGACAGTAACGATTGAGAATTATTTTGTGTTGCCTTTTTTATATGAACTATAGAAATTATACACACCACGAAGTATGCAAAATTGTATTAAACATAAAAACACACCTCCAGTTTTTATCGTTCATAGACAGTACGGTAACAGAAATCACTTTTTGGTATCACTGTAAATAAACAATAACTCTTATGCACGGCATATTCTACCGTAAGCATCTTGTAATGAACCTCAATATTTTATATACATTTCATTATGTTTGAAATAGAGTGGCATTTATCAAATACGCTCCAAGCAGGTAGACTATTATGTAACAGAATTTTTTGAATGACATTGTAAGTGAATGATAAATGCTTTGCATTACATGTTATACAGAAAATATGTTTTAACGCATTTCCTAAATGCAGATCAATTTCATTATGTTTGAAATAATGTGACATAAACTGCAAACTACTTTTCCCCATTGACCATAATGCAAGTTTATTTAGTGTCCCTGTAAACGAAATACATTGCTACACACTCCATTTTCGATAGCAATCATGCCATAATAATCTTCAATAGCAGAAGGCAAATATATAGATGAATTCATAAACACTTTTCAATTATGATGGAAAGCTGAAAGCTACCCGATCTTTTGCACGGTAAAAATGCTTATGTACTGAATTAAAAAGATACATTTTAAAATGTTTTTTCTAATGAAAAAAATATGCTGAACCTTGACACCAGAAAAATTATTTAAAAAAATTGTTATATTAAAAAAATTAAATTAATAATATTATCTCTGAATTAAGCACACCATACACCTCAAGCTACCTAATTGTCCAATTGCGACAGTTAGAGGCAAGAATACTAAACACAATACCTTTTTCATGTTAGGAAGTTAACTCAAACAGCTTTTTATTTATACTTATAGAATTTTTCAAGTTGAACATTTGTAATTGGGGTAGCGGTTGCATTGCAATTCAAATGAAAAGAAATTCATATTGAGATTTTCCAAGTTTGCGTAAATATAAATCTGTATACGTTTCTTCAACGACACTTTTGTGTAAAGGGAGTGTAGAAATATATAAACAAAGAAGCGTGCTGCAAATAGGTTTATACTACAACTTTTTAATTTGATTTATGATTACCATTCAGTTTTTTTTTTTTTTTTTTTTTTTTTTCATATTGCACATATACAATTTTGAGAAAGCGTATCACAACTTCATTGAATATTATAAATACCGATTTCAGAAGTAGGATTTACCAGGCATTAAGCTTAATTATTCAACTTCATTTCATAACTGAATATTCTCTGTTTGGTAAGGTTTAGCCCGCATAATGTCATTTTGTATTCAAGTTGAATAGTAAGCAATCCACACTTTTTCAAATTTTCTACAGAGAACCAGAAATCGAAATGTAAACCATCACAAAAACATTATTTACTTCTTACCTCACACAGTTTTAGGAGAAAATAAAATAGTTTTATGTATAACCATAATTAAAAATTGATAATAACCATTTAGATTCTTTATTATAGTCTTAAACGATTAGAATGAAAAAAATCGTTGGTAATATAAGCTCTAATTTTTCTTTATATTATTTTATTATATTTATAACTTCTAAAAAATAACCAGTCATATTCTCTGTTATATACACCGTGTTTCTCATTCTTGTTTTCCGTATAACCCTCGATTTTAATCTGAAGATTCCACTCTGAAAACTCCATTGCACATGAACTGTACTTAACGCTACAAGTTTAAACAAACAGCCATGAACGTGTAAACAAAGAGTTTTAGCTTACTGCCCACATTGATGGTAAGTAAAATACTTTAGAGAAAATATAACATGTTTCCTCGTCGAAAAAATATCTCTTGTTAGTTGACCAGTCACGAGTATATTCATGTTTATAATACCAAACGTCTTTTACAATGACTTATCATTTTTTTATATCTTTAAATTCTTATAAAATGTAATTTTTCTATTTTTTATTGCTCGTAAATCATTTTAAGACAAAAATAGTCAATTATGTATTTTTTAAACTATTTTTTTCTCTTATCCGATAATAAATTATCATGATAAAAACATTTTAAATAAATCTTTAGTATACCATTATACGAAGACAAATACCTTTTTCCTTTGATTACCTACATTGTAAAGCAATCGTTCTTTAACGATATGAAATTATGTAAATTGTATTTTTATACCGATCTACTTTTCTTACAACTTTGTATTCACACATTATAAACGAATCTATTTATAAAAAATATTGGATGAAACATTTTAGGTTGATGTTATCCAATTCATGTAATGCAATAATATTTTCTATATTACATATTCAAATCAATACACAAAAAAGAGACAGGCACAGTAAATCCTTTATAATCCCAACCTGCTATTTAATTTTTTGTTGTATGTCACTAGTAATCTCCCTGCTACTAAATAAATAGTTTTATGTAAATTCGTATAGTATATGGTTGTCATACCTTTTAGTAACATTTTTCGACTCTGCTTATTGGCTGTAGTGAGCAGATGTTTTATTAAACATAAAGTGTGTGAAATGGAACTTTAAACATTTTTTTTTTTTGAAAATTATAGTTTCTAGATAAAGGGTTTGAGTTCCTTAATGTTTTTCTTTGATTTTGGAATTTTTGCAGTTGTTGTGTGTATTTGCCATACTCAATGTGTTAAAAGCATTCTTTCTGTAGCAATTGGTTCTAATTCTGTGTGATAACTATTTTACTCATGCATTGCACATATGATGTCTAATAATATTTTTTTTAACTTTACTCTTTAATGATAACACATTTATTTCTCTTATAGTAAGAAGGGACTTAATTAACATTAATATGAATATTTGAAGAGTAAACAATGAATAAAATTTTACAACACTTTGTTTCATTGTGTATCAAAAAACAAGATTTCTTTGATTTCTCAACCTAAAGCTAAAAATTTATTCAAAAGTGATACAGCAAAGGATTTATGTTTCATTATCATATGTCCTCAATTTTGACTTCTATAACATCTAACCAGTGTAATCATCCGTGATAATGATTAACTACTTTAAGTTCAAGAATGTTCGGTTTTGCTAAATTAGATTGATTGCATTATGTATCAGTATGTATTTATGTCGATTTGTGTATGTTTTCAATAGCATTACATTGTTAGAAAAATATTTTGTTTTTGACACATCTATTTGAAACTTAGTCAGACACTGCATAATTTAATCTTTCAGAAATTAGATTGATTACATTTTTTTTAATAGTACAGTATATTACGTATTAAAAAACAGATTTTTTATGATTCTAAGAAATACTTTTAAAAAGTTTAAAAAAATTGAAATATGAAAAAATTATTTTATACCCTGTTATTTAAGCAATAAAATTTTATCATTAATTAATTTCATTTAAATTTTAAAAAATACAATAAATTTTTCTCAAAAAAAAAACAAAAACGTAAAACATAATAACACGGTTCTTTGAGCAAGTCCATATATAATTTGAAGTACTTAAAAAATGGTATTCACAGAAACAGCACTTCCAGATTCTCACAAGTTTGGATACCATTTCTTTAATTCACTCGACATCCCTCCTGCCGCACTCTCTTTTGCGTTCATGCATTTTCTACATCATTTTAAATGGGTCAGGCGTAGAGCTTCTATAAGTGGAGCTAGGGCATCTCCATCTTCTAATCAAAAATAACAACCATCTTGTACTCCAAAGCCGCCTTCAGCTTCCAAAGAAATATTCGCCGCTGCCTTCTTTGGTCCAATCGTTGCCTTCGATACAGCTTTAGTGTCATATTAAATAGTGAATGATCCAGCCTGTATTATACGTGTTCTAGTCAAACGCTGCTTCTCATTTGCTTCCAAATGGTACGTCGTACATACTGAGGAAACTTAGCTTCAAGGGCTCATCGCTATTCGCTATTTTGAATTTGATCAAAAGTTATATTCCTTGCTTCTTTTATTTTACATTATAATGCATTTATTTTTAATGTTTTTATTCTTGCACTGAAGAGGTGGTTTTAAAAAGAGATCTACGAAATTTAAAAAAAAAAAAAATCTATTTTTGGCGAAGTAATATTGTATATTTGGCCCGATAACCAAATGTTGATTTATGAGGCACGCAGAGTAAACAGTGCAGCAGCATACATAAAACATTTTAATAACAATAACACAAACAAAAATATTTACAAAGCTGCAAAACAACATAGCGCCAAGATGTGTCTTATTCATCAAAATAGTCTTGCTCCCAAAGTGGTCTATTAATGATGTCACTGTAGGCATGCGACCAATATGTGCTCTTGAATGTGAACGCTATACTGAACAAAAAAGTAAATCGCACTTATTTATAAATGCCTCGATGATTATTAAAATATTTTTAAAAATATTGTTTTATAATCACGGGGAGAAAAACATTTATCGTAAATAAATTACAGAGCAAAATGTAGGATGACTATACCAATACCAGGCAAAGGATTTCAATTTCAAGCTGCACATTTGCTTCAAGATAAATTAATAAGTAAATTAATGATAATCGTTTAGAGAATTTCTTAGATCAGTAGTTAGTTTCCTAGCCACAAAATTAATGTTCTGGGTCCAATGTTTGCGGGTTCAACACCAGCTCGGACTGGGTGGGGTGACTGAGCAAAGAATTCAGTGTTTTTCTTGTGCGAGAATGATAATTTGGGTCACTTTCCCTTTAAAACTTCTCCCTAAAGGCATTCCCTCTATAGCAATATGGCCAATTTCGGCCAAATTAATTTTTAATTCAAAATTCTAAAATACTTTTTACATTTATTATATTTTTATATTACTCACTAACAACACCAGACAGCATTTTTATATGCAAAATATCAATTATGTAGAATTTTTGGAAAATACAGTAATATATAAAGTTAAAAAAATTTTGAAAGGGTACTTTCATATTAGCCGCAACCAGCCATTAATAACCAAAGATTTCATTATCTATAGCAACTGTTTGCTTATTCTGATGATTTCAGTGTTTAAGCGCCTAATAGGATTCTATATCTGTTAACGTTTTGTTTTATTTATATTATATTATTTATTTCGGTTTTTTGGTGCAGTTTTATTTTCGGTATGGAATATTAGCCAGGAAGAACTGTTGAACGAACATTAAAATCGAAGCAGCAAGGGCTATTCGATAGCTTCAGGACCCCGATCGCAATTCTTCCCGAGTAGCTGCTGAACAGTTTATGTCGATTAAGGGGTTTCCAAGTTGCAGACAACTTTACGCCCAATCAATTAGTGAGTAGAGTGTCTTGTATTAAATTGAGCCGTTGGAAAAAGTTAAGATGTTGTATTACCTACAAGATAAAAGAACAATTACAATGAAAAGGATAGATGTAAAGTTAAGAAAATAGATGATAACAAATTTGGAATAAAAAGTAAAGCGAAGGAGATTAAGTATAGAGTCTAATAATTGGAAGAAAGTGAAGTGGTAAAGTTGTAGTTATTACTAACTATGCTTAGCTTCGAAAGTTCTTTGACCGAGGATCCTGTGGTCTATCCACACATCCCCGGAGTACATGATAAGTGGAGAAAATGGACTGGAAAGAGTACTGTACTATTTCTGGTATCAAAATTAAGGTGAAGGGGGGGGGGGGGGAGGAACAATACTGAAAACGGGAACATGAGCTAATAGAAAGAAATATAATAATAGGAAGATTACGAATAGCGTTACACTAAATAGATATTTTTATAGTATTTTTTTTAATTTTTATTATTTTTATATTTTTATTTTTTGATAATTTTATATAAGACAGGAACACAAATGGGTTAATAGGAGATTAGTAAGGAATATAGAAGGATTATGAGTGGTTGGTGCTTATTTAAGTGGTTCTGCGCCGACAAGGAATAGGCTTTTGATCCTCAGACATCATCAGAATGGGAAGCGGAGGCCTGCTCCGGTAAAACTGGCCTTGAAAAAGGCCTACCGAGAAGTCAGGGCTCACGCTGAAAGGGACTGCATTCACAACTGGTAAACAGTCAGAAAACAGCCCCTTATATAGCAGCAGGGTGAAGAAGGCGGAGCTTCCGTTCTACGTCATTTCCAACAGTCCTGAGATCACTCTTGGCTGATCAGCTCGGATTCAACTGCAAACTTCATTTTCGACCAATCAAATTGCTGGATTCCAGAAGCACCATAGTATGTATTAGCAGCGGCAGCAAGAGTGCGCCAGAGCTTAGAACAGTTAGAAAATGGCAAAAAGAGATAGAACAAATACACAAAAACAAAACAGATTAATGATTAAAGGAGTGAATTAAGTATTAAACCCATTTTGGGCCTTTTACGATTTGCATTGTCAAGTATGTCATAATTTGGAAGAGAATTTAAGGAGATATTGTCAGAATTTTCTAAAGAGAGATGAAAATTTAAGTTTAGTTTTTGAATAAAATCACCGAGTTTAGAGAAATTAATTTCTTTGAAAAAATATACTAACTTCGCTTTTTGATGCATTCAATTGTTCATTTTTCCTTTTAAATTTTTCCGGTTTCAATTTTCAGAATTTGTTTACTTTATTACTGGCTTGCGCTAACAAAAGCATATCCTGGAGAATTACTTCTCAGATATAGTATACTTTCAAATGTTATTCAGTGAAAAACATTTGAATAAACGTTATTACTGAAATATTTCACATGTTGAACAAATTGATACGTAAAAGTCAGAAAGTTTTGAAATTATATCCAATGCCTTTAGTAAATATAAAAAAAACAGTAATTCAAAGCCATGAATCACAATGGCTTCCATATATAAATTGAAATAAGGCAAAAAGTTAAGTAAACAGTGGATTTTATAAAATGCATAAAAATATATTTATACCTTTTTTGTTTACTGATGCATAATTTTATACAGAACAAACACAGACGATACAATAAGGCATCCACATTTGTAAAATATGGATTACGTTTGTAGAATTTTTCAAAATTTTCTTTGTTACTCAAATAAGAGTAACTGAAAATTTGTAATTTGTCTCTTAAAATTAAGTTCGCAAATTAAATAGACTAAAAAAGTTATTATCTATATAAATGTATTGTTATTCGTCATCTTTCCTAATATGAATAAATTAGTAAGACGAGTAATTAATTACTTTACATCTTTTAAATGTAACATTAAAGAACGGAATATGCAAAGAAACTAGTGGCGAATTCTGTTACTCAAACTGCACTAATAAAAAAGACAAATGTTTCCTAAAATATTACAAAAATTAATACTCCTTCCGAAAATATATCATAAACCACTTACAAGTTACCCATAAATACAAAAACATTCCTTTATTTTCCAAAAATCTCAAAAAACAATAAGTTTTCTGAGAGTTAAAAAAACATTTCTGAAGCAGAAGTTCCTTTTGTTACCCGTGGTTTTCTGAAACGTTTCCCAGAGCTTTTAACATTGTATTAATCAGTTTTCTCAGCAGATTATAAAACTAGTCGTTGGGGGTCACCGTAATACTTACCCATCATGTATATGTATAATGTAAAATATTAAAATAAAGATGTGTAAACTACTTACAAAATGCATTGATATTCAAATAAAATCGTGGCTTGATGACGTCATAAAAAGGCTCGATTACTGAATTGCTTGAAAGAGGTTTTTCCTTATAACTCCAAAAATAATACTCCTATTAACTAGCGGTTTATTGCATCTGATTAAGCGTCAAATTTTCAATTAAAATATATCTTTGAAGTGAAATTTGGATGAAATACAGGGTCATGAAAAATCGAAGAGTGTGGTAAATAGGATTACAAATATTTCGGCAACTAATTATCTGATCGACTTCATGTTTTATGCAAAATTTATGTTTGTTTATTGTCTTTTATATTTACTCCTTAAAATAAACAATTTCGAAAATTTTTATATACCTTTCATCAGAACGAATATTTCGAGAGTCCGAAAAAAAATGTTCCGGTTAATCGAGGTTATTGAAATGAAATAGGCTTCTTCCCATTATTACATACTAAGTACATACCAAATGGCAAGTCTCTATCTCAATTTGTTCGGGAGTTAGAGCGTTTACAGACACACACACAGACACACAGACACACAGACACACAGACGGACGGCAAATTTTTTTTTTCTAAAAATATGTTTTTCGGAATCTCCAGTGTCTGAAACGTGTAAATCCGTCAAAAATTTTTTTCGATTTTCAAAACGATTACAAGACTTACCCTATACTACGTATGATGGGTAAGTAAAAGGGCACACCCCCCAATATTTTGTGTTCAGAAAACTGATTAATACACAGTTAAAAATACTCGAAAATGTTTCGAAGATTACAGGCAGCAAAAGAAGCTTGTTTCAGAAATGCTTCTTTACAAGATCTCTTAAAGATTGTCGCAAACGTGAATAAATGGAACGATGTTATATTACATTTACGTACACATTACGTTAAATTTCGTAATATTTTTTTAACCCTTTGCCTTTTGTTTTACAGTTGTGACATGATCTTTCCCACCATTGTTTACGAACTATAATCTTCGTCATACGAAATCATAAAAAACTATAAAAAATACAAAAAACATTACTGTTTGGAAAAAGTTGTGAGGGGAAGGTCTCCTTAGTTTCAAAAGAAGGGTTTTCCTCTTGTGAAAAAATAATGTGGTAATTTAAAAATAAAGGGTATTCAATAACTTTCGAAATTGAATTATGTACAATTAAAGAAATAACTTCAGCAGTAATAACTCTTTTGAATTCGGGTTTGAAAGCACTCGTGGCTTTTTTGTTTTGCATAGTTGTGTATCTCGTTAAAGAAAATATCAACGTAGCATGCCACGCAAAATTCAGAAAAATTCCATAAATTACAAAATTCCATAAAAATGATATAAATTCATCCTTTTTAGTATAGATTGGGACTACCGAATTGTGTACAAGAAGCACGGAATAAACATAGATAAACACGGGATAGCAACGGTGTGAATATACATGATATATTGTCTTAGAACGTAATGTGGCATAGTATGGTAGCATACATAAAGCATGCTAATTGTGTGTGAACTGTGCTATTGCGTATACTTCTTTTAACAAGGCTGTAACTTAATTTTTACCAATTAGAAGTATTTGTCTGATTAATGGGAGTGTTTTATTTTTTTACTCAAGGTGGTGAAAATTATTTGCAGCAAAAAAAATGTCTTTCTGTAGATGAAATGTAGTAAAAGTTAAATTTAAGGCTGACAGTATCAAGGAATCTGGGAGTCCATTACTTAGTTTCGATGTATATTGTATTATATTTATAAATTCTTTAAAAGTATCAAACACAAACTAAAATCCAATCTTGTCATCACAATATTTTAAGTTACGTCAGTTTCTGTTCAAATTGTTGTGTAATTTTTATCTAATTTAGTGCGAAGTAAATTATTTCCGAAATGGCAGTGTTTTTGTATTACGATTAAAGTTTTTGATGTGCTATTGATATAACATTCTTATTTTACTGTTTATAAAGTTGTTATTTTATGCCTTTTAGCATTTAAAAGAAGTATATTATTTATGTTAAAGTACGGATAATTTCTTAGCTTCCGAGTTAGGCATTTTCTTGAAATATATGGGAACAAACAACAATATTTATTAATATCCGTTGAGATGTACGACATAATTTCTACGTTCCTGAAAATATTAGGAGCATATTTTAATCAATGAGATAAAACGCCTAAAGTTTAAATTTTAGTAATGTTGGAAATATATTTATAAATTCTTTAAAAGCATCTAACATAAACTAAAATCCAATCTTGTCATCCCAATATTTTATATTCTGTCAATTTCTGCTTAAATTCTTTTGTAATTTTTATCTAATTTAGTGCGACGTAAATTCTTTCCGAAATGGCAGTGTTTTTGTATTACGATTAAAGTTACGATTAAGAGCATATTTTAATCCATGAGATAAACCCCCTAAAGTTTAAATTTTAGTAATGTTGGAAATCCTTCCATGTTCTGTGCCTTATCCATAACACATTTTATCTTTAGTGTCACAGTTTTAATTTTTTTTATGTATCCTTCACGTTTTAATATCTGAATAAAAAGGAAACCGATTTTTCTAGCTTTTGCTTAAGATTTTTATCACGTTTCGTTGAAATGTTACTGCGGTAAAAGTCATTTCGACTGCCTCTTGTTTTCAATTTAAATTTTAAATTGCTTTTAGAACAGAGAACAATAGTGAGTTGTACAAAGTGTTAAAAAAAGTGTAAACTATCAAACTTGCATCTTGAAATTTACTTCACAAAATGGGTATGACATTCATCAGATGACACTTTTCATCAAAGCATTTACTTACCTCGATAAATAAATAACACATGTCACGTTTAGTATAATCGTGTGTATCTCATAAAAATGTTCTTTTTATTACAAAAATATATTTCAGACTTTCAAAGAGCTTGTAATGTTCACTTTTAATAACATTACAAATTAAGTTTATTTTAAATTGGATTAATTTAATAAAAAAAAAATAAATATAATGAATTTATACAAAATATTTAATTTAAATTAAAATAGTTAATGTACTTTTAAAAAAATCATATTTTATTTAATTGTTATAATGTTCTCCAAGGTTATTTGATTAAACAATGAGTATTAATTACAACGTATCACTGTAAAGAGTATTACTGCTTTATTACAATCGTAAATAGGAGAAGTGGTATATGTGTTATTCCATGCACAAGATGCTTCTAAATTCCTGTCCAACCCCATTAACTTCTAAACAGCAACAACTATGGTCATAAACGTGGTATCATGGTTTAGTAAAGTGGTTATGCGTTATTATTATTAACCTTTCTAGTTACTCGGTTATTAATGTCTGGCTTTTGTGCATGACTGAAAAGGTTCAGGTGATTATTCCTCGTTTGGACGAAAAACCTGTCGTTTCCGCTGCATTCGATTCATATTCTGATCGAATTGTTTCAGGTGATTACTCCTTATTTGGTGAAAATCGTCTCGATTCCAGTATGAATATAATAATTTTTCGAACAGTTTACTAAGTATTTCTCAAATGTCTCGTAATTGTTCTTGTTTCGGTGCTGGATCTGATTTATGATATTATGAGAAAATGACATTATAAATTTCATATTCTAGTGTTGCCATTCGCAAAATGACGTCAGCGTTACGCACGGACATGTTTGTCCTGTATAATATAGATCAGGGGTTCCCAAACTATGGTACGCTTAACAGCACTGGTACGCGAAACTCTGGCTACTGGTACGCAGAAACCGGCTACTAGTACGTGAAATAAAATACAAATTTCAGCATATTATTATGAAATCAAAAACGGCTTGTCTTTGTTAACTCGAAAATTAAAAAAAAAAATTGAATGCGACTTAGGATCTGTAAACTCTTTTTCTATTTTTTTGTTGCGAGAAATGTTTGTAATAGCAGACTTGCTGAAATTCGCACACACCACTTATGATACAATCAGTTTTCCAGAATTAAAAACATAATTATTAGTGACTGTCTTTTGTGGGGCTCTAAATGCATGTCTGGGACATTTATTATTTTCATACTATATATATTTTTTAAATATATTTTGGTTGTTTAATGGCAGAACATCTGCCAATAACTTAAAAAAATATATTTCTTTTTAATAATAGTGGTAATAAATGAATAAATTTGACAGTCATGCATTTAGTGTCGCATTTAAAGCCGGTGACGAGCCGCCACTGATTATTAGATTTATATGGAAATTAAAACGAATTTTTTAATGAAAACCTAATTTTAAAATTAATGAATAAATATAATAAAATTAAAAAACAATTTGAAAATAATTATTTTTAATTAGTGGAAGAACTGTTTTTAAACACGCTTTATAAATTTAATTATCAGAAGGTAAAGTCTGGATGCGTGGATGTAGGAGGAACTTATGTGAGTAAGAGAAGTTAAAACAAAATAAAATTGCTAGTGTAATTTATAGCCCATTGTTCTCTTTGTACTAGAGCAGCTTCTAGGAGGTGTTGACATATAAGTTTTATTTCAAATATAATTCATAAATTAATTCATTCTGTTGGTTGAAATATATTTCATCTCTTGTACAAAACATTTGATAGTTTCCTCCTATTTCATGGAAATCAGTTTTTAACAGAGTAAGGTTACTTGAAATGGTGATCTGAAATCAACAAAAACTGTGGTCATATGCATTGCGTATGTATTGAAGTTGCATATACATAAATGTATGAAGAAACTTGCAAGTGTTTGCCCTACTGCGCGATATTATTGTAACATTTAAAGGTATGCAAATTATTAATACAGTTTTACCGAGCCTATGTTAAATGGGCTAACTAAGCTTTTATTAAGAAATTCGTTTCTCATTTGAGACACTCTGTCACTGTATCTCACGAGAGAGGAAAGAAGAACTTATTCAGCTCTCCTGCGATGGGTTACTGGAGTCCTCATTCAAGAGGATGATTGTAATAGAATTTTCACTGGCGAGAATATCAGAGTACCGTCTGATATCGTCAAAGTTTGCTTGTGTTAAGTACAACATATCTCTGTGAATGTGCTTTTCCCCCTTCATTATATGAAAAACAATTTCAGGAATAAACTCAACATCGAATTTGACTTATGTCTAAAACTTTCCAATATTCATCCAGACATGAGGAAGCTGTGCTGGAGTACACCCTTACATTATCGATAGAAGCAAATTAGTGCAATCAGCCTAATATAACAATATATGAATCAATGTGCGCCAATATGTTATTAAGTATTGTGGCTTTTTCCAAAACCAAAACACTGTATTTTGATATTGTATGCATTATTAAAATTTAATGATGATACTCCTTTTTACTTGAGTGTTGTTATAAAGCAGTCAATCTAAGTACCAATTTAGTAATGTAATCATTCAGTTTTAAATGCAATAAAAACTGCTATGACGGAAACACAAAAGATCGGAGATATATTTCGTTTTAGACAGGCTCCTTTTTACAGGTTATTCTATATTAGCTTTACGCTTGTTAGTACTTGGTGGTACGCGGAATTATGAACTTCGATTTAGTGGTACGTCTGTCTAAAAGTTTGGGAACCCCTGATACAGATATATATGAATATGTTAATTGAATGAATAACTTTAGAAAGGGCATTTGTCCTAAAAATGAACTTTTCAGGAGACACAAAAAACGTTTTTCTGAGAAATATAAAGGTACCTTTTTTTCAAGTGTCTACCTTAAATTACAATACATATGAGTTAATATTAGTTGACCTTGTTGAAATTGCTTCATGATCTATAAATAATGTAATAAAAGTAAAATAAAATTTCGGACAAGTGCCCTTTCTATAATGAAATGAGAATAAATTATATTAAAAAAATATTTTTACTTAAAACAAATAGAATATATATTTAAAAAATGTACATTGAACAAATATTAACATACATTGATTGATACATGGAAAAACTATAATGTAATTACTTTTTCTTTTTCATCAACAGGGTGTAGTGTTCCAATTCATTGGTTGGCCATAAAGAAGTTTACTCATAAAATCCTTTAAATTCGTCAGGAAAATAGGTCCAGAGGTGATTTAATTCCTTATTTTTTCCATTAATGAGGACAGGTCCTTCATATGCATTTCTAGTTGGCAGCTCAACTTTATCTTTAAGCTTAAGAGCCTACACTAGTCATGCGAAAAAACGCGCAAGGTAATGTTAAGTCTATCTAAAGATTATTTTCAAATTTTTCGCTTAAATTTTAATATTTTTAAATGATTGTTTTTGCATAAGATACACTCTAAAATTGGGAGGAGTGAGAAGTTGACTCTTTGGAAGAGTGAGAGGCATTTTCACTCTTTTTGGAGTGAATTTTATAAAAATACACTCCTTAAAGAGTGGAATTTTCCACTCTCTAGAAAGGAGTGAAATATGCCACTCCGTTGTCGAGAGTGACTGTCTCACTCCTTTGACAAGAGTGAAATATTTCACTCCGTTGAAGAGTGAAAGCCTGGCATTATATAATTTTGTCCAGATTTATTTATTGAGAGAAACGAAATTATCATTTTTTCTTTTTCTTTTTAGGTAGATTTCGTAAGAAATACTACCTATTACATTCTCCCCTATGTTGGAATTTCTGAAATTTTTTGTAGATTTTCGCTGATCATGATCCATAGAACCCCCCCCCCCCAGTTCAAAACTTTATCTATCTATCTATATGTCTATATAGCTATATAATTTTTTTATGGACACGATAACTTCAATAATTCTGCACAAATCTCTTCCAAACTGATACATATAATCAAGGGACATAAAATCTCGATCAAGTTCGTTAATGGGCAAAATCGAAATGGGGGGGAGGGGGAGTTGTGAAAACAGAAAAAAAAACCACACTGCAAATACAGACGTCTTAAATTCAGACACATGTGTCTGAAAATGTATTTCAGACACTCTAAGTGTCTGAAAAAATAATTCAGACACTTTAAGTTAAATTTCAGACATCGGAGATGTCTGAATTTAAGACACACGAGTGTCTTACTATGGACATAGTATAAACGAACTGAGAAAAATGTCTGAATATTGATGATATGTCTAAAAATAAGACATTTAGAAATTTAGACCCTTAAGTGTCTTAATTTGCATGTGATGACTGTGATGCGATTGTATCACTATATATGCTAGCATTATAACCTTCAGAGAATGTTTTCTAATTGATGAAAGGTGCTAAGATTCTTTTTCATCTACTAACTAATATTACTTTGTAGAAGATGTAACAAAAGTAGTATGTCAAAAATTTTCAAGTCTGCGTACAAATCTTGAAAACAAGTTATTTTTGTGCATTAATTAAATAATTCTTTTCGCAAAAATATAAAGCGCTGCAAAAATTACTTGCGTTCATGGACGTACGCAGGAGGAGGGGGTGCAATGAAGGACACCCCTTCCTTAAATATTTGAAAATAGTAAGATATGTATATTTTAATACAATGAGAGGTGAGCGCCGGCAGAAAGAAATGTGGGGAGGAACAAGCTTTTGCAAAAGATATGCCTCTGGTCCACAGCCTAGACCGATTTTTAAAAATGCAGATTATAAACTTAAAAATGCAGATTATAAGCTAAACATAAAATATTTTGTCAAACCGCATCCACATGATCATTTTTAAACATACCAACTTAAAAAAACAATATAAAAATTTACAATTAAAAATATTAAATACTTAAAAATAAATTTCTAATAACAGTTTTAAAAATGCAGTTTTATAAGTGCAAATTAGCAGGTTAAAAAAAAAAATTCATTGGACTCTGGTTACCCGAACAATCCGTTTAAGATAAATGTAACGCACATGGGCGTAACAGATTTTTTTTTTTTTACGATAAAGTTCGGGGGAGGGGGGACTTCTCTGACGAAAACTTCTCAGATCCTTTCCTTCTAAGGTTTAATTATTCCATAATCACTTGGAAGTGTAAATTTTATTTATTTTTTAATAATCAGAGAAATAAAAATTAATTTATTAAATTTCAAAATCTAGGGAGGGGCAATGCCCTTCACTGCCTCACCTTCTGGCGGGAATTATGCTAAAAGAATATACCAACTACACATCTCATCACCCTCCCACAGACACATCTAAATTTGAAGTATAAAAATTGCTTTTTAATTTATCAAAATTCGAGTAATTATTTAAATGTGAGACGACAAAATATTTATTTTTTCCCTGTTTTCATTCTGTTTTAAAGCACCATAATTGATAATTGTAACACTTAAAAAAAATACGAAATAAAGAAAAGAAAAAATTCTGTTTGTATACCCCCACAAACCGCTGATAAAAACCTAATGATCTGAAGTCAACTGATGAAATCGAATATGAGTCAGACATCGCTAACGGAAATGCTGACATGCATTTTTTTTTCTTTTGTGTGTTTGTGTGTTCGTTGGTAAGATCGACTGTTGGCTCATTACTATTTAAATGTTCTTTCAACGAGTGTTCTTTTTGCGAGAAGTGACGACAAGTGATTTTTTTAGTTTCATTTATACTGTGAAATGCTAAACATAAAAACATTTTATTACAATATCGAAGGACCTATTTGGATATGAATTAGCATAGTACTTATAACAGTATGCGTGTTCTTACAGCAATGCCTGGGCTTGTTGAATTTCATATTTAGCTACAATATAGCTCGTTGGTTTTTTTTTCCATTATTCTACAGCATATTTAAAGAATCTTAGTATAAAGACTGTGGAAACGCCGTGCAAATAATATTTTAAAAACATATATATGTTTTAAAAATGGCGTTTAATCGCTTTATTGTGGAATACTATATTTTCTTTTACATTTTCAGCAACTTGGATTATTATGGAGGTAAGGTTGGGTTTGTGTATGATATAGGTTTGTGTATATATGAATTCAATTTCAATCAGGAATACAGGAAAATATTAAACTTTACTACATAGTGTACACTGTTATTTATTCAGCATTTAAGTTATTTTTATTAGAGTAATTTGTATTTTATATAGTTACGTGCTTTTTTTTATATCCAATAAAGATGTTTAGTTTTTATATATATCTGTGTGTTCATTTGTGTGTTTTCAATTAATGCGTACAATTTTCAGTATTAATGAATTTTTAATATTTCTTTAGACCTATATTTTTTATAAAATGGAATATTTTTTAATAGTTGTTTTCAAACCATGGTATATTATTATGTGAAACTTAATTTGATAAGATTTCAGATTAGTTTTAATGGCAATTTTAATTGAAGAATGCAAAATTTCAAAATTTTAATTGCATTGTGTATTATAGATTGTACGAACTACGGAGAAAGAACCACGAACTATATAAATGACTCATATAAGAAGTAAATCGTTGTGACTTAGTAATTGTTTAACTTAATGAATATTCCAATTTTCTATTTTTAATAGTTAATTTTATTAATAATATATTTTTTTTTACAACTAAAATTTGATTTCATGTAAATAAATTAATATATGAATCATTAGTTACCTTTGCTTTACTGCTTAAAATTGTTGCTTTACGTTATAAGAAACTGGAGAAGATGTAAAATAATTTTAATATTGATTTTTTTATTCCTTTTTTTTTTTTTTTTTTTTTTTTTTTTTTGTAAAAAAGTTATTTTAAATAAAAAATGGAAATTAGAAAAGCTACAATTTAATATATTTACTTACATCAAGTTAAGATGTATATTTAAGACATGATTAGTTTTGAAACTAGAATTATTTTTATCGATCTGTTATTAAAAAAGAATACATACATTTTTTTAAGGATAGATAAAGAGTTATTACGATTATCATCTTATCTGTATATAAAAACAAATTGCCCATATGGTCATCTTAATAACAAAAATATAAAATTGTTAATTAATATTGCATTATTAAGTTTTGTCCTTGCAATTTCCAGTTACATTGCATTATTGATATATTTTCAGTTTTAGTGACAGATCAGTAATTCTATTGCAAATTATATTTTCGAAGCCAATTTCAAGTTAAACAAAATTATATTTATGTGGGGAAACTTTCCTGAACATTGTTGTTAGTAGACCAAGAAAACGAATTACAAAAGCATCGGAATCTCTGTTGAATTCAGGGGGAGGGGGGGGGTGACATTCTCCCCTGGAACATATAAATGCCCCCCCCCCCCCAAAAAAAAATGCGATTTTATGATTTTTAATGGTCAAAAAGCGCAATTTCCCTCCCGAAACTCTATAAACGTCTCCCCATGGAGATAGAAATCCCTCCCAAAGAAAGATGTCTGAATTCAACACTGATCGGAATCAAGTTATCGTGAAATTCTGAATATTTTATAAATAAATTTTCAATATTTCCTATGGAAATGGATTTTTTAAAAATATTTCCTTATGAAAACTTGCTCAAAACACAAAAACTGCATTTAGATATATTTGCTGTGTTCCATCTGAATAATACAATTAAATTCCAAGATATACAGCCATTAGCATTAAATTGAATAATATTCTAAGTAAAAAATCAATATAATGTGAAACGTCGTGGTGGTGTGTATGTGTGTGTGTGGGGCGGGGGGGGGGGATGAGTAGATAAGACCCATGTTTTTCAGCTTTTGTTTTGCTTTAGACTATTTAAGTATGCTAAGTAAAAAATATAAGTTGTTTAGCAAATTTTAAGATACTTTGACTTTTTTTTTTTTTGAAATAAGAAGGGTTTATAACACCAGCCTTGGTTTTTAAAGATGTTAATATTTGAATGATAATGTAAAACATTCAGGGAAAGAAAATATCTTTATTTATTATTATTATTATTATTATTATTATTACTGAATAATTCTATTCAAATGTTAAACTAATTCAAAGCATACTTCAAGAAAAGAAACTTGTACTTTCTACTAAGAAAATGAACTGCAAAAATGAAACTTCTCAATAGCAGATACCTCGGACTGCGGTGTTTGTCTTCTGATTACATCTATTTAGCGAACTGGGTTGGGTTTGCTTCCTGATTATGCAGGGGCAAATTGTTCCAGGGCTCAAACCCCCGCCCCTGGATTTTAGATGCCTTCCAAATTCGGTAAGCAATTTCCGTAAAGCTGATATTTTAAATCTCTTTCGACGTTGTACTGATTGATTATTTTAAATATTTTTAACTTGTAGAGTAGGATAAAATTAAAAACAAAAATTATATTTACCCAAATACTATTAAATAAATATATTTTGTTTTTAATCTTACCCTTTGAAAGTTCAAAATATTGAATATAATCAGAACAATGTCGAAAGAAATTTAAAATATCAGCTTTACGGAAATTGCATACCAAATTTGGGGCCCCCTAAAATCATGGGGGAGGGGGTGTTATGTCCATGACCCAGTTTGCCCATGCTTTAATCAGGTTCTGCTTCTGTAACAATCCTCAACTCTGCTTTATGGGCAAATATTTTACCATTTATTGAGGATTCAATGTGGTCAAACATGGCTGCATTTAATGCTTAAGAAAAAAATAAAGTGTGGTTAGAAATGGCTGCTTATTGCTCACAAATCAGAGCAAAAAATGGCCGCGATTCAGACGTTTCAAGTGTCTGAAATTCAGACACAATTAAGTGCGTCTTAAATTTTTAAGACACTTTAAAGTGTCTCTTTTTTTAACCATCCGTCTCAGACACTTAGTGTCTGAATTTCAGACATTTCAGTTTACAGTGCATAACTTCTTAATTATGATACGTATCAAATCCGTTTAAAGTTATTATTACTTCTAGGAAAAGGACCGAAAATTTATGTATGTCAGATTTTTGAAATCATTAAAAATGGCCTCAAGGGGGGGAAGGGGGGATAAGAGTTTAAGAAGAAAAAAATTCATAACTTCGTCAATTCCCAAGATAAACATTCGCTTCTTGGAAAACATGAAAAAAAAAATTGAATGCACTTAAAATAAAATTTAATGTAACAAAGCATACCTTTTATTATACACGTGAAATACTACTGCTTCGACCGATCGATGGTGTCTTTTTTTTCTTTTAAACATTTCAATATCAATTTTGCTTTTTAACCATAAATATAAAATAAACCTATGTGGAGAAATGATATTTTATCTTTTTTGTACTACTATTTATTTTCTTATAATCATTGTTCAGCACTATATAATGCGGTTATTTTATTTTTGTGGCAACACTAATTTGAGGAAAAATCTTGCATTTCATTTATAAAAACAATGCCGATTTAATTTTTAATTAATAGCAATATTTAATCAAAAACCATGTTTTAACAAAATGTGGGCGTAGTACTATGTCAAAAGCTGCTTCAAAAACCTTTCGAAGGAGAATACCTCGTTTGTTGTTGTATGTTTTGTAAATTCATAGAAAAAGGGATGCTGACAACAGAAATAATATGTATGATTTTAGAATAATAGGACTTTGCGAAATATCGCTAGTTTAGTGAAAAGTACGGTCAAAAGATAAGAGTTTATATTTAAAACAAAAATTAAAGTGAAATCACACATTGTTAGTCATAGAATATCCATCTCTTAAATAGTTATTAATAAAACTTAAAAAAAAAAAACTAAAATAAAGTAAACAATAATATTTGATTAGATTTAAATTCATTAGCAATTAATACAGAGATCTAAAGATTTAAAATTTGAATTACACATGAAAAAAAAAATAATAACGTACATCACAGGAATTATTAAAACTAAATACAACTTAATGGGTATTTGAAAAAGAAAGAAATAATATTAACTTATTAAGATTTTGGTTAATTACTTGCCCTTATGAGCATTTTAAAACTATCATATCATTATAAGGCATGCAATGAAAGCAAACACAATAGTGATAAGCTTGGAATAAAATATTTTAGTTTATTTCTGTCAGTAATCTAATTTAATTCATTATGTAACTCTAATTTAATTTTTCCTTAAGAGTTCAATTATTGTTACAAACTATGAATTAAATAAATATTGCTAATAAAGTATTTTATTCCAATCTTTACCACGCTTGTGTCTATTTTCATTGCATGCTCTAAAATATATGATTCTTTTAAAATGCCCATAAAAGAAACATAAAAAAAAATAATTCACTCCATAAAAAGTGAACATTCACTCCTATGAAAGAGTGGCTATTCACTCCTGTCAGGAGTGAGAATTCCACTCCTTTTGCAAGAATGAATGAATAGTCACTCCTATGAAAGAGTGGATAGCCACTCCTATGAAAGAGTGACTATTCACTCCTATCAGGGTGAAAAAACCCACTCTTTTTACAAGAGTGGATAGTCACTCTTCTGAAAGAGTGAGTATCCACCCCTGTTTAGAGTGAATATTCACTTCTCGGGAGTGAGTATTCACTCTTTCAGAGAGTGAACAATTTCACTTTTGCCTAGAGTGAATAGTCACTCTAAAGAGGTTGGGCAAATTTTGACTCTGCGATAGAGTGAATATCCACTCCTCCGGAGTGAATAGTCACTCTTTCTTATTTAGAGTGTAGCTGAGGTCGATCTCTAACGTTGTTACTATTTACTTTTCGATTTTGGTTCCAGTTTTTTATATAAGGGTACTTTCACACCCGAACATAATCCGGTGTTCCGGAATATGTTCGGGTAACCGATTCCAACCAGTTCCCGGTTCTAACTGGTTCCAAAATTGCAAATGTCCCTTTATAAACAAACTTTAATAAAAATCAAAAGAGTAAAAACTAGCAACGTTATACATTAACCTCAGCTATCCTATGCAAAACTAAATAAAATTAAAAATTAAAATGCGAGCGCGAGAAATTTGAAAATAATCTTCGATAGACTTAACATTAGCTTGAGCGTTTCGTCCCGTGATCAGTGCAGTCTCTTAGGTGAGAACAAGTTGCTGTTTAACCCATAAATGTATTATCTTGTTGTGACAAGTCAGATATATATTAAAAGTACATAAAAGATGCTATGTGAAATCGTACTTTAGCATTTTTTGTGACATTTATCCCTCATGATTCTTCTGAAATGCCTCCTCTTTTCTACGCGGATGACCACCATTTAACAAAATTTAATATATATTTCGTCTGAACAAGTCATAGTTAATTTTTTTGGTGCATTTAACAAACAATACTCTTTTACATCATAGATGATTTTATAGCTCTTTTTATAATGGAGAAATCTGTGTCATTTCTGAAAGGACACATGTCCACGGACAAGTGCCTTTTCAATATTGAAAAATGTTTTCCTCTTCCTTAACGTTAGGGAAATCATTCATAGAGCCCATAATAATGCCCTTTCCTTTCAGAAGTGATAGGATATTAGAAAAAAAAACATCACATTCTGCAATAAAACCATTTTTGGCAATTTTGGACTAGTGTCCTTTTTAGAATGACTGATGCAATTACTCCTCCATTTTTTGTTGATATTTATTACATGTGAAATAGTTTCGCTTTAAACTGAAAGTTTTAAAAACTAATTTGTATGAAACTCATAATTTATGTGTGTGTTGTCATAGGTGTCCAAAATTAAAGCTACAAATCCAAAATCAGTGATTTTTCGCATCGATTTAAAATCGTTACTTCATGATTTAAGACTGTTTCTAATGGGAAGTTTAAAAAAAAAATAAACATGAAAGAATCCGTTATGGCATTGAATTTTAGATAACAGGTTGCAAAACGATTAAAAATGAAAGAATGAGACACACTGCTTTGTTGGCATATTTTTTTTACGGATATAATTGTAAAGATATGAAAACTTTTCAAGAAAGACTTTTATTTAGTGATTTTTTTTTAATTGTCTTTATTTTAAATATTTGTGCATTTACTTCTATATTGGGTACTTACATTAAAATTTATATCTATTCCTCAGACTACCAATATTTGACGCAGGGGGAGTTATTGTCAGTTATACGATAATTCTATACCTTGTATCACAAATCTCACAACATCTCTAGAACTCCATAACGAAATGCTATTTAAAAATTTTCATCATACTAAAAATGTCTAGGTCAATTACAGAACTAGCAGTGAAAGTACTGTTGAAATCCGTGATGTAGAATTGACATGCTCCATTCTTATTGATCGTCATTGAACATTACAACACATGTAAGAACCTATTTTACATAATTTTTATAGAAGTGCCTAATGAGTGATATTCTATAATCCTAATCCACAACAAAACAATACCCATGACTATGGTTTATGTACATGTGTGGGGTAATTTTATTTTTAAAAAAATTCAGCCGTTGACACCAATAAGCTAATCTGCGGCTTAACCATTTGTATCACCACGTTGCATATCTGCAACATACCCAAAATTCAACGTTACTTATACAGTGCGACTTAAAAGACGATTATTTTTATTGCTGCTATCTCCCAACACAGCAGTTAATATAAAGTGTTCATAGAATTCTCAACCGACAGCGAAACTGAGTTATTTTTTCTTGGAAAAGTTTTATTCATCTTTTGTACAATTTCGCGTCGTTATTGATAAAATGAACTTTGTAGAATTAAAAAGGCTGGAGACGTCCAAAAATAGATTTTATACAAAGGCAATATCGAATATTTAACAATTTTGCATTAGACAATTGAAAATATTTGTTAGAAGTATGTATACTTTTCTGTTTCTTGTAGACGTGAAATAGGTAGTTCATTTTAGTCAATAATTTTTCTTTTTTTAAAATTTATTTTTTATTTTTTTATTTTACATACTTAAAATGATGTATTCTAACATCTGAGGGAATATTTTTCAGATGGGAGTTGTTGAGTCATAAAGGGTTAATAATACTTCCATTTATTTATGTATTAAATAATAATATGTCACAGACTATATTCTAACTATCATGATTTGTTTAGAAATATTTAAACTATTTAAAGTTTAACACATCATTCCGATCTTTAACTATTATTATATTTTAATCGTTAGTTTGTTCATCAAACTTCATCATTTTCAAAAATTACATCTTGATCATTAAGGAGGGGAATCTGTTTCTTTTCCCTCCATCCTCTAACAAAATATTAATTATCCCACAAAATAATCTTGGAAATAATGGTAAAAAAAATGATTTTTTAACGTAATCTTTTATAAGATATAGAAGTGGAAAAACATTCCTTATTTTTTGCATCACTAATTAGTTAATAATGTGTAAAAATGTGTCTCCATAAAAAATTAATCCATAAGACACGCATAAAGATTATATTTTTTTTCTGTCGTCGATAATGTACTGTTTCATTAGAGAATTTTAAATTAATTTTGCATTTTTAATTATTAAAAACATTCTTTCTTAAATTCACCAAAATAATTAAACAATTTTTTTGAGAAAATGCGTTATTTTTTCAATCAATATTTTGGGGGTTTTTGTCATTCTGGAATATAAAGGAAGTTTCTTTTTTTAACATAAAAATATTTCTTGCACATTATATTTCTTTCCGATCAGAATAAGTAATAATAATAATTAATAACGACAGAATTCTTTTCCAACGATATATTTTTTTAACTTAATTATGCCACAAACATATAAGAATATTCAAGCGTTTTACGTTATTTATTTTTTTAATTTGGTAGGAATAAACAAATTACACTTTTATTTCATGTTGATATTACATATGAATTTTTTTAATACATAAAATTAAAAAATATATATGAGGTCATGAATTGAATGACATGATGACATGAATTACAACCGTAGTGTTATGCATTTAAAATCAATTATATATTATTGGATGTTGTTAAAAGTAATCTAATTTTTATGTAACATCAGACACATGGAATATTCACAACTATAATAAACCAGTTTAAATGTTTAAATGTAGTATTAATTAAAATTATTAAATAAATTATTATGGTTACGCGTTTTGCTAGAAAATACATACAGTTTAAAAATTACAGATAGGAAATTTAAAATTGCATAGCAAACAATAGACCATGACGATAACACGGAAATTTGCAACAGTACCAAAACTGATCTAATTATTTCATAAAAAGTTACCTGATGACACAAATTGCTCTAAATACATACTGGCTCTAACATACTGGCTTTAAATATCAAATGCCAAACATTCGAAACAGCCTCTTAGAGATTCTGTGCTCTGGATTTAGCATTCTGTAATGTTCGCGAAATTGTAGCGGACGGAAATTGCCATTTTAGAGCGCTGTTGGTATGTCTGTATGGTACAGAGAATAATTACTCGCGCATTCCTAATCCAATCGTAAAACATGTAGATAATTGAAGCTCTTATAATCCGTTTATTATTGGTGATAATTCTTACGGTGTTTTGATTACTCATGAAACCGATTACATGAATGCTGTGTTAAAAAACAGTATGTATGGTGGCGATCATCTTTATGAAAACATTCTATTTACCAGATCTGTCACAATAGTGAGAGGTTATAGCATTACATGTTTTATTGTTTAATACAATCGTGACTGTTTGTGACATCATCTATTTTATTGCTTCGTATATTTGAAATGTTTTAAGAGCTTAGTGCCTTCTAGCTTCACAGTTAAACATTTTGCTGCTAAATTAAGAATAAATAAATGAAAAAAAAATTCTGTTTTAATTACATTTGAGGATTTAAATTACAGTAAACTTTACTTCATTAAATTTTAGTAAACTTTAATTTTTGTCGTATGTATTTTACTATTTTAAATTTCTTAAACCTAAATTAATTACCTCCTCACGCACATAGAGATAGAAGTTCTCGAGGATTTTTTTAAAGGAAGGAGGGGAGTTGAAGAGATTTAGTTCCACTTGGAAAAGTTATATTTTCATTTTTTAAATATCGTATTTAAAATTTTCTTTAATAGCTGCATTCTGGCATTTTTATCAATTTACTTCTTTTTTATTAGTTGTACTTTTTGTCCATCATTCTACTTTTCATTGGTTTTCAATGTGATGCTGCTGGGTTAAAATATTGAAAAGTTTTGCATTATACAAGTTCTTGAAAATTATTAGTTATTGTTCCATTTATCAACATATTTTACAACTACAGTACGAAAATGCAAGTAATGATTTCTGTACGATACAAACATAGCGACAGCACAATAAATAAATAATTTCCACCCGCTACAATTTCATGAACATTATAAAATGCTAAATCTAAATAACTAATCAAAGGAAACTTTCTATATAAGCCTAAATAACAAATGGAGTCGCTAAGTAAGCCTAGGACTCACTAAATAAATGAAAAGGAACGGAATAATGAGCGACTGAAATCTACACCTCTACAAAATGTAATAAATAAAATAAATACCTCAGTTTTTCTAGATCACTAGTTGCGAAATACTTGCCAAACTTCAATATAAATGAATGCGAAGAATCATGTCTTCATTTCTGGACAGAAAAATACCCTCATACAGGCAGTAACTTGAGAGGTGGGACACCACTTTTGGTAACTTTTTGTCAAACAACTTGACGGACTAGCATAGTATCATTGTTTTCAAAGTTGCCATTGGTATTTTCAATTAAGATTTTGCGTTCATCCGTTGCAATATAAATGCTTAATTCATTTATTTCTTTAAAGATTGTTTTATTGTTTTGTATTTGGTATTTGTGTTTTTCATTTTCATTTTGTATTTGTGTGTACATGTCTTCTGTTTAAAAATATTATTTGCTATTAAACTTAATATATTTTTTAAACTATCCATGGTTTAAACAAAGTAATTTCTGGGGGGTTCAGGACTGATAAAGAAGATTTTTCCATTAAAGAATACATTTTGAAATTCAAGTAAGTGGAATTTATATAAATTATGACATTTGTTTTTAAATGTTTTGTCCAGAATAGCTGATAGTTTAAATGTACTTGCGATAACTTTTTTAGTCATCATAATTTTGAATTGTAAATATATAATACATGTGAGGAATATTAAATCATTTACTTAAATTCTCCATCCTTCCTCACTCGTTATAACAAACATAGATTTTAAAGTTTTTAAGTAAGTGTGAAAAGTGTTTCTTTCGTATTTTGTATAAAATGTAACTTGTGAAAAACCGTATTTTTGATAATTTATTTTTTAAAAACATATTTTTGATTTATTTTGATTGTCGTTTTCTTGAATTGGATGCACTTGCGTAGTGTCTCCTGGAGGTTGCAACTCCGAGAGACAAGACGCAAATCACGACAATTTGGCATTTTTTTTTAATTCGTGCCAAACAAAAACTGCACAATGATTGCTGAAAAGTGCGTAGTGTATATGAAGGCAATTTGGACACACCAAAGATTGATAGTGACAGTAGTGTATGGTTTGTCGGTGTTGTGCCGGCTAATGGAAGAACGTCAGATGAGGGAGATTCTGTGAGTGCATGTGCGGGTGTGACTCTGCCAATTGTTGATCGCAAGCCTGGATTTGGATCGAAGTGGGGTTTTTAGTTACTTGAATTATTGCTAACAAATATTCTGTAAAATAGTTTTAACATTTTCAATCGGCTGTGAACTTTTTTCTGTGGTACCATCGAATTGTTTGTCGTCAAGTTTTGATAGGTTCCATTTAATTAATGATTAATTTACTTAAGTATCACTTCTGAAACAACAACATAGCTAATATTAAAACAATCAATTCAAATTTTTTGTTTAGTTGTACTTTTTGTGAATTATAGAGTTAATTGTATTTTTTGTGAATATGAATTACAGGTGTAACGAGTATTCTGTATTGGGCCAAATTTTGAATATGTAATCGGCCAACACGGAGTAGTTCTAAAAATTTACTTCCTTTTTGCTGTCATTGCTATAACAGGTAACCTTCTTTGCATTGTGATGGAAATTTCCATCGCTGTTTATTTAAATTTTAATAAATAAATCAACTTCTTCGCCACCACTATATTTATATAGAAATATTAATCTAGTAAATTTCCCGTGAACTATGTTGCTGAACAAAGTTAAAAATCTATCTTAAAATTTCTGGTGTTAAAATTTCTGATATTTAATATATGTATAAAAAAACAATTGTAAAAGAAAAATTCATGCAAAGAAGGGTTAAATAATGAAAAAGCTGAAAAACTTATATGTTCCAAATTTTCAAAAAAGAAAAAGTATTTTACATTTAAAATTTTGTTGTATAAAACGCATCATTTTCTCAATACTTGATAATGAATCGTTTGTGCTTTGATGAATGTAAAACGCAAATTTGTTTCTGTTTGCAGTTAGTTGGTTTTCAATTTTGTGATGTGTTCTTCAGTTTGGCAGAAATATTAAATTCATTCATAGGAATTCCCGAACATTTTCACTCAACGTAAAAAATATCCAAAGATGGGAAAATCTAACTACTATAAATTTTCCATTGCAACTGGAAAAAACCCAACTCGTGTTGTGAGATGAAAGCAGAAGTAATTTAAGAATGATAAATAGATCGTTTCTCACTAACTCATAATCTAAATAACATTAAGTGCTTCAAGACTGTTCATGCAACGAAAGAACATTTATAAAGACTTTATTAATAGCTCATAAACTCTATAATTTGTGTATAATTGACTCTTGCAACCAACCTAAAAAAACACCTGTGAAGTAGGACTTTACAAGAATACGTCATGTGGAAAAAATACATAAACTGTTAATTAATAAACTCTAAATTTTCATCGGATCTACTCACAATGTAACCGTATAAATAAGGGCAAATGAGGACTGACGTCATAATGTCAAATAGCTACTATAACTCTTTTAATGTAACTGAGTAACGTCTTCCAATGTATTTGTACGAGTTAAATGTTTAATTATATAATCTTGAATGGAACAATCAGTGTATTTTTTGCTTCGACTCATCTAGACTAAGACTTTAGTATTTCAGCTTAAGCGTAAGCCATGCTTAACGCGTTCTGCTAAACCAAATTTGGATTAAACGTTGGGAACGGCAGGATATAACAGCCCTGTACCAAGGATATACACAATCTATGGACGTCGCAACGTCAGAAAAGGTAAGAAAAATCTCTTATCTTAATTTGTAAAGTACAGTAATAACTCGGTTTTCGTTGACTTCGGTTATCGTCGAGTTTTTCCGCAAAAGATTTGTTTTCGGTTTTCGTAGGGTGCCTCGGATTTCGTTTATTTCCTGTGTATTTTTGCGCTTTTTTAATTGATTTCGGGTACTCCGTCATGGAACCAAAGGAAGTTCCTTGTAAGCAGCTTGTTTAATAATAATGTCTTGCCCATTTCAAGCTAATTTTAAAGAATCGGCAGAAACAGACCACTTCGGACAGATTTTTTGAACGGCATAGTTCCTTTGACTCTGAAGCTAGTTCTGCTGCCAAAAGACCAAAAATGGAAGTGACAACAGATACAATGCCTTGATACCATACGCTAGGAACTCTATATTAATTTTTTATTGATTTTAGTATTAAACGCTATACTTATTCTCTATTAAATGTGTTTGTGATAAGTATTTTGGAGTGTTTAGAATGAATAAATTACATTTACTTAGTTTCATATGGATATAATTGACTTGGTTTTCGTCTGTTTCGCCGTTTGTTTTCGGATGGACTATCTACGAAAACTGAGATATCAATGTACTGTTTTTTTTATGTATATAATTAGACCGCGCCGCTACGAACTTTTCTTCACAATTTTATTATGTAAGTGTAAAAAGAAAAAAAAAGAAATTTAGAATAATCTTTTATTAAGTTTTCTTGTTAGGTACAATGTTTTAGTTTGTTATATATGCTAAGTTGAAAATATTTATAATCAGCAATAATTTGACTGTTTTGAAAAAAAAAAAAATATATATATATACGCATATATGTATATATAAATCAGACATTTATGAAAATATCATGATATTTACTAACCCTGTACGTGTACATACATATCTGTATACACTTTATGAGAGATTTTCATTTACTGACAGAACAACTATAAATCATACACGATTGTAATTATCTGACATTGATTGTCCACAAAATGCAATTAAATACACTATAAAGACAGAATGGTCATCGAATCAGTAGGTGTAAAAGTGTGTAGTGTATATGAATGCATTTTGCATGCACTGACGTTGGATAATTACAGTGATGTTGTATGGTTTATCAGTGTCGTGCCAGTAAATGGAAAAGCGTCAGATGAAAGAGAGTCTGAGTTCATGTGCAATTGTAACTCTGCCAATTGCCTGTCCGCAGCCTAGCTTTAAATCGAGGTAGGTATTTTATATATTTGAATCATTGCTAAGAATTATTTTGCAAAAATTTCAAACATTTTAAAGCGACCAAGAACTTTTTTTATGGTACCACCAAGTTGTTTGCCGTCAAATTTTGATGGGCTCAATATAGTAAAATAAATAAAATAAAAAATGAATTTTAAAATTTACACATTACCCAAAATAGTACATGACATGAAAATGAGTAGCGCTGGTAGAGCTGGCCGACAATTCTCTCCTTATGTCGACATATAAAAAAAAAACGTGAGGATGGCGAAGGTGTCAGAAATTATGAAATATGGTTGATCATCAGAATCTCATGAGGTAGTGTTCGTATAGTGGAATTTTCCAATACTAATGAAGCTCTGAAATTTTATTTTTGTTATTCATTTGTTTCTTGACAAGGATAGATATACCTTATTAACAACTTATAACTTATTGCAACTGAATAGCTGCCAATGCAAATTCATATTTTAAGGCTATGTTTATGTTTTAAGCATTTAAATGAATAAAATGATATAAAATTACATTTAAATGAACATTTTCAACCTTTTTAGCTCCAGCTTATTCTATTTCCTTTAAATTCCTAACTAATTCTTCACTGCAGTATATCCGAATAATAAACTTTTGATAAACACAGACACTTCTGCAATTTCCTCCGCTAAAGAAATGCTAAATGATAGACATCTTCAGAAAAATCTGTCTATGATAGAAACATATTTTAAAGTTTTAATTCAAGCCATTAAAAAACTATAATAGAAGAAACCCCTGTTAAATTATGTTGTTCGTAAAATAAAGTTTAAAAAGTGAATTTTCGCCATTATTCCTTAATCCGCAGGAAAAGGAAAAATCAGAGAAAAGTTCAATTTTACTTTAATGAGAAAATTCAGGTTTTAAAGATGTATTTTTGAAAAATGATTGAGATGTTACAAATTGAGACATTACAAATACTTCTCGGTAATATCGATTAATGTTAAAAAAATCGTTTTCTGCATTAAAAAGTGTTTTAGAAGATATTGAACAAAATCTAGCTGTTGAAATTTTAGAAAAATGCGTAGTTATGTACAGCAATGGAAATTACTCGCAATGACGTTAAAATTTGTGGCGATGTGCTTATCACTTTTATTAACGGTTTTATAAATAATGCATTTGTTTCCAAGTAGTAAATATTGATGTTATTATTAATTATCTCAGATATAATAAAGTGTCAATATAACAGGAACTTAATTTAATGGTAAACTAGACGGAACCCGTCAAAACTTGACGGCAAACAACTTGTTAGTACCGAAATTTTTGAAGAATAATTCAAATAAAATAAGAAAAATCATTCTGTCTGTAGCGGCGATCGAACCCACGCGATAATCAGAACAGAGAAGAAACGCGCTTTATGCTATTGAGTGCGCTCTAAAACTGGTTAGGTTCTAGATTTAAGTTTACGCATGCGTAGATGGGGCAAATTCGTGTGAAAAATAAATTTGACGGAAATCCCTTTTCCTTTTAATATATAAGATTGTGCTTAGGATATTATTACTGCCGATTGCGTTAATGGCGCCATCTGTTTTAAGATAAGAGAATCAAACACATGAACAGAGAGCCCTATTCTGCAATAATTAGATCTAGAACAAATGCAAAACTGTAAGGATATCTACAATATCCAGCTTACTTTGCGAAATTTCAAAGCAAAAGTCTTATTCTCACATATAAGTTGGAAAAATTAAAGGAATTTGTAAATACTTAGTTCCACACATTTTAGAGAGCTATTTTAAAACAATGGAGGTTTTAATTACATATTAAAAAATTGCAATTGTAGAGCGAAAAAGAGAATATGCTAAGGAAATGTAAATGGCATTACTTAAAAGAACAATTTGAAACATATTAAACTCTTTATAAGTATATCCAGTTGGATTTTTTTTTTTTTTAATTCATTGTATGGATATTTTTTAGCATTTCTTCTTCTTATTTTTTTTTAACTACACGACCTTTAAAATTTTTCATTAAATTATTTTTTATCAGTCTGATTCTAAAACCCCAAATTTAAAATTTGCTGTTTGGAGCTAACGTAATACATATTTTTTATTGAGTAATTAAAACAAAATATTCTTGGGTGTTAAAGTTTACTTAATTATAAAGCATTCTAATAAAAAAAAATACAAATTATATAAATTTCCATCCTAAATTAAATATGGCATTACTGAAATAAATTATTCCCAATAAATAAGAATAATCATTCTGTCCATAGAGGGGATCGAACCCACACGAAAATCAAAACAGAGAAGAAACACGCCTTTTACCACTCGCCACTGTTTTCACATTTGAGTGTGCTCTAAAACTGGTTAGGTTCTAGATTTAAGTTTACGCATGCGTATTGGACACAATTTTATGTGAGTTGATGGAAAAGTCTTTTGCTTTTAAATATATAGATGACATTTTCCTTAAAAAATACAGCCCCACCAGTGGCTGAGAGGTTCTGCTCTCGAAGCTGGTAGACGGGAGGTGCTGGGTTCGATCCCAATCGCGCCCGTCGGCCTAATCGTTCGGAGTTTTCGTGGTTTTCTTCGAGCCGTGGATTTATCCATGCGTAAATATGGGTTAGGTTCCCTTAGAAAGACCCCCACGAAGGGCACTCCCCCCGGGCCTATATCCCAAGTGTAGATAATTGGCCGTCAATAATCAACCCAACCCTTAAAAAATACAAGTGCATATTTGTGCTTTACAGTATATTTAGAAGTTTTTTAGTGCATATTTTGTCCGTTTCTAAGTGTATATAATCCACTGTCTATAACCATAAATAAATAAGTACATGATTGCTCAAAATTATCAAAATTTTCTCATTGAAACTATTTTATGTATGTAGTTGTGATAAATCAGTTCGAAAAAAAAAATAATTACATATACCAAAAAAACCTTATATAAGCATAATGTTAAATTTTACCAATAAATGACAGTTGATTTTATTATTTTTATCAAGATCTTGCATACATGCGAGCAAACGTCTTTCTAATTTGTCAAATTTTTAACTGTATTCAGGGCTCCCAAATGGCCCGCTTTTTTAATACTAGTATTTTCAGAGAAAAAAATTTTTTTTAGATTTTTCTTGCAAATTTTGTAGAAACCTACCCTGAAAGTTATTTCTATTGCAAATGTTGTAGAAGCCTACCATGAAAATATTTCTTAGAATATACTGGTATTCAAAACGCCGACTTTTTGGGAGCCCTGTGTATTAGAAACCAAGCTAGTAGAAGGGTGTTTATTTAGTCCATAAATGGTATATTTTAGTCTATAAATGGATATTCTGTTTCACTGCCCACTCTAACCACATGATAGACATAGCTAGATTACTCGACTGTTTTTAACACTTTCCAACCTAGTTGAAAAGTGTTTATGACTTCGGTTTGTCTGCCGTCTGTCCGTCTGTCCGTAGAGCCATCTGCCGTCTGTCCGTGCTCTAACTCCCGTAAATATGCTCGGATTGCCTTGCAATTTTTATATGTTATTATCGTTATCTATAGCACGTTCCCTATTTCAACTGAAGTGTGTAGCACTTATAGTTTTTTTACAGGGATACTCAAAAGAATTCCGTTACATTACGGTCTATGGGGAAAAATCATTTGCGGTTTATTTTAATGATGTTACACAATTGCAAACACATTGTCATTGATATATATCATTAAGGTGTATTACAAGAAGCTTAATATGGAATAGGATGTGGATAACACTTATAGTTAATTTACAGGGACAGTCAAAAGAATTCCGTTACATTACGTCTATGGAGAAAAATCGTCTGCGGTTTATTTAAATAATGTTTCACTATTTTAAACGCATTGAAATTTATATATATCACTAAGGTGCAGTAAAAGAGGCTTACTACAGAAGTGCGTTTTCAGTTACTGAGCGCGATTTTAAATTTAACTCACTTTTTGTTTATTACGTGGTGTGTATAAATTCTGTAGATCCTATACAAGGAAGCACAAAAGTTCGCGAAGACATTTTCGTTTATTGACAGAAACTCCAGAAGGAGAATTTTAAACTGTGCTACGCGTTTCTTAACTGAACTAAAATTTGGCATCCTATGTAGGATATATACAAATCTATAGATCATATAAAGGGCTGAATAAAAGTATTCGGATATTTTTCCGAATATTGTATACGTTGGAAATTCCTGAAATTATGTTTTTAAATATGTTATGCGTTTTTCGAAATTGTTTACTTAGATGTTATCTTACAGCTTATTAAACGGTATGATTTATAAAATTATTTTGGAAGCGTTGGAAAGTGTTACATAATCTATGCTTGACGCATGATTTTTCGTTTTTGTTTATATAAAACTTTCAAATAGTAATAATAAAATTAGATTTAGTTTAATTTCGATATTTTCTGTTATACATTTTCCGGTTGCAATTTTCAAAATATTTTTCAAAATTAAATGATTAAAATTTAAACAGTCCGAAGTTTATGAATTTTTTTCGTATGTTTTTTTCTCTATTAAAAAACCGACATGGAGAAATTCCGAGGGCAGCTTTAACGGTTTTACGCTGGGTTACATAAGTGTAGCTGTTCCGATACCATTCTAAACAGCTTAGCTACTATCTCGTAAGGAAATATATGTCAAAATACACATCTAATAATCAGTGTAAAACTACAAAAAAATAAAATAAAAATTTCGTTTAACCGAGCAAAACCAGAGATTTAAATTTGCCGAAAGTTGTTCGAAATATAATGCTGAAAATTTTGTATAAGATTTGTTTAAAAAAATATTTTTGGCATATGCAACATGCATTTTCACAGACAATAAAGGCATGTTGGAAATTTAATAATCTCTAAATATATTTTGATCTGCATTCAAAGGTACCATAGCTGCCAAAGTTCACGCTTTTCTCTTACCACATTTTTAATAGTAACTTTCGACTTATTTTATCGCAGAATTTGTGTGATTACATAAGACGAAGTCACTATTAAAAATAGTGGTATCGAATGAGCGAAAATATTTCTATAAAGTACCCACTCGTTTGCGTCATAATTCATTCAGTTATTATTTGGACAATTCTTGCTTTTAAAATTCTATTGTCAGTTCTTATCAAGGAACTAAAGATGCGCATTGCAACACATTTCAATTTGTTTTTTTTAACCTTTAATTTCGTTTTACTCATTTGAAAGTTACGACCGAGTATTCGCTAAATAGGCATATATATATATATATATTAACTATTGATTTTAGCTAATCTCTGGCTTTCTCACCTCTTTGTTTTGTCCGAAAAGTTTAATAACAAAGTTGTGCAACTTCAAACTACTAGAAGAACAATATATTACGACGGATGAATGGAAACCATGTATGATTAGAAGTGTCACGTTTTACTATAGTTTTTGTGGCGCAGTGTCTCATCATTAACATCATAGAAGTGAAGCTCAATAGTATAAAATTTATAGAAAAGTGGAGTCTTACTCTATGTTAAAAGAAACTTGAGTAAGTGTGTTTTTCATAACTTCAACTTAAATATATACTGAGCCGATAATATACTCCGTAATAAATAAATTTACCCATTGTAAATACTCTTTTTGGATCCCTGATAAATCGTTTTTATTTTTTCCTTACTGAATTAAATTAAATTTACTCATATTAATAAATTTCAATAATTCAAATTTTATTTTTTTCTTTATTTTTTTTATTTCATCATCATTTAACTAAATTAAATTCAGATGATACATGTGTTTATATATAGAAGGTGGTTATAATTAAAGTCCCACTTTCAAAATGCTGTAAAAAAAAAGAACCACTGCGCAGAATGACTTCAAATTTGAACTTAGAATACTGGAAGAAGGGGGAAATGGTATGGTCTAAAAAAAAAAAAGTTCAAAATGTATCAATAGATGGCACTGTAAGCGGCATATTATGTCCTTTTTATGCGGTTTATAGCCCAAGGACAATTAACCCATTTTCGGCCAAAGGTGCTTAAACGCACCATTTCAATAAATATATTTTTATTAACACTGTGACGTATATTTTTGATTAATTTAATTTTTCTGCTATTTTTAAGGTGCTGGAGACATCTATAAAATATTAGTAATTCAATTGAAGTAATCACTTTCTGTTGAGAAATTTTCAAAATACGCTGGTTTTTTACTTGAAACGATTATTGACAAATTCGACTTTTTGAAAATGTATAATTATTCCACTTGAGATTAATCATATGTTTTTATAATGAAGTAAAGTTGCAAGGTCTGTAAATAAAATAAAAATAAAACAAATGCCATAAGAAAACTTAAAATTTTTTATTTAAATTTAATGGCAAATTATTAATGGTAAATTAATAATGGTAACGTCAAATTAAATAAAATATTATTTTTCATCCACAAAACTTTATTGCTGTCTTAATGAATGTAATTTAAACAAATTTCAATGAAAATAATACCACATTTTATAAAATTTCTATGCTTGGCCTAAAATGGGTTAAAAACCGATATTTCCCATCGATTGTGGTACGACCTTGCCGTGGTGAATGGGCGTTCCACTAACAGTACCATAACTGTTGACTGATTTGGAAGTCATTTTTTCCGTCAAACAGCCGAAACACGCAAGCACATTGAACAGTACAGCTGGTTTACTGTGCAACTCATGCGTACTTCGATTAAAAATGTCACTTGTAGTCGAATCCACTTTCGTTATGCCTCTTACAGCGCCATCTATTGATACACTTTGGAATTTCTTCTTTCTCATGCCATAGCGTTTCCCCTTCTTCCAGTATATTCAGTTCAAATGTGAAGTTATTCTGACAAGTGGTTCGTTTTTTACAGCATTTTGAAAATGGGACTTTAATTATAATCACTCTGTATATATATATATCAAATGCAAACACTATATTATTGTAAAAATGCTTTGTTTTAAATATTTAAGAAGTTGTAAAGTCTTACATTCAAAAACAAAATTCCAGTTTATTTCGTTTATATAGGTTAAGTTGTATAAAATTAACCTATTAAATAACGTTTCTGAACTTCCTAACATTGATTGCTTTCATGTATAACAAAAGTTTTTCTATGATCCCTATAGCTTAACCTTTGGACTTCAGATGAATTGGGGTGCTACACTGCAAAAAATAATTGTTGATTTTACAGTATAAAACTGGCACCCCAGCTGCCAGTATTATACTGTAAAATCAACAATTATTTTTTGCAGTGTATGTCAAGTTTATGGCCTAAACTTATTTTCTGATAAAAAAGGGATTAAACGCTATCAAGAGTATGTCGGAAGTAAGTTATATAATCTGATCTTTGGGGTCTCCAGAACGTTATATGGTCTTCATATTTTCGGTCAAGTTGAGTAATAAATGCTGTTTATGCATCCATACTCAGATGTTAACACATCTGCAATGTGGCAACAACTTTGTTAAGCTATCAGAAACGTTATAATTTAACTTTATTTTTATTTTAATGTTTATTTTACTGTTACTCACATTTTAATATTACTTCTTTTAAGTTATAACTATATTTAAGTAGGAAATTATACATTACAAAATTAAACTATCAGACTGGACAAACAATTGATTGGGTGTTTTCATATTTAAAAGAGTAAGTTAAATCAATTTGAATAAATCTATCTAATAAAATATCTTTTCTTTAACATCTTAAAATTGATAGTTTTTATGTAAAAAATAATTTTATTCTGATCCTTAGTACTTTACTTACGTACTATCAAAACTTCAGATGAATTAGGGTGATAAGTCAAGATGATCGTCTCCATTTATTTTCCAGGAAACAAGGGCTTGAACACTAAGACGAATATGTCAGATGTAGATTATTTCCTTTTTATCTCTGCAAAGGGTAAATTGTCTCCTAATTTTAGGTCAAGTAGAGAAATAAATGTTTTTAATGTACCCATATTTTTTATTTGTATTATGGTAACATTTCTCTTATGTCATCAAAGGATATCCAATGGTCTTTTTTTAATTTACCTTTAATATAATGATTCACTAATAGATCTTCAAATTTTGTCCGCTTTATACAGAAAATTTAACATTATAAAAGTAAGAATCTCATAATGAATAAGGAAGCATTAAATTCTGGGTTTTTATAATATCTAAACATTTAACGCTCTGGATATTTTCTGAATGGATAGAACAATATTAGTGGAGGATTATCTGAGTGGTTAGAAGAAACAAAAGAAAATGTTTTAAAGAAACGAGGATAGATAATACGTGCACTGTAAATAAATTCCTTCCAACGATGACTTATTGAACGGCTTAAAAAAACAGAATCACCAAAACATGAGTCACACGATTTTCAAAAACTCTTTACTATCGTTAAACTTGAACAATGGTTCAAATTTTCGACATTATATGATAATATATAACAACTATTCAGAAGAAATAGTTCTATATACTGTTCTATATGTGGCTTCTATGTTCTGCTTTAGAGCAGGATAATACCTGCCCACTTGTCTAGTGGATAAAATTATGGATACAACTGAAGAGGATTCAAGTCACGTTCTAATCGTTCTACGTTCCGGATTGGATGTACGTAATATAATATCTTTACTAAAGAGCCATCACGTATTTTGGAAATTTATTTAAAATTTCTCTGGAAAAAATATAATGAAATCATGTTTAAAGAAAATGTAGTCACAGAAATATAAATTTTCTGAAGAAATCCGTATTCAATGGCAGATTGAGAAACAGTCAGAGATCCTGGTCCGAATAGCTGTTGTTTGCACAAAAATTTTATAGCGACTTTGTGCTTCAACAGCTTCTTGTTTAATATTTTACAAGTCTTTAGTTCAACATTTTACCAGGTCATGTTTCAATACATAGGAGTTTATGGTTGAACCATAGCAGCAAATGTTGAAACGAGGTTTCCCCCATCTTAAGGTGACAACTATTTTGGCATCATGTTTGGGTGAAATGTTGAAACAAGTTTGTAAAACAGTGGAGTTTCCTTTGACTGATTAAAAAAAAACTGTCTTTTTAAAATAAATAAATGATTTTTATAGAAGTTGAACAAATGACCTTTGTGATTGCATATGTTTGCAACAAAAAAAATACGTCATATATATATCCTTTCAAAGTGAGTGTGTTTGTCCTTTTTAAGTAATTTTTAATGGGTTTTTTTTTTCAATTTTTATTACTTATTTCAAACATGATACAGATTAAGATAGCCACAAAATGTTAATGACAGTGATACTTTATCGAGTACACATTAAGTCCATAAATGTAACATACACATCGTATAATGCAAGTATTTGTTCAGAATGCATAGTGTCAGGAAACTATTGTGATCATGATTTGTGTGCGTATGTATGGGTGACAACGATAACTGCCGAACGGTACTTCCCATTCAGCTGCGACAATGGTCTATGTCGTACACCACTATCGCAGGGACTGTATAGATTTTCGTAAAACTCGACAGATGGATTATATATTTAATCCCTTTTTAAACCACTTCCAAACCATTTTTCAACCGACTCTATAGGGTTTTCCCAAACGAAAGAAATCTGACATAGTAGAAGTTATAAATAATGTTAATTATAATGCGATGTCCTCAAACTAGAATACTAAGGGACTGGACACTAAGGTAACATGTCCAGTTCCAAAATTGAATATCCAGCGTCCGAATCTAGACGATTCCATTGTTAGATATTTATAAAAATTATTTTATTACTTTTTTATTACATTCTGGTAACGTAGACCAGTTTTCAAAAAGTTGAGTACAGTCACTCCAGATTTTACAAAAAACAAATCAGGACTAAAATGTTGAATTCGCTGTACACTGTGATATTTCCGACAGCTATGCGAAAACAAACATGCTTCTAGAGAGGCGCTGCATACAGCATGTAGCTTTCGCAATTCGTCTCACGATTATTGAAGTAAGAAGATATAAAAAGCATGCGCTCCGCATAGATTATGAATCACATTTAAAATCCTCTAGAATTTTTAACGAATTATTCCGTATATAGTATTTTGGAAAATATACGAAAATAAATAGTTTCGAAAATGCATAACATTGTTGAAAACCAAAGTGCGGCAATATACACTTACAGTCCGTAGGATTTTTGAATATTTTCGTGCAGCCCTGTATGTTCAACAGATTTTTATGTGCACTATATTGTATGCTAAAATTTAATTCCTCGAGAAAACGCAGAAAGATAAATCCATTCCATCAGTAGAAAATAATGCAAATAATATCTTTTTTTTTAAAGAAAAAACTTCTTTAGCCGCGTTGGACATTTTTGAGATTGGAAAAAAACATTGAATTCGCGACCCGTCACCGTTACCGTCACCGACACCAAATTAAATTATGTTGCCAATTCATACAATGAAGCGAAAGTATCAAAAGGAAATAGTTCACGTGCAGAAAACGAAATGATTGGTATTATGAATAAAAATTATTCAGAAAATTATTTCAAGATAAATTTAGCACGCGCGGTGAAAACAGATAAAAGTGACTCAACTCGCGGGACAAAATCAAAAGATGAAAATGAAATAACAAAACACGGAAAATATTATAATTCAACGAGCACGAGAAAAAAAAATAGACGGAAGTAATATAAAAAGTAAAAATTAAAATAAGGAAATATTTCACGAAAGTTTTAAGAAAAGTGGTTACTGATACGGAAATGAAGTGAAATCATTTTATAGAAAAGAAAAGTTTGTTGAAGAAATTATAGATACCGCAAACAATACGCGCAGTGTGAAGATAGAAAAAAAGCATAATGTTCACGAATACCGTAAACAAGACAGGCAGCAAAGAAGTAATAATTTAACAGTATTTCGTGCACAATAAAACATTTCCTGACTATTCAAAAAATACACACGTAATTGTTCAAGTTTTCACTTCTGTCGGCACTCCCGGAGTGCCATTTTTTTTTCATTTAGTACTTCCGTCAAAAAAATCATAATTTTCTTACTTACGTAAACATTTATAGAATTACTTCATTTACATTACTAAAGATTTTCATATCAAATATAAAAAATATATATATATATTAAAATTAATTATTAAAAATTATTTCCGAAAAAAAATATTTTTAAGAAAAATTGATTTTAGAAATTTAAAATATCGAAAACAAAGCTTGAAGCTCACTCTGCTGAATAGTTCTTTAGTTATGTTCAAAAAACTACCTCATTCCAATTTATTTTGCAACGATTGCAAATGAACTTGACGTTATTGATCCAAAATTTAAACATTCATAATTTCTAAACTATTTAACCGAATGACTTCCGATTCCGTATTATAAAGTTTATAAGTTTGAGAGTTTGGTACAATTTCAGTACGAAGAAGAGCTCTTTTTTTTAAACATAAATTGAAAAATAACGTCATTTGAAGTTGACCTGTTTTTTTTTTTTTCTTTTTTTTCAGTGACATTTTGGAGATTAAATGTATTGGCGACGTTGTCTTCTTTTAACACTTTCCAACATAGTTGAAAAGTGGTTATAAATTCGGTTTGTTTGTCTGTCTGCCGTCTGTCTGGCCGTGCTCTAACTTGCGTAAATATATTCAATTCACATGTAATTGATATATGTTATTGAGGTTTACTGTGGCATGTTCGGTATTGAAAATGAAGTGTGTAGCACTTATAGTTTTTTTACAGGGACAATAAGAAAATTCTGTTACATTACGGTCTATGGCAGACTTGCCAAGTCTCCGGCTTTTTGGATACCAGTAATTTAGTACAGAAAATGTTGTTTTATTTAATCGGAGCATTTTGCGATTTAAAAGAACAACATTTTCTCTAAACAATTACTGGTGTTCAAAAAGCCGGAGACTTGGCAACTCTGGTCTATGGGGAAATATTTTTTGCAGTTTATTTTAATAATGTCTAATAATTAATAACCATTTCAAACACAAATTGAATTTGATATATACCGCTGAGGTGCACTACAAGAGACTTACTGTGGAATAGGGTGTACATAGCACTTATAGTTTTTTTACAGGGACAATAAAAAAATTCTGTTACATTACGGTCTATGGGGAAATATTTTTTGCAGTTTATTTTAATAATGTCTAATAATTAATAACCATTTCAAACACAAATTGAATTTGATATATACCACTGAGGTGCACTACAAGAGACTTACTGTGGAATAGGGTGTACATAGCACTTATAGTTTTTTTACAGGGACAAACAACAAATTGTGTTACATTACGGTCTATGGGGAAATATTTTTTGCAGTTTATTTTAATAATGTCTAATAATTAATAACCATTTCAAACACAAATTGAATTTGATATATACCACTGAGGTGCACTACAAGAGACTTACTGTGGAATAGGGTGTACATAGCACTTATAGTTTTTTTACAGGGACACTAAAAAAATTCTGTTACATTACGGTCTATGGGGAAATATTTTTCGCAGTTTATTTTAATAATGTCTAATAATTAATAACCATTTCAAACACAAATTGAATTTGATATATACCACTGAGGTGCACTACAAGAGACTTACTGTGGAATAGGGTGTACATAGCACTTATAGTTTTTTTACAGGGACAATAAAAAAATTCTGTTACATTACGGTCTATGGGGAAATATTTTTTGCAGTTTATTTTAATAATGTCTAATAATTAATAACCATTTCAAACACAAATTGAATTTGATATATACCACTGAGGTGCACTACAAGAGACTTACTGTGGAATAGGGTGTACATAGCACTTATAGTTTTTTTACAGGGACACTAAAAAAATTCTGTTACATTACGGTCTATGGGGAAATATTTTTTGCAGTTTATTTTAATAATGTCTAATAATTAATAACCATTTCAAACACAAATTGAATTTGATATATACCACTGAGGTGCACTACAAGAGACTTACTGTGGAATAGGGTGTACATAGCACTTATAGTTTTTTTACAGGGACAATAAAAAAATTCTGTTACATTACGGTCTATGGGGAAATATTTTTTGCAGTTTATTTTAATAATGTCTAATAATTAATAACCATTTCAAACACAAATTGAATTTGATATATACCACTGAGGTGCACTACAAGAGACTTACTGTGGAATAGGGTGTACATAGCACTTATAGTTTTTTTACAGGGACACTAAAAAAATTCTGTTACATTACGGTCTATGGGGAAATATTTTTTGCAGTTTATTTTAATAATGTCTAATAATTAATAACCATTTCAAACACAAATTGAATTTGATATATACCACTGAGGTGCACTACAAGAGACTTACTGTGGAATAGGGTGTACATAGCACTTATAGTTTTTTTACAGGGACAATAAAAAAATTCTGTTACATTACGGTCTATGGGGAAATATTTTTTGCAGTTTATTTTAATAATGTCTAATAATTAATAACCATTTCAAACACAAATTGAATTTGATATATACCACTGAGGTGCACTACAAGAGACTTACTGTGGAATAGGGTGTACATAGCACTTATAGTTTTTTTACAGGGACAATAAGAAAATTCTGTTACATTACGGTCTATGGGGAAATATTTTTTGAAGTTTATTTTAATAATGTCTAATAATTAATAACCATTTCAAACACAAATTGAATTTGATATATACCACTGAGGTGCACTACAAGAGACTTACTGTGGAATAGGGTGTACATAGCACTTATAGTTTTTTTACAGGGACAATAAAAAAATTCTGTTACATTACGGTCTATGGGGAAATATTTTTTGCAGTTTATTTTAATAATGTCTAATAATTAATAACCATTTCAAACACAAATTGAATTTGATATATACCACTGAGTTGCACTACAAGAGACTTACTGTGGAATAGGGTGTACATAGCACTTATAGTTTTTTTACAGGGACACTAAAAAAATTCTGTTACATTACGGTCTATGGGGAAATATTTTTTGCAGTTTATTTTAATAATGTCTAATAATTAATAACCATTTCAAACACAAATTGAATTTGATATATACCACTGAGGTGCACTACAAGAGACTTACTGTGGAATAGGGTGTACATAGCACTTATAGTTTTTTTACAGGGACAATAAAAAAATTCTGTTACATTACGGTCTATGGGGAAATATTTTTTGCAGTTTATTTTAATAATGTCTAATAATTAATAACCATTTCAAACACAAATTGAATTTGATATATACCACTGAGGTGCACTACAAGAGACTTACTGTGGAATAGGGTGTACATAGCACTTATAGTTTTTTTACAGGGACAATAAGAAAATTCTGTTACATTACGGTCTATGGGGAAATATTTTTTGCAGTTTATTTTAATAATGTCTAATAATTAATAACCATTTCAAACACAAATTGAATTTGATATATACCACTGAGGTGCACTACAAGAGACTTACTGTGGAATAGGGTGTACATAGCACTTATAGTTTTTTTACAGGGACAATAAAAAAATTCTGTTACATTACGGTCTATGGGGAAATATTTTTTGCAGTTTATTTTAATAATGTCTAATAATTAATAACCATTTCAAACACAAATTGAATTTGATATATACCACTGAGGTGCACTACAAGAGACTTACTGTGGAATAGGGTGTATATAGCACTTATAGTTTTTTTACAGGGACAATAAAAAAATTCTGTTACATTACGGTCTATGGGGAAATATTTTTTGCAGTTTATTTTAATAATGTCTAATAATTAATAACCATTTCAAACACAAATTGAATTTGATATATACCACTGAGGTGCACTACAAGAGACTTACTGTGGAATAGGGTGTACATAGCACTTATAGTTTTTTTACAGGGACAATAAAAAAATTCTGTTACATTACGGTCTATGGTGAAATATTTTTTGCAGTTTATTTTAATAATGTCTAATAATTAATAACCATTTCAAACACAAATTGAATTTGATATATACCACTGAGGTGCACTACAAGAGACTTACTGTGGAATAGGGTGTACATAGCACTTATAGTTTTTTTTACAGGGACAATAAAAAAATTCTGTTACATTACGGTCTATGGGGAAATATTTTTTGCAGTTTATTTTAATAATGTCTAATAATTAATAACCATTTCAAACACAAATTGAATTTGATATATACCACTGAGGTGCACTACAAGAGACTTACTGTGGAATAGGGTGTACATAGCACTTATAGTTTTTTTACAGGGACAATAAAAAAATTCTGTTACATTACGGTCTATGGGGAAATATTTTTTGCAGTTTATTTTAATAATGTCTAATAATTAATAACCATTTCAAACACAAATTGAATTTGATATATACCACTGAGGTGCACTACAAGAGACTTACTGTGGAATAGGGTGTACATAGCACTTATAGTTTTTTTACAGGGACACTAAAAAAATTCTGTTACATTACGGTCTATGGGGAAATATTTTTTGCAGTTTATTTTAATAATGTCTAATAATTAATAACCATTTCAAACACAAATTGAATTTGATATATACCACTGAGGTGCACTACAAGAGACTTACTGTGGAATAGGGTGTACATAGCACTTATAGTGTTTTTACAGGGACAATAAAAAAATTCTGTTACATTACGGTCTATGGGGAAATATTTTTTGCAGTTTATTTTAATAATGTCTAATAATTAATAACCATTTCAAACACAAATTGAATTTGATATATACCACTGAGGTGCACTACAAGAGACTTACTGTGGAATAGGGTGTACATAGCACTTATAGTTTTTTTACAGGGACAATAAAAAAATTCTGTTACATTACGGTCTATGGGGAAATATTTTTTGCAGTTTATTTTAATAATGTCTAATAATTAATAACCATTTCAAACACAAATTGAATTTGATATATACCACTGAGGTGCACTACAAGAGACTTACTGTGGAATAGGGTGTACATAGCACTTATAGTTCTTTTACAGGGACACTAAAAAAATTTCGTTACTTTACAATCTATGGAGAAAAATCCTTTGCGGTTTATTTTAATAATGTTTCACTATTTCAAACATATTGAAATTTATATACCGGGTGAACCAAAAGTTCGTTAAAACTTTAAAAATTCATAACAAAGGAAGAAATTATGATAAAGAAGTGCGGTTTGCAAGAAAGGGCTCACAAGGTAGTCGGATATTTTTTAACAGCAAAAAGCTTTTTTGTTAAAAAAGTCACCTATAGATGGCGCTAACATGCGAGAGATTCAGCAGAATTATGCAAATTAATCCTGTAATAGAAGATCACACGAGGATTTCTCATTCGGTTTCAGAATGTTATTATCCGATCGACGGTTCTATCGAAATTCTATCTGTCGTGAGGTTTCTGCAATTCATTCCGGCACTTTAACGGGTGTTGTGAGTCGCCTTGGTTGTGTCGCACAATGTTCTGGAGGTCATGTTAAACAATTGTTCTTGCAAGAATAAATGGATGGAGTGTACTGTTGTCCTGTTCATTGTGTTTCGCGTAGTCAGCGCCCACTACCAGTCACATTTAAAAAAAAAAAAAAAAATTGCTGCTTTTTTAGCAGCAAAAAAACTTTTAGTTAAAAATGTTAATAATAAAAAATAATAAATAAAAGCCGACTACCTTGTTAGCCCTTTCTTGCAAACCGCACTTCTTTATCGCAATTTCTTCCTTTTTTATGAATTTTTAAAGTTTTAACGGACTTTTGGTTCACCCGGTATATCGCTGAGGCTTACTATAGAATATTGTGCCAATAGCATTCATCGTTCATTTAGAGGGACACGCAAAATAAATCTCTGCTGTCTGTTAACAATAATTTCTGAAAGTGCGTTTTCAGTTGCTGCAGCAGAATTTTGAACTGTGCTACGCGTTTGCTAACTGAACTAAAATTTAGCATTCTATGCAGTATATATATAAATCTATAGATCCTATACAGGGCTGCACAAAAGAATTCCGAAATTTTTCCGAATATTGTTGGTAATTCCTGAAATTGGGTTTTTAAATATGTTATGCGTATTCCAAATTGTTTATTTTGGTATTATCTTTCACCTTATTGAACGGTAATGATTAAAATAATGGATAAAATTTGTTTGGAAGTGTTATAAAATGTTACATAATGTATGCTTGACGCATGATTTTTCGTTCTTATTATCTTTTGATCGCCTGCATTTGCATTTTGTCTTTTCTTCTAAATTTAGGTTCTCTATTTTTCCCCATATTTGTGTTTATAAGTGTTTTATCCTTTAACTTCTGGGTCCATCATTGTATGTGCCAGCTTAGAAACTTCATTTGAACTCTAAAATTCTTGTCCAAACTAAGAATTCCACCTTTGATTTTCTTTCAAAAACATTAATTTTTGAAGTAATGTTGTCAAATAAGTTTCTTTGGTGCATTTTTTAAAGCAAATTTCATATTCAATATTTAACCCTTCTTTGAATGAGTTTTTCTTTTACAATTGTGTTTTTTGTTTACATATATTAAATATTAGACACCAGAAATTTTACGATAGATTTTTAACTTTGTTCAGCAACATAGTTCACGGGAAATTTACTGGATTAATATTTCTTTATAAATATAGTGGTGGCGAAGAAGTTGATTTATTTATTAAAGGTTAAATAAACAGTGATGGAAATTTACATCTCTATGCAATTAAGGGTTAATTTGCAATCTTTTCCTTGCAAGAAATCCCTTATATTGTGTTTAAGGCAATGCATCTGCAAGAAAAATCTAAATATAAAAGCGTGTTAGTTACTAAAACATATAAAAATTGTCTTATTGTTTTCTAAATATTTGTTTTAAAAATTGCAGATTTGTTTAAACGAGTAGCACTAACCCATCTCTTTATTGTGCACGTAGGAAGACAAGACACAAACAAGATAAAACTGAGAATGTTGTGAAAACAAAGGATACGCATTTACAAGAAAACGTTTTATATATCCCCGAACATTAATTTATAGGGCATAACAGTTTTCTCGGAAACATTGAAGATAGTTATTAGCACTTTTTAGGTGCGTTCGTAATTACATAAATAAGGAGCACCTATAGTCGTCGTCTGGTCCGTCCGTCTGTCCGCATATAAAGGTACAAAAACTACCCAACCGAATGGTTTGAAATTTAATATACGTAATCGTTGCAAAATTTTGTCGAGTAATTTCAAATTTTATGAAAATCAAATCAAAACTTAAAAAGATATTAATAAAAATATTTATTAAGTAATGTGATTTTATTTTAAATCGATACTTCCTTGTTATAGCAGCTTCCGAAGATTAACCGTCCAGCGACCGAGATATATCGCCAAGTTATCTGACATGTATGACGTAATAGTCATACATGACGTATATGACATTTTATAACCACTATGGCCAAGTTATATTCACATTTTTTATTCTAGTAATACCTATTATATATAATTTATTCAATGATATATCATGATAAGTAATGATTCTAGGTTGTCATGGTGATTATATAATATTTAAGAGGGAGTCATATTATTTCCGTATTATTCAATTTAAAAACCAAATTTCTATACTAAAATTGTATAATTATAGCTATCCTATAATCTACTGACTGTTTTTTGTATAGATGTTACCGGAGAAATAGATATTAAAGTGAAAAAGAGTCTAAAAATGGATTTCAAGTTCTGAAATCTAGTATCCGTTTCTATCGATTTGTACATATACTACATAAATTGCTAAAATTTAGTTCAGTAAGTATGCGCATAACACAGTTGAAAATTCCCCTTACGCAATTTCCTTCAATAAACTGAAACGTCGTCGATATCTTTTGTGCAGACAGGTATATGATATATAGAATTTATACACATCATGTAATATAAAAAAATAGTTAAATTTAAAAACGCGTTCCACAACTGAAAACGCACTTCTAGCATTTATTGTTTTTATACAGTACTGTATTAGAATTGTTTTGTGTATTCCTTTAAATGGACGATGAATACTATACACAATATATTCGGTAGTAAGCATATTGTAGTGCACCTTAGTGACATATATCAATTTCAGTATGTTTCAAATAATGCAAAATCAATACCATATACCGCAAACGATATTTCCCCACAGACCGCAAATGTATTGGAATTAATGTGGGTGTCACTGCAAATGACTTTATTTCAATTCCGAACATGCCATAGTAAACCTTAATAACATATGTAAATTGCATGGATAATTTTTACGCGAGAGCATACACTTTCAGACAGACAGACAGAAAAAATCTAATTCATAAACTGCTGTAAAGGGTTAAAAAAGAAATATTTGAGTTTGCTATATAACGAGGTTCTACAATGCTAAAGTTATGTTCATTTTTATTATAATATTTTCCACGTTTATTTTCGTAATATTTTTTTTATACTTTCGATCTTTTCTTTCTTATCTCTCCCAAAAACATAATTTTTTTGTTTCTCTATATATCTATATCGTGTAAAAATGGAAATTTCTTGTATAAATGCGAAAAAATATTTTACTGCAAATTCTTTACTTCAGTGAATAAATGTTTTCCTTTTGATCGCATAAACGTTAGTTTTATATTTCATTTCCCAAAGTATATTTGAACAATGATGACATTTTACTTATGCAAATAAAATTAATGACAATGAACGATCTTTCCTATTTTATTTTTCGAACAACACAGATATACCCTTTAAACGTCTACATGAAGTAAAATGTGATTCTTCTTAAAAGTAATTGAATGGAAAATATTTTAGGACGGTTGTGTAAATAAGTTACATAATCAAACATTTATCGCTTTTTAGCACTTTCCAACCTAGTTGAAAAGTGCTTATGACTTCGGTTTGTCTGGCCGTATGGCCGTCTGCCGTCTGGCCGTATGGCCGTCTGCCGTCTGGCCGTCTGCCGTCTGCCGTCTGTCCGTGCTCTAACTCCCGTAAATATGCTCGGATTGCTCTGCAATTTTTATATGTTATTGTCGTTATCTATAGCATGTTCCCTATTTCAACGGAAGTGTGTAGCACTTATAGTTTTTTTACAGGGACACTCAAAAGAATTCCGTTACATTGCGGTCTATGCGGAAAAATCATTTGCGGTTTATTTAATTAATGTTTCACTATTTTAAACGCATTGAAATTTATATATATCATTAAGGTGCATTAGAAGAAGCTTAACATGGAATAGGGTGTGCATAGCACTTATAGTTACTTTACAGGGACAGTCAAAAGAATTGCGTTACATTACGTCTATGGAGAAAAATCGTCTGCGGTTTATTTAAATAATGTTTCACTATTTTAAACGCATTGAAATTTATATATATTACTAAGGTGCATTACAAGAGGCTTACTACAGAATAGTGTATGTATAGCAGTCATCGTTCATTTACAGGGACACACAAAAGAATTCACTACTGTCTGTTAACAATAATTCCTGGAAGTGCATTTTAAGTTACTGAACGCGATTTTAATTTTAACTCGCTTTTTGTCTGTTACGTGGTGTGTATAAATTCTGTAGATCCTATACAGGGCAGCACAAAAGTTCGCGAACATATTTCCGTTTATTGACAGAAACTCCAGAAGGAGAATTTTAAACTGTGCTACGCGTTTCCTAACTAAACTAAAATTTAGCATCCTATATAGTATATATACAAATCTATAGATCCTATACAGGGCTGAATTCGGATATTTTTCCGAATATTGTATATGTTTGAAATTCCTGAAATTACGTTTTTAAATATGTTATGCGTTTTCCAAATTGTTTACTTAGATGTTATCTTTTAGCTTATTAAACGGTATGTTTTGTAAAATTATATTGGAAACGTTGGAAAGTGCTACATAATCTATGCTTGACGCATGATTTTTCGTTCTTGTTAGTAAATGATCAGAAAGGTACTGAAAAGAAAGTTTTACCCACACAGCATTGAATCATCTTTTAAAATATATATTGTTAATGGATTTTATTAATATTGTGTGACATACTAGATTTTCTTTTCGGTTCAGAAATTCAAAACTGTTCGAAAATAATTTATTATATTTGAAATTATATAAAACGCACGAAATAGATATTTTGAAATATATTTCGTATTTTATATTATAAAAGTATAATATTTTATAAGAGAAATTTCAATTAATAATAAATATGTTTTAAAAATAGAACAATTCTTATTTGACACCACAGGGAAAATTAAAATGAAAGAAAACTGCCTTACTGGCAATGTTTTATAAGTTTTATTTATGCGCTAGATTTGTTAAAAGATATAAATATATTTTAAATATTTTCATTATCTTATCCCGTATTTAATGCATTTTCTCCTCACAAATAAATTTTTTCCTTATTTATATGCTCGCATATAATACATTTTTATACATATTTCCATCTCGTAACGAGAAGTATATTAAATACAACAAACTTCAGAACGTACAATATACATACAAGCATTGGATAACTGACAATAATATTGACTAATGGGGAATCATTCCTAATAGAGGAGAAGATTCAAATAAACGGCAAGTAGATTTTCTGAGGACTGAGCGCAGCGTAAAGCTAGCGGTGATAGGCAGAGTTTGTATCTTTAATTGAGAAAAGGAATGCACGAGAAGTACGTCGCCTAAGTCTGTGTCATTTACAAACAGTAATAGAAAAAGTGCCGACACGCCGAAATCTGGGATATCAAAAGTTTTTCAGGTACGCGTTTCTCATTAAAAAAATTATATATATATATATATATATATATATATATATATATGTTAACGTATATTACGGATCTTATATTGACTCGAATGCTGATTAAACCCATTTATCTAAATTAAGGCAAAAGAATTAGCCCCCGTTCTCTTTTTATACCTAACCAATGAACCCCCAAATCTAACCAGAGAAGCGCTTTATCACAATGAACATATATACAAAATTTGAATCAAATTGGATAATTCTGCATGAAAAACCCATTTATCTAAATTAAGGGGGTATTAGCCTCCCGTTCATTGCCCCCCCCCTTATACTTAACCAATGAACCTCCAAAAGTAATCAGGGAAGTGCCTTATCACAATGAACCTATATTCAATATTTGAAGCAAATGGGATAATTCTGTTTGACGAAAACCACTTATCTAAATTAATGGTGGATTAGCCTTCGTTCCTCCCTTAAAACTTAACCAATGGAACCCCAAAACTAATCAGGTAAGCGCCTTATTAGAATGAACCTGTATACAAAATTTGAAGATAATCCGACAATCATGCATGAAAAACCCTTTTATCTAAATTAAGCGGTCGATTAGCACCCCATTCGCCCCCCCCCCTTTATACTTAACCAATGAACCCCCAAAACTAATAAGAAAGCGCCTTATCACAATGAACCTATGTGCTAAATTTGAAGTAAATCGGATAATTCTGCATGAAAAACTCATTTATCTAAATTAAGAAGGGGATTAGCACCCCATTGCCCCTCTTTATACTTACCCAATGAACCAATTAGTAACAATTAGATAAATAGATTGATAATATCGGTAATAAAATTCGCTTATTTGTGTATGCGTATGTTCATAGCCGGTAGCAGAAATTATGGGACTTTGGGCAGGTACAATATGAACCCTTGTCGTCCGAATGATTTTGGGTAGAATATTCCTATAAAGAACTTATGACATTAAATTCTATCAATCCCCACATAGAGGATTTTTCAATTTATGTAATCTTCATTAATTTCTTCCATTAATGACTGTGATAAGCAAATACACAAAAAAATGTGCAAATATCTCTCACATGATTTTTATATTTACAAACATACTAAAATAATCCATCAATTTAAATAAATGATAAACAATTATTTTGATTAAAGAAAATGTCCAAAAAAATGTGCAACGATCTCTTACTGCAAGACTTTTACATTTAAAAACATACTAAAACTATACATCAATTCATTTTCCATGAACTTGTAAATGTATCATAGCAATGCCACTTAATTTTAATTTTTTTTAAGAAAGTAATGCATACATTTAATTCAAAGATGACAAAAAATTGCGCATAATATTTTGATTATTTTTAATGTTTTTAAAAAATGAGTAATTAAACTTATTCTAAAGTAATAACACTTTAATTAAGCATTAAATCATTACTAAATGTAATGCTATTTATTTTGATAAAACATAAACAAAGCGAAAGCATAAAATGTATTTCAATTAAACTCAATGTCGTTCAAACTTTCTAAGTGCTCCTCTTAATTCGCAGATAAAAATGAACAGCTATTCTAAATGCAACTTTCGCTTTACATAACATGTACGTGACTTGTAGGATCTAGACATTTTAAGTTAACTGCTTTTACGAAGCAATGAGAAAAGATACCGAGCGCAATGAAGTGTTAATCAACATCGTACTCATTTAATTGGATCTATACCTGGGCATAAAATTCGAATTGAAGAAAACGAATGAATCCCTTTGCGTTTTACGTTTTCCCAATCTATTCCCAAAAGATTTAATTATTTCGAAGAGGAAAATAATCAATATGGTTAAATTAATTTACAAATGCAATGGGAATGCAATTACGTGAGTGTATAGATGTCTTGTTTTGTTATGTAAATATTTGCTCAAATAAATATTTATCAGAAAATATTACTGGAAATAAACATCAATATTTAATATATTCATCCCATTTAATGGGCATTGAAAGAAGAACTAGAAAGGGATCATGCCTAAACCTCTCGTAGAAAAACAATTGAAAAATATTAAAAACAAAATGCGTTTCTACTTTTAATAATTAAAGCAGAAATATTAGAAAGCATTTTTCAAACCTTACACTTTTTTGAAAGGTATTGAGAAAGATAAAAGTTTTTTATTTATGTGAATAATATCATGTCTAAAGATTTTTTTGCATCTGTAAAGAATTTTACGTAAATAACATTTCAGCAAAAACCCATAAATATTGCATGAAAAACATATATATACTTTTTATACACTGTAAAAGAAAGATAAAATGAATTTTCTAAAAATAATTTAAATAAATAATTCTTATTTATTTTGGAAAAAGACTGTTTTGCCACAACTGAAACTGAAAATATATTTAATTGTTATGCATGTTACATTTTTTTTGCAATACAATAAAAGTATAATATGCATATTTGATTTTATTTCTTACGAGGAAACGAAATTCTCACAAACATCACAATTTAGATAGAGAAGTATATAAAGAAGTTTTAGGAAAATAATACCACTGTTTCCATAGTTTATAACATAAGACTTTTTTCATTTGAAAAGCTGCCATTTTCATACGTATTTTGTTCAATATGTACTATTTTTTAAATACGAAAGACATTAAGATTATTCAAATTACTTAACAAATTCCTAACGACTGAAAACATCTCGCGTGCTTGGCGAATCTCATTGAGAGGACGATGTTTTTACGATGAAAACGACGATTTTAAGTGCAGGTAATGTGGCACATGCACTTTGCCAACAGAAATGTTATATTCCAAGGATATTGCATTCAAAAATTCTGATCAGTTCAAACTCTACTTAACTTCACTATGCTTAACTTCTGATGAGTAAAAAGGTTTTACACAATCATATGCCATGAACACCTACTAGATATTCTTCTCGAGTCATCGGATTAAATTTTCTGACACCTCCGACGATCAGTAGACATAGTAAACTGCTTTTTAACACTTTCCAACCTAGTTGAAAAGTGTTTATGACTTCGGTTTGTCTGCCGTCTGCCGTCTGGCCGTGCTCTAACTCCCGTAAATATGCTCGGATTGCCCTGCAATTTCTATATGTTATTGTCGTTATCTATATCATGTTCCCTATTTCAACTGAAGTGTGTAGCACTTATAGTTTTTTTACAGGGACACTCAAAAGAATTCCGTTACATTACGGTCTATGGGGAAAAATCATTTGCGGTTTATTTTAATGATGTTGCACAATTTCAAACACATTGTAATTGATATATATCACTAAGGTGCATTACAAGAAGCTTAATATGGAATAGGGTGTGCATAGCACTTATAGTTACTTTACAGGGACAGTCAAAAGAATTCCGTTACATTACGTGTATGGAGAAAAATCGTCTGCGGTTGATTTATACAATGTTTCACTATTTTAAACGCATTGAAATTTATATATATCACTAAGGTGCATTACAAGAGGTTTACTACAGAATATTATGTGTATAGCAGACATCGTTCATTTACAGGGACACACAAAAGAATTCTCTACTGCCTGTTAACAATAATTCCTGGAAGTACATTTTAAGTTACTGAACGCGATTTTAAATTTAACTCACTTTTTGTTTATTACGTGGTGTGTATAAATTCTGTAGATCAAATACAGGGAAGCACAAAAGTTTGCGAACACATTTCCGTTTATTGACAGAAACTCCAGAAGGAGAATTTTAAACTGTGCTACGCGTTTCCTAACTAAACTAAAATTTAGTATCCTATGTAGAATATATACAAATCTATAGATCATATACAGGGCTGAATAAAAGTATTCCGATATTTCTCCGAATATTGTATATGTTGGTAATATATGTTGTGAATTCCTGAAATTACGTTTTAAAATATGTTATGCGTTTTCAAAATTGTTTACTTAGATGTTATCTTTCAGCTTATTAAACGGTAATGATTTGTAAAATTATTTTGGAAGCGTTGGAAAGTGTTACATAATCTATGCTTGACGCATGATTTTTCGTTCTTGTTTACCTTTCATTGCCTCACATTAATATTTCTTCCGAGGACAGAAATGTGCATATCTGGGTATTATACTCAAGTGTTTTACTATTTTATGGCTATATATTACCTTAAAAAGGAATTCATTTCTAATACGGTAAGTGTTTTTTATTTATAAATCATAAATCTTTGTGTGAATTTACATATTTATATTATTCACTTCTAACATTTTTGCATGCTTTTGATGATGCTGAAGATAAGTTGTAATTGAGCACTTGTTTGGTAACTTATTCTAAGCGTATGTTTGTATTGTAATAGTAATTGTAATAAAATGTAAAAATAATATAAATTGTAATAAAATATTGTAAGCATATTTGTTTTATTAATGATTCAATATACATATATATATTTCATAAAAGAATATTTATTATCTTCGGAAACAATTTTTGTTATTTAGGAGTTTTTTATCGGTTCAATGTTTTCGAGTAATCGTACATTTTTATGCATAAACACGACAGGAACATAAATATGTACTTTTTTTCAGTGGTTGAAATAATAATAGTTGTAAAATATTTTGCTTACATTTAATTTTGAAAAATCCCTCTGTTTTAATGCAATTTCTAATTATTAATTCAACTGTTGAACTACCTCTAACATGCCGAATTCCAGCAATCTTAATATTTACTAAGTTGTGCTACTAATATATAAAAAGAAAAGAGAAACAAAGAAACAAAAAACGCAACAGTGAATGCTTAATTTGTAAAAAATATTGCATGTATAGCTTTAAACATCTATGAATATATAATAACATTGTTACAGTTATTGCACTTAGGTAACAGTTTTTAGGTAGATTTTGAAAGAAATACTACCTGTTACATTCTCCCCTATATTAGAATTTCTGAAAAAGTTTTACTGATCCACGCCGATTATGATCACTAGAACCCAAAACCACCGCAATTTCAAAACTCTATATATATCTATCTATGTTACTTTTTTATGAACACGATAATTTCCATAATTCTGCACAAATTTCTTACAAACTCATATATAAAATCAAGGGGCAGAAAATTTTTAAATATAAAATATTTTCATTAAAAAAATTTAACAGATTGTGCAGTATATTTGGGCTGCCAGAGATATTAACATTATTATAAATTCAAAAATAAGTTAATATTACTTTTCAGAAATGAATGAAGAAATGTATTTAAAAATATATACTCAATTTTAGGAAATTAAATTACAAAAATCAATTTTCAACAATTTTGAAAAAATAAGTAGAATAAAAATTATTTTTATAAAAAAAACATCTTTGAAAGACATTTTTGTGAGATACATCTGGTCAAACTTTTCTATTGTGAAATTTACACATTGGCTTAATTGCACATTTTGACAATTATTTAATGCATCAATGTTTTATTCAGTTTCTGTTTAAACATAAATTATTGCAATTTACCTCTTGTGTATATAAAAATCTATAGAAATGTATTTAATTTTTTATTTACTAATGTGTATTTGGTAAAAATTGAATTTATGAAATTAGAAATACCTTTAAACAAATTGTTATATATTAAAAATCAGGGTTGTAGTGATTTTATCCAGAGGTAATTTTAACAATGGAAAAACCGGTTTTAACGTTCCTTGTCAAAATATGATTTGACCATCTGTGGTCAAAACTCATTGTGGCCATCAGTGGTCACATCTCATTTACACTGGGAAAATAAATTATCATTTTTTAATGATACATTTAGTATAACATTTGGAAAGGTTTGTAAATATAATACTTAACAATATTTAATGTAGCATTTTGGAGTACTTGAAAATATTTTACTCAAAATTCTATTTTAATTTTCATTACTTTAAAATTTACCAACTTCTAAACATAAGCAATTACCATAAGTATTTGAACATTTTTAGTACTTTGATTAGATATCTAATTTTATATAAAAAATAAAAGAAACTAAATCGAATTAAACAAAATAAACATTTAAAAAGTTTATTCTTAAAAAATTTTTACCAGTAACATGTGTTGCTGTATTAAACTAATATTATTTCATAGATTATTCTGGATAAGATCAATTTCGAAAAATAAGGTTTCTACTCATGCAGAGTTTGCAAACCATTCATCCAATGTATCATGAAATCTACAAATTTTAAATTAATATTTTCCAATATCTCATTACTGTCCATGAAATCTCATAATGTATTAGTTACACTTAGTACGATTTATGAAATATATGTTTCTGTTTGAAATACTATTACACTAGGCGAACAATTGCCATCTGTATTTAATAATTATTAAAATATTAATAAATTTTAAAAATGTATAATATAAATGACATTAATATTCACTCAAACGTACAATTTGAGCTATTTATGTAAGCCTAAGTTATGCAATACAGTTTTACGCACTTTTGTGTAGTTAAAACAATTTTTGACCAATTTTACATGATTAAACCCAGTTTTCACCACCATCCTGGTTAAAATTAGTTTTGAACGGTTGAAATTACAATTCTGTTAAAAATAAAATATTAATTCCCTTTTTTTTAAGCAGAATCGAAATGAGAGCTAAATGCTTAATTTAATTGTCATTAAAATAAAATCATGTAGTAGTTAGATTTGTAGATTAAAGAATAGCCCGATCCAAAGGTTGGAGTATCATAGTTGAGATTTTCTCCAACAGAGCGAAAATATGCCGGGACCAGGACTCGAACCTGGGTACTTTGGTGTGCCGTACCAACGTTCTCCCTACTGAGCTATCCCGACGATATCCTGGGCTGGCATATTTCACTCTTATTTGTTGGACAAGGCTGCGAACTGCAGCGCTAATTTCATTCATCCGAGCTATAACTATAGCATTTACATGATGAATCTTGAAATAGCACGGAAACTCCAGTATACCATGTAATTAGGTCATAATGAACACAGGAAAGTATATTCAACTAGATAAATTAGATCCAAAGGTTGGAGTATCATAGTTGAGATTTTCTCCAACAGAGCGAAAATATGCCGGGACCAGGACTCGAACCTGGGTACTTTGGTTTACCGTACCAACGCTCTCATTACTGAGCTATCCCGACGATATCCTGGGCTGGCATATTTCACTCTTATTTGTTGGACAAGGCTGCGAACTGCAGCGCTAATTTCATTCATCCATCTCAACTATGATACTCCAACCTTTGAATCTAATTTATCTAGTTGAATGTACTTTCCTGTGTTCATTATGACCTAATTACATGGTATACTGGAGTTTCCGTGCTATTTCAAGATTCATCATGTAAATGCTATAGTTATAGCTCGGATGAATGAAATTCAGATGCTGCAGTTCGCAGCCTTGTCCAACAAATAAGAGTGAAATATGCCAGTCCAGGATATCGTCGGGATAGCTCAGTAGGGAGAGCGTTGGTACGGCACACCAAAGTACCCAGGTTCGAGTCCTGGTCCCGGCATATTTTCGCTCTGTTGGAGAAAATCTCAGCTATGATACTCCAACCTTTGGATCTAATTTATCTAGTTGAATATACTTTCCTGTGTTCATTATAAAGAATAGCCATTATTCATTAACGTGGAAAAAAAATTAACCACATAGTTCAATTGGGGAGACAGGACTTCAGATAGTGACGTTACAAATTCTCCCGATAGCTTTATGTTCAGTAGATGTTGGTGCCGTTCGCACTGATACATTTTATCAGAAAATATGGTTTTTAAATCATTAGAAAAAGTACAAAAAGTACCACAACGCGACTTTCAACGATTGTTACTTTTTAACAATAAAGCCAAATTACTTCGGAGAGATGAATCTTCATTTCTCCATCATTTTTTAAAAAGAAATATATAAAAATAAATGTTACATTTTTAATTTATGTATTGTTTCAAATATGTTTTAGGAAATATAAAAATGCGAAATTTTGCAAACGGTAAAATTCTATAAACGTACAATGGTACATAAGTGTTTTTTGAGTGAGTAGTAATAAACTTAAATACAGTTTGCAGATTTGTTCGAGAATAAAAATGTACTTTATAACTGAAATATGTAAGGTTTTTGATAGATATAAAAATGAAATTTAAAATAATTTGTTTATATACAGAGCTCAAATAAAGACAACGCAAGATTTTTCAATTATAATAAAAATGTCTTCTGTCATAATATCCGTTTATGAATTATGTGTCTGATGCAAAGAATCAATTTCAAATACTCACTAATACCTAAATGATTTTTAAGCATTATACGTGTAGCGATCCATAACATATAGTTACATGGGAATTGCTCGGTGCGTAAATATAGTAATAGTGTCGCCTATGCATCATTTCAAAGACTAATAAATTAAACAATATACGATTTCAGTCGAGAGGCATTTGTAAAATCTAAAGATTTATTACTGAAAGGTGATAGAGCTGAAATGTTAAACTGTTTGGATATTCTAACAGAATATTGCATGCTAACATCTGTTTCAAAAAGGTAAAAGTATGAAAGCTGCCGTTATTTCGAGATCAAAACGGAAATAAATTTTCCAAACAGGCATTTATGTTTGTAAATGAAATATTTAGTGTAACGGAGACCATTTGACGGGATAGATGTTGCAGTTTCTAATACTGATTCCATACAATTTTAATTTCTTTTACTTTTGTAGCTAACTATTCAGACTTTGTATTTATTTCGACTTTGTTTATATAGACTTTGTAATTATGAACAGATTAATAGATTCATCAGACTAATTGACCTAATAATCTAATAATCTTCATTAGATTAATCAATCTAATTCCTTAGATTATTTAGACTTTGTCGTTATTAGTAATAAAGTAATTTTTGTGTTTACTTTGTTTGTTTAAAAAAGTTTTACTTTGTCACAATCAGATTTACTTAATAAACTTGTTGAATTTTGCATAATATATGCATTTGAAATACGAAGAATATAATTATTTTGTCATTAGAAGCCGTAATTTATATTTATGAAAATGTTAAAAATTCGACATTAACAACATATTACACTAATTTTGTGCTTAACATTTATTTCATTTTATAAAAAATTCAAATCATTAAAACAGCTTTATTAGTTTAAAATATATTTTAAAAGATCCTAAATGACTAAAAATACATGTGCTAATTTCTGCGAAAATATGTTTAAAGATTGAGATTTAAAAAAAAAAAAAAAAAAAAAAAAAAAAAAATCCAATTCAATCTACTGCAAGAGTCGACAGCATTTTGTCAGTGTTCTGCCAAACCCATGTTCAAAATATTTTTTCACGTGCCAAATGAATTATTCTAATTTTTATATACTTATAAAGCACGTTACATTCGAATATATTCCGTATTACTCTGTTATGACCATATGCTGCAAAATATGACAAAATTACTCTACATATAATTAATTAAACACCACGTATACTTCCGTTAATTATGTATATATACCAGAAAACTTGATCAGTTTGATAACTCACGTAGATTTGAACAATACAATTAAGTAATAACAACAGTGTGAAAGAAAAACAACAATGATTTTATTATTAATCAAAATAACTTAAAATATCTGAGCTGAATGGTTAAAACAGAAACAGATAAATTCAGCCTGCTCACTGTAAATACGTGCAAGTAGCATCTTTGGGAAGAGTTCCATATGATGCCGACCTTTGCTCTAGTACAACATGTTTATTTTTCAATGACTTGACGTTTTTTAAACTGCAGCATTTCTGTAGCGGAATTAGCATTGATAACTTGAATTTGTAATCTGTAACTAGCATTAATAATTCGCAGCTATCTAATTAAACAATACACAAAAGCATTTAATAATGGATATACACGTGTCATTTTCTATCAGATAGCATCTAATATGCAAAATAAAAAAAATAAAAAAATTGAATGTCTGATACACAAAGAACTTTTACTATACTAATAATTAATATAAAACTTTTTAACACACTAGCAAACTTTTTGAAAGTACATTTAAACTAGTTAGCATTAAATATCTCACGTTATCACTGACGAAGCATAGCATCCAGGACATTTTTATTAGAAATGGGAGAACGCGTTCGATTCAAAATACAGTCGACCGAAGAAACGTGAACACTGCATGTATTTTAATCTTCAAATTGTACCAAACACAAGCTGAGATAGCTATTAGACACTAAACTTATTTCGAATATATATGTATATTTTGAAATTTCAAAAATAAAATATTAATTGTAATCTATAATTTTTTGGACAGAAATCGATTTTTAGAAGCTTTAAATATGCAAATCCAAAATTACAACTCATTCAGCAAAAAAGTGTCTGAGTTATACTTAAAAAACTTCCCGCATTGCAATGTGTTTTACAGACATTAAAAATGGATTTATCATTATTTGTTCCAAATTTTAATCCTTCATAATTTCTAAACGACCGAATGACTTTCTGTTTGGTACCTAAGGTACAATTTGCAGAAAAATTTAAATATGATGTCACAATTAGTTGCTCATATCGAAAACGTCAGAGTTTTATACAATTTTAGTATGAAGACGACTCCTTAAGCTCATTAAATGAAGTAATTAAATGAAGTAAATTAACCAACATAAATAAATTATAAATTATAAATTAATGAACATAAATAAATCGTTTCAAAGTATTTAGAACAAATATAAATAGCTTCGATTTAAACATTTATAATAGAAATGTATTACTGTTTTCTTTAAATTGTAAAACTATACAGAATCTGTACAAATCTAGCAATTTATTAAATTTTAATAAGTAAAACAATTGATTTTATTTAAATATATTTTCTAATTCAACAACTCCTAAAAGCCACGTTTAAAAAGAGCTTACATAAATAAAGTTTGAAATTTTTTTTATTTGAAAATTTTGTGTCAGTTTTTATCAAATGCAGTTAAAGTTCCTCTTTTATTGACACAGGATTTATTGTTGCTTTTCTAAACTGTAAAGTAGAATAAGTTTTTTATCTGCTTAAATTTCAATTATCTCGCTTCAATGGACATTAAAGTGAACGAAAAGTACTAGGCGGACAAAGTATCTCACGTGTTTCCTTCTTGTTAAGGTCTATAGAGAATAACATAAAGAATTTAATGAAACATAAAATTTTCAGATGTATCTTTCCCCAAAGCATATTTTATACTAAGATAGTTTCAGCATTTAAGTTATAGAGATTTGTTTTTATTTTTATTTTTAAATACTTTCTCCTACTAATAGCTGGAGACATGAATATTAATACAATGGCATTACGATTTATATAATATTTTTTTTTAAACAAATATTTGCAAAACTTTTAATATTCTGCATAGTACATTGATTTTTAACTAAAATTTATTATTTAATAAAGCAAACAGTTCTGTCGCTCAAGTAGATAACAAAGTAACATTATTCAATGAAAGATTTTTACAATTATTTTGCGAGCGACTCGTTCTTGTTTCAAATTCAAATATGTAGTGATTGCTTTTATTGAGTGAATTGATTTACTTTAATTTCATGAAAAGTACAATAACCAATGTTATTCGATAAATATGTATTTTGTTTTAATTTTAATGGAAATATATTTTTCTGGTACCTCTCCCTTTTGCCAAATTCCAAGTCCTTGGTAAAGATATATTACGCTAAATAAGATTATAAAAATAACTGAGTACTACATTTAGAGGGCTATTTCAAATTATTTGAGTATTTGAATCTATTTTATCAATTCAAAATCTGAGATTACAGCCTTCAATTGTATTATTTTTTTTTCAATTCTAACTTTGTAAAAACTGAAATAAAAATCTTATTCTATGAAAATTTCTTTTTATTATCAATGTGTATTTAATATTTGTGTTTTCAGAATTGTATTCCTGGGGTGAAATTATAATTTATTTAATGTCTTTTCTTTCATAAGTAAAATATCGTAGTATAAACACTACAATATTATACAATGCTTGATAAATATATACCATGTTACATGAAATAATGAAATACCATACAATAATTTAGTTGAATTCGGAGTCTTAACACTTTCTTTGCGCTTACTAATTATACAAGTGTTTTCTCCTTGGCGTAATTTTTTTTTACATAATACCAGTACTATGGTCGCCGATGGACAGGAATATCTATACTAAACTCACAATATATGAACGTAAACATCGCCACATATTAAACATTTTAAATCGTCTTTCTTCGAATTTCTATCTTTCATCATGCACACGTACATACACACGCGCACGTGAATTGTATGATGGGAAGGCGAAAAAAAAAATACTTACAAACTTATTTATTTTCTTATCTCTAACAATGTACTAACTCTAAAACAATATTCTATAAAACCAAATAATTAAACTTTTTACAAAACTAAACAAAGAAACGATGATAAACTTTCATTAAAATCATCCTAAAACAACTTGTTGTGCCTTAACTTTTGGATTTCAGTGCATATCAACAACCGGTCACTCGACCGGTACCAAATGAAAATATTTCGATTCGAACCAGAATTGTTTTTGTAAAATAAATAAAATATAAATCACACAAATAAGTTAAATAGATTTAAATAAAAATTGACGTGTGGAACATTTTGATAAAACTTGAGTAAAATGCCCGGTATGTTTGGTGTTAAAGGTCATTACAACGCACCACTTTAAGCGTCCATTTGCCATTTCTGTCATCTATGAATTATTTCAGAGTCCAAGATTCCAGTGGAAACTATTCCACTCAGATGCCTTACTTTATAGTTGATCTCATATTCATTAGCATTTATAAAAGTATACATTCTTTTTTAAATATATTTACAAAGCTTCTTTTAAATTAGCAATTATATTTCCTTTTCTTTTCTGTTTTTGTTATCCGTTTGAATTCATTTCAACAGAAAAAAAAGAAGAAGAAAAGAAAGAAAGAATGTAACACAGAATAAAATATTGTAATTATGGTTAAATTATTGGTTAAAGAATGCATTTATTTGTAAAACATTGTAATAGAACATCCAACTATCACAAGGAAACTTTTCGCGTTATGAAAATAGCTTGTTTAGCTTTCTTTAGCGATAAAATTGTAAAATACTATTTAATAACTATAGTAATTGAAACACAATGCTAAAAGCATAAAGATAAATTTAAAAAAAATGAAAAATCTTCTTCTCTAATTCTTTGATTTAAAAAAAAGAGAGAGAGATTATTGTACTTCTATAAAATGTTGCGGTTATAAAATTATCATTGGTTAAAAAATTAATTTGTGCATTTATTTTTTTAAGTGTTCTTACAGTTTTTTTAGTTAAAAATTAAATCTTTAATTTTCATTTTTGATTTCTAAGTTAATAAAATAAGTTTATGTTGACCATTAGAAATGTTTGCGTAATTCTTAAAAGATCAGCATGTATTGCAAAAATACTTAATTACAAAAAAATGCTCACAGAAATGCCCTTTTGAAAAAAGTGGTAAATAAATATTTGTTTGTGAAAAATTTGTTAAATTAAATATTCTAAAACTAATTATCATGTGATCATTACTATATTCGTAAATCGTAAGTAATTTATTTAAAATTAATAAAATACATAATTTGGTGAAGAAGCCTATAATATTAGTTATCACGTGTGATAATCTTTTGATATTTCCTATGTATTTAATGCATCAACTTGTGCATCTTAATAACACAATTATATTATCTTTTCACATCATAGTAAACCAGACTTATATGCATTGATACTACAATAATGGCATCCTTTGAATTTCAGGCAAGGAATCATTAAAATAATATTACTATATTTTTCTGATACATTGAAATAAATTGCTATTATTATTTACCCAATAAAATAAACACTAGTTATAAGCGGATCAAAGTTTTGTTACAGAGAATAAATCAAATGAATTGTATATGTTTCAGTTTTTATCAACTGGAACACGAAATATACTTTAAAGCTTTCAAAATCAGTATGGGTTGTAGTAAACTGAACTGCTTACCCGAAACACGTGTATTTAATCAATGAGACAGTTCGTTACATTTTCTGAATGAGATTGCTTCATTGCTACCACTTTTTTGAATAGTAATGTTCACCTTATGTAATGGCATATTTAATACTGAAAAATAAGGCGAATTATACTACGTCGAAAAAAAGTGGTAGCAATCAAACAATCTGAATAAAAATATTTAGCAGACAGTGTTATATGTAATATTACTTCACTATGCATAAATATGCAAAAGTACACATATCGCCTGTCACTCTTTTCACAAGATAAGGTAAGTTGTAACCTAGTTTGTATTTTGGAAAAAGTATCAAGATCAAATAAGCTTTCGTAACATTTCACTTACTATGAAAACAAATCAAAGAAGTTTTTATAAAACATATACTGTCTACAATGTGCAAATTAAAACTCAAAACGAAAACGGAATTAACATAATTTCCTTTCTTACCTAAATATAGTATTTTTTAAGTGAATTAAAATATTATTTTCTTCTATAAGGGGTGCCCAATTGAAATGTGGACAGCTGACGTAGCGACATTATCAAAGTTGGCGAACTGGTTTTTCATTTGATTTTGGTTTTGCGCAGGGTTAGTGGCGCATTAGACAATGTTGCGTCTTTTGGAAAGATGTTGTGTGTGTGTGTGTGTGTATCTGACGGCTAAAACACAGGGTGAACAGGGTAGAAGCGTCCAAAGTCAAACAGTAAGACGTAGTGAGTTTTTTAGTGGCTAAAAGGCAACGAACGCAGACATTTTTCGCCGAATGAAGCATGTTTATGGTGAGCACAGTTTAAGCCGTACAGCTGTGAACAACTGGTGAAGAGTTTCAGACAAGGCAGGCAGACTGTCAAGGCTGCACCGAAACTAAGACAGGTCCACGCTGCCATCATCGATACATCAGTCGCCGCTGTCGATGAGGTGATGCAATCCAGACCTGTCGCCTTGTGATTTTCACATGTTCGGGCCACTTAAGAAGTTTCTCCGAGGACAACGATTTACTTCGAACGACGAAGCGAAGAATAGAATACGAACATTCTTCCTAGATCAGCCCCAAGAGTACGCCAAGGATATCGACCGATTGGTTACAAGATGATACAAACGCCTCGACAAATACGGTGATTATTTTTAGAGTTGTAATAAAAAACTTACTTCGACACTCTGTGTCCACTTTTCATTTGGGTGCTCCTTATAGCTTGGCAAAAATTCCAAATTGCAGAAAAATTTGTAAGTACTGTTATTTTTAATTAAATTACTCATTTCTCTAGTGATCCCATGTCTTATTCGAATCCCTAAAATCTATCTAATGTAGTTTATGCGCAAATAACCAGACAGATTCTAAATTTTAATCTATTGTACAAGAAAACTACAATATTCCAAATTTAAAATAGCTAGAATTTTGTATCTAAACATATTTTTTTACATAGAATCAATTTCCTATGCATTTGATGCATTAACTCGTGCATCATAATGACACAATTATATTATATTTTCACATCATAGAGAACCTAATTAATACTACAATAATGGCATCGTTTGAATCTCAGGCATGAATAATTAAAACAATAGTACGAAAACCCTGTTCTACATTAAATGAATTACTACTCAGGTATGAAATAATTAAAATAATAGTATTAAAACCCTGTTCTACATTGAAGTAAATTATCGCTAACATTTACTTAATAAAATAAACACTAGCTTTACACGGGACAAAGCTTTGTTAAAAGAATAAATCCAATGAATTGTACTAGTTTCATATTTTATCAATTGCAACTCGAAATCATATTTTAAAGAAATCGTAAACAGTAAGGGTTTTAGTAAATTGAATTTCTTATCCAAAATGCGCGTCTTTACTAAGTATCCCAGTCCGATTCTCTTTTTTTATTCAATTACTTTATTTCTACCACTTTTTTTGAAATAGTAATATTCACCTTATGTAATGACATATTTATTAAGGCAAAAATAGGGCCAATTCTACTATTTCAAAAACGTGCTAGCAATCACGCAATCTGAATAATACTAATAAAAAATTTGCGGACAGGGAACGCTGTCTACAACACGGAAATTAATACTCAAAACAAAACAAAGTTAACTAAATTACAGTTTTAAAAAAAATCTTTAAAAATGTACATTTATAAATAGACATCATTTGGGCAGCATGAAAAGCAGTTAACGAACTGATTTTTTGCTTCTTCCTAAACCTTGGATTATATGTTTAGTCAATATTCTCTTAAGTATAAAAAGTGCCTTGGCTGCATTTTATTATAAATGTGCATTGATTTCTTATCTTTGAAGTGCAAAAAAATCTATTTTTTATCTTAAAGAAAAAGGTAAGACGAAAAATTTTAATTAAATAATAGTCTGTGCATATAAGGGCTAATTGTTTAAGAAATAATTACTTTAAAAAATTACATTAAGCTGGTTCTTTTATACATAATCAGTCAATATTTCTAATTAATTATGTTCTTCAATTTAGAATCAAATTAAAAACTTGCTCGGGTTAGTTACAAAATATTTACTTTTTCTGCAAAAAATGCCGCTGTACTTCATTTTATATGAAAATATTTTTAGATCTTCGGTTTTATACTAAACCAATTCTTTAGCTTTTGAATATTTTTTAACTTTTAATGGAAATTAATTCCTTTTTTCTATACAATAAAATTACATAAAATAATCTTAAAAATTTTGAAAAAAATTTGAAATTTATTGATAAATATATTTTTACTTAGAAATTGAGCTTTGATTGTGATTATATGATGAAATAACATACCACTTCGCAGTATAGCATACATTTTCTATAAACAAAATATCAATGGACTTTCGATCTTAAAAAAAAAAAAAAATATATATATATATATATAAATAAATTAATTAAATTTGACTTTGAATATTTAAAGATTAGTTACAATTTCAGTACGTAGATAGTCTCTTATAACAAATTTAATAGGACATATATTGCCACAAATGTCTTTTTTTCCTTATAAAAAATTATCTATAGTTCTATATTATATAGGGTAAATGTACCAATAGTCGGCCACATTGAGATAAAATTCGTTACGCATAGCTTATTTTAGGTTCTAAATGAAATATTACAATTTAGTTATATGCAACCATCTTTCATAAGTCATAAACCATCACGAAAGAATTATGGGTACTTTTTTTGAATTTGTAATCAGCCATTTTTTTCAAGATTGAGGTCAAATCGCCATTTTCCCTATTTTTTTGTTAACAGATGGCAATTATTTTAAAAGGCAAGTATTAATTTATTTTTTATTTTTTTCTAAAATTATAAGGCTAGAATATTAGCAAGGTAAATAAACTAATGTTTTTGATAATAAAAAGTAAATGAATTTGTTGCTTTTAATTAATTTTAATGTGACCGACCATTGGGTATTAATTTTACTTACATGTCCCAAAGTCGGCCACCAGGAGCTGAATAATGAATACATAACTTATTGTACTTTTTTGAGTTTATTGAAGTGAAAACTTCTTTAGGCGTGTTGGGCATTTTTTGAGATGGGAAAAAACCATTGAACTCGCGACACTGTTACTGTAACCGACACCTCTGTATATAAGTATGTGCATGTATTGTGTATAGTTAGGTATGATCTAGGGCGGGACGGGCGCGGCGCAAGCTTGCCTGTGCGCTATTGGACCGCGGTATAGTAAGCGTTATAGTAAGCGCAGAAAAATGTAAGTGATATAGTAAGCACAGAAAAATGTAAGCGGTATAGTAAGCTGTATAGTAAGCGGTATAGAAGCGGTATGTTAAGCGCAGAAAAATGTAAGCGGTATAGTAACACAGAAAAAATGTAAACGGTATAGTAAGCGGTATAGTAAACGCAAAAAAATGCAAGTGGTATAGGAAGCGGTATAGTAAACGCAGAAAAATGTAAGCGGTATAGTAAGGGCAGAAAAATGTAAGCGGCATAGTAAGCGGTATAGTAAGCGCAGAAAAATGTAAGCGGTATAGTACGCGTATAGTAACGCAGAAAAATGTAAGCGGTATAGTAACGCAGAAAAATGTAAGCCGTATAGTACGCGGCATAGTAAGCGGTATAGTAACGCAGAAAAATGTAAGCGGTATAATAACGTAGAAAATGTAAGCGGTATAGTAAGGTATAGAAAGCGCAGAAAAATGTAAGCAGTATAGTAAGCGGTATAGTAAGCGCAGAAAATTGTAAGCGGTATAGTACGCGGTATAGTAAGCGGTATAGTAAGCTGTATAGTAAATGGTGTAGAAGCGGTATAGTAAGCGCAGAAAAATGTAAGCGGTATAGTAAAACAGAAAAAATGTAAGCGGTATAGTAAACGCAGAAAAATGTAAGTGGTATAGTAAGCGGTATAGTAAGCGCAGAAAAATGTAAGCGGTATAGTACGCGGTATAGTAACGCAGAAAAATGTAAGCGGCATAGTAAGTGGTATAGTAAGCTGTATAGTAAGTGGTATAGTAACACAGAAAAAATGTAAGTGCTATAGTAAGCGGTATAGTAACCGCAAAAAATGTAAGTGGTATAGTAAGCGGTATAGTAAACTTAGAAAAATGTAAGAGGTATAGTAAGGTATAGGAAGCGCAGAAAAATGTAAGCAGTATAGTAAGCGGTATAGTAACACAGAAAAATGTAAGTGGTATAGTAAGTGGTATAGTAAACGCAGAAAAATGTAAGCGGTAGAATAAGCGCAGAAAAATGTAAGCGGTATAGTACGCGGTATAGTAAGCGGTATAGTAACGGAGAAAAAATGTAAACGGTATAGTAAGCGGTATAGTAACGCAGAAAAATGTAAGCGACATAGTAAGCGGTATAGTAAGCTGTATAGTAAGCGGTATAGTAACACAGAAAAAATGTACGCGGTATAGTAACGCAGAAAAATGTAAGCGGTATAGTAAGCGGTATAATAACGCAGAAAAATGTGAGCGGTATAGTGCGACTGAAGTCTGTTTCCCGAAATTTTTGTATGTAAAATAATATGCATGATTTTTCATGTACAATAGCGCATTAAATGAAAATTGTAATATAATTTTTGTAGTAGCAGTTTATAATAATGAATAAAAAACCACTTGATTTAAAAGTATTTCCTGCACAATAAAACATTTCCTGACGAATAAAAAAATACACACGTAATTGTTCAAGTTTTCACTTCTGTCGGCACTCCCGGAGTGCCACTTTTTTTTATTGTTTGGTAGATATAACTTTATCTCTACATCTAAAATAATATTATATAAAAAAAATCTTTTTTTACGTGCTTGTTTGTTTGTTTGTACGGGAAACTACTAGAACTACCGAAATAATTTCAAAAGTAAAGGTGGCAGTCTCTGCTCCGACATAGACTATATTTTACGTCAGGGCTACTTTTCGCAAGTAGATGGATGAGCAAAAAACATTCCAAACGTGCCCTTTTTGCCCTCTTGAAATTTGGCATGGTTTGTTTTCTAAAAAATTCGAAATTTAAAAGTGTGAAATGAGTAGAAAAAGTTCTAAATTACAATTCATGTAGAATTGTTAGGAATATAAACTTGAAATTTAACATGTCTGTTACTTTTAAGAGGTAAATTCTGGATCAAGGCAAAATAAAAAAGGGGGAATTTTATAAAATGAAAAAAGCAGTGAATATTCTAAAAACATTCTAAATTACGATTTATATGGAATTACTAGGGAGAGAAATTTAAAATTTCCTAATTCTGTCATTTTTAATATGTAAACGCTGGTACGAAATAGTTTCTTAAAAAACGGAATTTCAAAGGGTACAGAACTAAATAAACTTTCTAAAGTTTCAAAATCTGTGATAGTTTTGTTGCTGGAAACCTAAAATTTGGCATGGTGGTCAATTTTAAGACATAAACAACCGGCTCAGAAAGGCTTCTAAAAATTTGGAAATTTAGAATGCTGAAATGAGAGGAAAATGTTCTGAATGTTTTTTTTTTTAATAAAGTTTAGAGTAGAAACTTGAAATTAGACATGGATAATCTTTTCCATACGTAAGTGGTCTGGCCGTAGCCGAACAGTTTCTAAAAAATTAGAAATTTAAAAGCAACTAAATTTTTTTTTTAATTGCAATTTCTGTGGCTTTGAAACTTCAAATTTTGCATGGGGGTTTCTTTTAAGATGTAAGCTCTCGCAAAGAATGGTTTCTATAAAATTCGAAATTTAAAAAATTCGAAATTTAAAAAATTGAAATTATCAGTAATTGTTGTTTATCATTCTAAATTATGATTTATTTAGAATTAATAGGGATAGAAAACTGATATTCCATATCGGGGTTACTTTAAAGTCGCAAATGCTCGTACACAGTAGCTTTTTCTTAAACTAGATTAGATGCGGCAGTTGGTACCCTCATTATTTGCTTTTCAAGTCTGTTGAAAAGTATTAAAACAACTAGATTGGAATGCGGCAATTGGGACCGCCCCTCCCTACGCTTTTCCACTGCGGGGTTCAAAATGAACTCGTATACTAATAAACTACATACTAAATATATTTCATGTTCAAAATGCTTAAAAGTGTTAAAAAAACTAGATCAGAATGCCGTGATGCGGCAGTTGGGACCGCCCCTTCGCTGATGCATGAATGTATGCATATTTGCTTTTCAACTATGTTGAAAAATGTTAAAAGCAACTCGATTAGATGCGGCAGTTGGTACCCCCATTATTTGCTTTTCAATTCTGTTGAAAAGTGTTAAAACAACTAGATTGGAATGCGGCAGTTGGGACCGCCCCTCCCTACGCTTTTCCACTGCGGGGTTCAAAATGAACTCGTATACTAATAAACTACATACTAAATATATTTCATGTTCAAAATGCTTAAAAGTGTTAAAACAACTAGATCAGAATGCCGTGATGCGGCAGTTGGGACCGCCCCTTCGCTGATGCATGAATGTATGCATATTTGCTTTTCAACTATGTTGAAAAATGTTAAAAGCAACTCGATTAGATGCGGCAGTTGGTACCCCCATTATTTGCTTTTCAATTCTGTTGAAAAGTGTTAAAACAACTAGATTGGAATGCGGCAGTTGGGACCGCCCCTCCCTACGCTTTTCCACTGCGGGGTTCAAAATGAACTCGTACACTAATAAACTACATACTAAATATATTTCATGCTCAAATTGCTTAAAAGTGTTAAAACAACTAGATCGGTATGCCGTGATGCGGCAATTGGGATCGCCCCTTCGCTGATGCACGAATGTATGCATATTTGCTTTTCAACTATGTTGAAAAGTGTTAAAAGCAACTCGATTAGATGCGGCATTTGGTACCCCCATTATTTGCTTTTCAATTCTGTTGAAAAGTGTTAAAACAACTAGATTGGATTGCGGCAGTTGGGACTGCCCCTCCCTTCGCTTTTCCACTGCGGGATTCAAAATGCATAATTCGATTCAAAACCCACTTTATTCTAACTTCAATTTGAGAGCGACAAGAAGGGGTACCAGCGTTTATTTATTTTTATTTATTTATTTATTTATTTTTTGCAGTCGACTGTAGCATACAAAATTTAGTCAAAATCGCTTAAACCGTTTTTAAATGCAATTTGTTTGACCCATAGTGACCGCCAAATGACCCACAAATCGAATTTTCTCGAACATGTGACCCAGCCAAATGGTTTTCATGTATCCCAAAAAGTTAGGACACAAAACGTAGTCAAAATCGTTAAAGACATTTATTAGATAAGATAAAATTACCTTGGACCTTAACATGTGACCCTTAACTTGTGACCCAGCCCATTAGTCTTTTCGTACACCAAATCGGAAGGATACAAAATTTAGTCAAAATCGTTTGTCGTTTTTAGATAAAATTAGTTTGACCCGTAGTGACCCTAAAATGACACACTAATCGAATTTTCTCAAACATGTGACCCAGCCCAATGGTCGTTTCGTACCCCAAAACGGTAGGATACAAAATTTAGTCAAAATCGTTAGAGCCGTTTTTTAGATAAAATTTATTTAACCCATAGTGACCCCCATATCATATGACCCACTAATGAAATTTTCTCGAACATGCGACCCAGTCCAATGGTCTTATTGTATCCCAAAAATGTAGGATACAAAACTTAGTCAAAATCGTTAAAGCCATTTAGCAGATAAAATAAAATTAGCTTTACCCGCAGTGACCCTAAATGACACACTAATTTAATTTTCTCGAACATGTGAGATAGCTCAATCATCTTCTTATAACCAAAAATGGTAGAATGCAAAATTCAGTCAAATTTGTTAGCGTCGTTTTCTAGGTAAAACTAGTTGGATGTGTCAATCCCAAAACTTTCTTCTATCTCACACAGGTTTCGCATACACTAAAATGAATCAGCACCAATTTATATCAAGGTCTAACTGAAGCTCAAGTTTTATTAAATTCTGTGCATTATTTCTTGATATATGACTATCGCTAAAATCGTGTAAATCCTGCAAAATGCTCCATAGCAGTGCCACCTGCTGGGCGATTTGTACCAGAAACTAATCAGCACCAATTTACATCGGAGACTAACTGAATATAAGGTTTTACTAAATTCCGAGTATTAGTTCGTGAGATAGAGCTATTGCGAAAATCGCGAAAAATGCTGCATAACAGCGCCATCTGCTGGGCGATTTTTACCAAAAACTAATCAGCATCAATTTTTATCAGGGATTAACTGAATCTAAAGTTTTATTAAATTCCGAGCATTAGTTCTTGAGATAGAGCTATTGCGGAAATCGCGAAAAATGCCGCATGGCAGCGCCACCTGCAGGGCGATTTTTACCAAAAACTAATCAGCACCAATTTACATCAGAGACTAACTGAATATAAGGTTTTACTAAATTCCGAGTATTAGTTCGTGAGATAGAGCTATTGCGGAAATCGCGAAAAATGCTGCATAACAGCGTCACCTGCTGAGCGATTTTTACCAAAAACTAATCAGCACCAACTTATATCACGGACTAACTGAATATAAAGTTTTATTAAATTCCGAGAATTAGATCTTGAGATAGAGCTATTGCGGAAATCGCGAAAAATGCTGCATAGCAGCGCTACCTGCCGGGCGATTCTTACCAAAAACTAATCAGCACCAATTTATATCAGGGACTAACTGAATCTAAAGTTTTATTAAATTCCGAGCATTAGTTCGTGAGATAGAGCTATTGCGGAAATCGCGAAAAATGCCGCATAGCAGCGCCACCTGCCGGGCGATATTTACCAAAAACTAATCAGCACCCATTTATATCAGGGACTAACTGAATATAAAGTTTTATTAAATTCCAAGAATTAGATCTTGAGATAGAGCTATTGCGGAAATCGCGAAAAATGCTGCATAGCAGCGCCACCTGCCGTGCGATTTTTACCAAAAAGTAATCAGCACCAATTTATATCAGCGACTAACTGAATCTAAAGTTTTATTAAATTCCGAGTATTAGTTCTTGAGATAGAGCGCCCACAAAATTGTTGTCACATACAGACAGACAGACAGACAGACAGAGTCACAGACAGACATTTTCTAAAAACAGTCAAATCGTGTTCAGGACCTTCTAAAACGTATAAATCCGTCGAAAACCAGAAGTAGAAAATTTTCATGAATCCAATACTTTCTTCAGCATGGGTCAAATTGATTGACCCCACTAGTAAGCCTGGTGACCTAACATCACACCATAAAGCCTTTTACATTTTATATGTCCACCAATACCTGTATTAAACGTAGCTAAAATTATTTTATTTTTCTTTGTTGCACCAGTGAAACTCCATTCAAAAATTTAAGTACTTTAAAAGTTATATTATTTCAAAAAACTATTGTATACATTGTATAATCTGGCTTCATGGCAGAAAGTCCATACATTGTTAATATCTTGTTAAAGGGGTACTCTCTCATCTAGTACATCTTATAACCTCCAGTATCAATGTTAAAGGAAAAATCTCCCACAGTTCTATAAGTTTACTCCATAGTCAATGCCCTCTTAACATTTTTGTTACAACAACTCTCATTTTTCATGTTCCTATATTGTATAAGTGAATAATACTATTTAGTACCTTTTAAAAGTTATTTTAAGTTGTTTGTTCATAATATTTTATTTTTTAATTCAGCTTTTCGTATCATCTGCCATTGAAGCCACCTCTAAACTTTTAATCGTTCCTCCATTCATCGGTTCTTTCAATTTTTTGGTGATGTCTATAAATAATTGTATTTTTCGTTTTTTCTGGCTCAATGGGAGGTAGTCCTTACATTGAAAATTTCTAGTCAAAAGGGTATTTCCTCTCTCTAGTATAACTTATATCATCCAGTGTTATTGTTTAAGGGAAATTTCCCACAGTCCTGTAAGTTTACTCCAAAATCAATGCCCTTTTGACATTTTTTTTTTCTTTTCTTATAACTATTCTCATTTTGCACGTTACAGTAAGATAACTTCAATTCAACTTCGGCTGGTCTCAATTTTTTTTTAATTTAAAGGGAATAAAGGGGAAGGAAATTAAATTATTGCTTAGCCCCTAAGGCTTTCTATAACATTAATATTATATTGCATTTTATGTCTTAATTTCCTTTTTTCTCATGAGTTATTTACTCTTCAACTTTTTCTCATTAACATTAGTATTCCCCATCCCCCCCCCTTTTTATTATTTTTTTTTTTGACCGGAGAAAGCCTCCCACATAACCTAAGCTTTATTCGAAATTTTAAAGATTAAAAATAAAGTTTAAAATTTAAAGTAATATAGTGTAAGAAAGAAAGGATAAAGTTAAAACGGTGAGTCATAAGAAAAATGATAATTAATTAGAGTAAAAGTTTTAACAAAAGTGGAAAAAGCAGGTTACATGTCAGACATCTCAGTGTGGGACTATACAGAGAAAATAGCAAATCCATCGACACAAAGGTACACTGAGGACAAAATCGTAACAAGAAAAAGTTACAAGATGTCACAAGAACAGCCAAGCACACCAAAGACACCGCAAACACAGCGCACAGGACAACAAAAATGGGAGAAGATGACAATAACTGAGCTAATGTCAGAGTTTGACAAGTTATACAAAAGTAAGCAAAGAGGAGCCCCTGAAAAGCTGCAGATGGTGAAGGAGGTGCTAGACAAAAAAATAACTACAGTAGAGAAACAGAACGAAGAGGTAAGGGATCTAAAAGAAGAACTAGAGCAGCTGAAGCTCATGGAACACAGCCGTCCTGAAACAGACAAAGTACATGCGGAAGTCGAAGAAAGAGAAAAATTACATAGCGAGAAACTACAAAGTTATGAAGCAGAAATGGCAAAGCTAAAAGAGAAAGTAGAAAAACAAGAAGAAAGTAGACAAGAAGTAGCAGCGTTGAAGTTGAAACAAAAAGAACTAGAAAAAGAACTAAAGGAAGCTAAAAAACACCAAAAGCCATCAACACCACATGACATCAAAATTGAAGTAGAAAAGATACTGCAAGACATCCAGGCAGTTACTCCCGAAGAAAATCAGGGGAAAACAAATGAGAAACAAAGCAAGATCTTCGCTTATCTGCTAACATGACTCATTGTGATTCAGCGACATGTATGTTGATGGGTTAACACTCATTTTTTAGTTTCAGTTATAAATATGTATTTTTAAAGCATAAGCATTCGAAATTCAATTATTTTTCATGAGACGCTCTACCCTATTTTACAGATTTGTATACTAAATTTGGTAAAACATGAATCTTTTTTCTAAAATCTATATTTTGAACGTTATACTAAAAATGCATTCGTGTAAAACCTATTTTTTACATTGCATGAATATGTAATTCATTTGAGAATAGCAGTCTATTTTTTAAAATATTTTTACAAGGTACATTGCGAAGGGGTCTTTTCATTTAAACAACGATCTTGGATTTTTATGAAAGGTCTCTCGTATTTCTGTCGCCATAATATAATACGAATCTATTGGATTTATTTTGTGAAGGGCGTTGGAATTCAAATAAGGTTATATTATTTGTGAAGGGCGCTGGGTAGTCGCATTATTTTGGGAGCAGGGCTTAATATCTATAACTTTGTCCACTTTCTTTCGAAGGTAGTATTTTTACAGGGTACATTGCAAAGGGGGCTTTCTATTAAAACAGGGACTCTTACAATTTTTTTGTGAAGGGTCTTTTTTATTCGAATAGGGTACGTATCTCATTTATTTTATGAAGGGACCCATAGTCTAATGCGTGTTCACACTTCGAGGGGGGGAAAAAGAGGGGTCAATGAACTGAAGGTTCTTTCGCCTAAGTGCGAATATTTCATATGAAAATAATAATTTTCATACACTCTTGAAAAAAGAGCTTGCTGAAAAAATACTGGGGCGCTATCAGAAATATAGCGGGCGATGGAGGGCCCAGTTAAAAAAAAAAAAAAATTTTTTTTTCTTCATAAGTTGCATTTCTTTCGTCTAAGGGCTAATTTTTCATATGAGCCTAACAGTTTTCATATATGAAACATTGAATTAAAAAAGAGTTTGCTGCAAAAATACTGGGGCGCTATAAGAAATATAGCGGGCGGTGGAGGGCCCAGTTTAAAAAATATAATTATTTTTCTTCATAAGTTGCATTTCTTTCGTCTAAGGGCAAATTTTTCATATCAGAATAATAGTTTTCATATACGAAACATTGAATTAAAAAAGAACTTGCTGCAAAAATACTGGGGCGCTATAAGAAATATAGCGGGCGGTGGAGGGCCCAGTTAAAAAAATATTAATTATTTTCTTATATCATATGATTCCTCTAACACGCATTTCAATTTTTGTGAAGGGACCTCCTACAATTTTTTGTGAAGGGTTCTTTCGAATAGGGTACGTATCTCATTTATTTTATGAAGGGGTTCCTATAGTCTAATGCGAGTTCACACTTCGAAGGGGGGAAAAAGAGGGGTCCATGAACTGAAGGGTTTCCATAATAATTCATTGGATTTTTTGTGAAGGATCCCCTTTTTATTAAAAAGGGGATCTGTCCAATTATTTTGTGAAGGACGCTGGAATTTAAATAAGGTTATACTATTTTGTGAAGGGTCAAGGGACACACATAGTCGCATTATTTTGTGAAGGTAGCTTAATACCTATAACTGTTTCCAGTTTTCTTTCGAAGGGTTTATTTTGAACCTATCGATGCGTAAGCTGTACTTTTAGCCTAACTTGAATTGAAAAAGAAAAGGTAAGGTGTAAATTATCTGATTTTAGGAAGGGATCTTATGCATAATTGGATTTTTGTAAAGGGCGCATTTTTATTAAAAAGGGGATCGGTTCACTATTTTTAATTCACTATGCACTCGATGGTAAAATTACACTTTGTTCGCATACCATTTCGATCCTGTTGGAAAGTGATTCATGAATTATGACGCTACGCATGATTTTTCATTCTTGTTTATTTACATATACGTTAAAATTCTTTTTATAGTACTCTGTATTTTTGGAAGTGCGTATTGTTAGTCTATCAAAGGGCCCCTCTGGGTAGAAAAAAAGGGGGGGAGGGGGAGCTATTCAGTTGAGTGCAGTATAATTCATACGGGACCCTGTATTTTTTACTAGAACCTATATCGAATTCATTAAAACCCGACTGTTTTCCCCAAAAATGTTTAAGTACGCCCATTAAAATGAATGAATGACCCTTTTTAATTAATATTTTTCATTCACATCCACCCTTCAAACTGCGTACTCTCGTTGAGAAAAAAAAATCTCGCCAAAATTTCTAAGTTCCCCAATTAAAATTAATTAATGACCATTTTTAATTAAAACCCTTATTGACTTTTAAAAATTCACCTCTAATATACCCTACATGTATATCGAATACCCTACTCTCGTTGAAAAAAAAAATCTCGCGAAAATTCTTAAGTTCTGCAATTAAAATTAATTAATTACTATTTTTATTTAATATTTTTAATTAATTAATCATTCACTTCTACTGCACACACTCATAAATCAAACTGCATACTCTCGTTGAAAAAAAAAATTGCTTCGAAAAATTTCTTAAGTACTCCAATTAAAATTAATCCCCATTTTTAATTAAACCTTTATTGACTTTTAAAATTCACCTCAAATATACTCTAACATGTATATCGAATAACCTACTCTAGTTGAAAAAAAAAACGTAAACATTTCTTAAGTTCTCCAATTAAAATTAATTAATGACCCTTTTTAATTAAATCATTATTAACTTTTAAAATTCACCTCTAATGTACCCTAACATGTATATCGAATAGCCTACTCTCGTTGAAAAAATATTTGCTTCGAAAAATGTCTAAGTTCTCCAATTAAAATTAATCACCATTTTTAATTAAACTATTATTGACTTTTAAAATTCTCCTCTAACATGTATATCGAATACCCTACTCTCGTTGAAAAAAAAAAAATCTCGCCAAAATTTCTTAAGTTCTCCCATTAAAATTAATCAATGACCCTTTTTAATTAAACCCTTATTGACTTTTAAAATTCTCCTCTAACATGTATATCAAATAACCTAATCTAGTTGAAAAAAAAATCGCAAACATTTCTTAAGTTCTCCCATTAAAACTCATTCAAATAATACTCCTTATCCTGCCATGAGTCACCCCAATCCACCCTCCCAAGTGACGCATGCCTCTTGTCTTATCTACCTCCGCAATCCACCCTCCGAGATCCACCCAGATTCACCCTCCGAAATCCACCCTAATCCACCTCCGAAATCCACCATCCACCTCCGAAATCCACCATCCACCTCCGAAATCCACCATCCACAATCCACCATCCACCTCCGACTCCGAAGTGGCCTACAAACAACATTCATACCCTACTAACGGAGTCAAACCCCACCCCCTAAAAAAATGAAGGGGGGAGGGGTCGACTGGGGTTTTGCACTAGTGTCAATGTTTAAATGTTGTTTTAAAAAGCTTTTAATCCCTTTAATGAGAGTCGCAATTCCTCGCTCAATAATTTGGGCAGTTTAGCTAACGGCTTGTTTGTTTTAACAAGGAAATAACGTCAAGAAGATATCAAGAAGACATTTAAAAATAAAAATTGTGTTTTAGTTGTATTTATTTATTATTAATGGAATAGATTCTGATTTCTTACATACCCCTATAAGCATTTAAAGAATACAACATTTGGTTTGGAAAATGAAAAAGTTAAGATGGTCGAAATAAAATTAATTTTCGAAAACACTAAAATATTTTTGTAGGTGGCAATATTTCGAAAATATGTTTGCTTGGAATGTGTATGCTTTTAAAAATAAATTCTGATTTAGAATTTTTTTAAGAAATGTGTAAAACCATTATTTCTCTTGGAAAATTAACCAAATATTATTAGCCATAATTGATAGATGACCATATAAGTTACGAGGGCCGTTTTTTTTCAACCTCCGATCGAGCCGCTAATCAACCAGATGAGTGATAAGAGGCAAAGATGCGTGGTGAGCGACTGATCATCTCCCTAACTATAACCTCTGCTACTACCGACGCCAGCTCGTCATTTTAAACTGAGCTGTAGGCACGTAAACATGGCTGGTATGATTGATGCTTCCGCCAATTGCGAGTTGCGTAGTCTTAATCCTCTTTTTTCAAGCAGAAGGGAATGGTGCAGCAAAAATTCACTGAAGAAGGACCCATGTGTATGGGTAAAACTGTCTGAGTGATGGTGTTGATGGTGAATGGTGTCTTAAATTTAAAGACGGGTGAACCGACATTAAAATGGAACGTGTTTAATCACCCGCCGTATAGCTCCAACTTAGCGCTGAGTGATTATCATCTCTTCTCTGAATTAAAGAAATGGATAGAAGGCAAAAACGTCCAGATGAACTTCAAGCCACTATTCAGACTCATCTCACATCACTGGCGGCAGCTTTTTATGAAGAGGGTATTGGAAAGCTTGTCCACAGCTACGAAAAGTGCCTCAATTTACAAGGTGATTATGTTGAAAAGTAACTATAAATGTACATAACTTTTAGTAATAAAATCATCTTTCTATCTATACTTGTCCTTTTTTTATGGCCTATCGGAGGTTGAAAATAAAAACGGCCGTCGTATATTTAGAAAAGAAATCTTCAAGTAGTTACAAATGAAACAAATCATTTATTTTATGCCAAAAACTATTCGAGTTTTTTTTTTTTTTTTTTTTTTTTTCAATTTTGAATTTTTTTTTTTGCATTTTCCGTTGCTGAACACTCGTTTGTTTTTAGTGCCGTTGCTGTTAGAAAACTATGGAAGTGAAAGTATGTAACCTTGTTAATTTTTGTGGTTTTACTTTTTAGAATGCGGAGAATGTTTTCTTGATATAATTTATAGGACCTCAGTACACTATAACAACTAAAATTTAACTTTTACAAAAGTAGTTTTATTGCGTACACGGCTATTTAATTTAGAGCAACATTTAAAATATTTTTGCAAATGAAACTAGGCTGTAAAACTTAAGGAATAGGAATTGGCTACTTGTAAATGATAACAGGAGTTACTAATAATCCAGTCCAACTAATAATAAAGTAATTTTTCATGTCTGAATTTAGGAAATTAATGTGTCTAAATTAAAAACAATCCTTTCCTTTGAAATATCATTTACGACGATTTCATACAATATATCAATTCTCACAACAACAAGATTTTTTGGAAACTAGTCGTTACTAGAGCCTGATCTTATAATACCTGACTTTTTAACTAACTAATTGATTTTTTAAAGTTATGCTTAATGATGTATTTACGTTTTTTTCAATACAAAATTGTACGTGCCTTTATGTATTTGTTCTATTTTTAACCTTTCACTAACTATGTAAGTTACTTTTTATGAACATTTGTAAGCCTGATTTTTTCTGAATTCTTTTTCTTTTATGTTATATTACTTCATATCAGTGCATGTGAAAAATAACAATAGCAAATGCGTCCATTCGTTCTTTCATTATAGCTTTCAACGCCATTTCTTTTTATTCTATGAGAACAAAGTTCTATAAATATGTGAAATAAAAGCAATACAACTGCTGGGAGAATTGAATTTTATAGGGAAAGGAAATTATTTCTGTTCCCTAATGAGTCTCGTTAGTGCATGAAGTAGTTCTAAAGGATAAAGAAAAAGTACATTACTAAGCATGTATTATAAATTTCAAAAGAAAATGGATAATTATAGTTTTACAAAGGCATATGTGTGTTGAATTTTAATGCGAACATGCTATTTTTTATAGTTTCTAAAAATAAAAACATAATAATGGTAAACGACAATGTAATTGGTGCAGGGTATTATTAAAGAAAACTTCTTTATAAAAAATTTGTATACGAATATCATATTCTTAATTGTTACTAAACGAGTTTTATTTAAGAAATGAAAATGTAAGAAGAGGCTTGAATTTCAGAATTTACAAGAGTTCAATATTACATTTAAATTTGACTAACTTAATAACATATTGTCATATTTAAAGCATTTTTTTTTTATTTCTCTTCTTTCATAAATCAAAAATAAAGCAGAAAACGGTGCTTAACTATTTATACAGGGTGTCCCGTCAAGAGCGCCCAAACTCTGCACAGCCAGATTGACCACAAATGGATTGACTCACCAATGGTCCTTATTGCTTTAAGATCCATGTTTATCTTTATCCGGTTATCCGGTTATCCGATCACAGTACATACAATCTACATTCAGTTAATGCTTAGAGTATATAAAAATTATAAGGGTACAGATCAAATTTGTTTTAAAATCAAATTAATTAGATTTTTTTTTAATTAAAATTAGATTTTTTTTTAAACCTCTCAATTGTTATTTTTACAGTTTCTTACTTAAATTACAATTTTAAAGTGCGATTAATATATATTTTTTAGTATTATTAATTCAAAAAATGACATCTTACAGATTATTTGTTGCCTTTAAAGAAAAAAATTAATTTAATGACCCATTAAATTTTACGCACATCTATTAAAATATTTTCTCAAAAAAGAAACACTGAAAAAAAAATAATATTAAGAAGAAAAATAAATCTTGTAAAATTCATAGATTGGGGCGCATTTTCCACCTTATAAATTTAATAAAATCTTATGCTTTTCTCAACACAATAAAAATAAAAATAAAATTCAGATAGAATGCTTAAGAATTCTGTGCTAACCAAATCTAAGTTAATTAGTTCCAAAATCTTTCAAGAGCTTCGCCTATATACATATTTTTTTAGGAAAGTGTGCTGCATAAATATCACTTATAACCTTACATTTTGTCACATACCGGTTGTCCCAAAAGACTGATGGATTTTAAAATTCAATAACTTGCAAACGGTGACAGATATTAAAAAAATTATTGCATTAGGATTATGTATGATGTCAGAGTTTTCTTACTGTGGTTCTTGGTTTTAGTTCGAATTTCAAACAATAGATGGCGCTGACAGCGATTGGCGTTCAGTCGAGTACGAAACTGACGCCACTCAGCATTGATGCACCGCCCCCTGAATAGTAGATGGCTACTGTCACATCCGGATTTTTTTTTTCAGCGTTTGAACAGTTCCTCGAACTTTAACACCAATAATTTCTAAAAGCTTTCTTCGCCTAGTTTTTCTGAGATCAAATAAGTCAAAAAAACTTTTAGATATTATTGGTGTTAGGCTGAAAAAAAAAATTCGCGGGAGACAGCCGCCATCTAGTATTCAGCGGGCGGGGCATCAATGCTGAGTGGCGTCAGTTTCGGCCTCGACTGAACGCTAATTTCTGTCAACGCCATCTATTGTTTGAAATTCGAACTAAAATCGAGAATCACAGTACAAAAACTCCTGATACCATACATAACCCTCCTGCAAGAATTTGTTTAACATCTGTCACCGTTTGCAAGTTATTGAATTTTAAAATCCATCAGTCATTTTTGGGTCACCCGGTAAATTCACCTCTAATTAACTGTAAAGAAAAGGTGTTATTAAAATACTTTTAAACTTAAAAAGTCGTGACTAATTCACACATTATATTTATACATTTATGATATATTTAGGTATAATATATTCTTTTCAATGTAATTTTTTTCATTTAATCATGAATTATATTTTAAAATAATTTAAAACATCTGTTAATCTATATTTTAGATAATAAAGGTATCAAAAAATGAGCCCCCCCCCCCTTTTTATACTCTGTACATACTTATAGAAAGAGTAAAAAAAATTATGCTGAAAAAACAAATTCATTTCTAACAGATTAATGTATACTTATTTTATGCAAAATGATGCATAAAATATCTAAAATACAGTTTCAATAAACTTCAAGTTTAATGCCTTTAAGAATGCATGAAAACGTTAGTTACAGGGTAATTGTGTGGAATGAATATTGATATAATACATATTTAGTACACGCACATAGTACATATATAGTACATAATTGGGTACGTAAACACAAATAGATATGGATGAACAGTAATTTAACAACAATATCCTCAGCAATACCGTTCAATATTGAAAAGAATTAAGAAAATCTTATATATTACAGTACTCATAAACAGAATAGTTTTCAAATGTTCCCCAGAAAAACTACATTGCCCAAAAGCTATCTGTAAGAAATATCATATCGTAATATAAACAGAAAAACTTCGCCAGCATTTCATGGAATAAAGAAAAGAACATAATAAGTATATTGATTTGAATTAATCTTGTTTTATTTATTAACTACCTACACTAAAAAATTTTCAAATGAAATATAATCCCAATAAGAACATCATTTGAAAGTCCGATGCTAGTAAGACGGTAAGGATTTTTTAATTTTATAGATTGAAAACGAAAAAAAAATTACAAAAACTATATAAAAAAAATAATATTTAAATACTGCACTTACCTTTTATGAATTTGATATATTTTGTCTCTTTCGTGGTACCCCAGCTATCCCTTTTCTTCGGATATTTTCATCTGTTGGACCACAATACATTCGAACATGAGCTCCATTAACACAATTACTGTTACAAGCTGCTAAAATTAGAAGCTGTCTGTGCGATATGGATGTATGCCAAAATTTCACAATAATGCATGCGTAGTTCTCATTGCTGTATATTTATACGATTTAACTTACAGTCGATAAATAACAATTCTGTTATTTAAAAAATAAATGAATGCCAGTTCGAAATTGCGGCCACTGAACGAGACGCCATGAAAGAGACGAGTGATCGGGTCTGTCGACCAACAGTGACGTCACGCGTAAATTTTCAAAGCATCATTTGGCCTTGACTATCTCGATGACGAGGGTTGAAAACAACTGCTGAGTAGGGTGGAGTAAAAATGACCATGAAAAATTTTTTTGGGAATTTTTCTTTGGATAGGTCTCAAAATTTGGCTTTTGACACACTGAATATTAGGTTAAATTTTCATTTCATTTGGAATTCGTCTTTAGGGCTCTACCAGCTCTTAAAGATTATGCCCTTTGTCAGGTTCTCTCACAGCTGCAAGAGTTGAAAGCTATTCTTAAGGGATTAGCATATTGTATGTATTGTATATGTATCTATTGTGTACCGTTAGAGGCTGGTTTAAGAAGAATCTTAATCCGAAGGGGAGCGACTCAGAATATGAGTGGAAGGAAGGTGGAACAGAATGAAAGCAGTATTTCCATTGCAATGTGGTCGTTCATAGATAAGAAAGCTATTGTACTCTTTTATTTAGGAAGACAGATCCGTCAAGAGGGAGGAAGGGTTGTCAAGGACCCTTGGAAACAGAGGAGAAACCCCGTAGAAAGGAGGGTGCTCTGCAGTTTACGAGAGAGAGAAAGTTAGTTCTAACGTAGTAAGCGAAGGTGTAAGGTCGTTCAGAGTTGGAGCTCTAAAGACCGGTGTTGAGTTCGGACGTAGCAGCGAAGTGTGAAGGTTGCTCGGGGAATGAGCGTTGACGAACTGAGACACGTGTTTTTAACGGCCTCTCGAAAGAAAGAGAGCGCGGGTGTGAGATGAATAGAAATCTCAGCGCGGAATGAATTGACGTAATCTAACGGTACACGTAGAGCGTTTTCTGTAATTGTTTTGATTTAGTGTTAAACCGGATAATTTACATCCGAGTTTAAGTGTAAATATTGTTAATAAATTGTTACTTTAACTTTAATTGAAAGAGTTAGGTTTTTATTGAATATACATCAAATATCGTGACCGATATCACGTATTCATATCGGTGGTGGCAGTATATCAAAAGACCGGATTTATTTCGAAGTTGTGTGGACGGAGAAGTGGAATCCGACAATGTTGGCAGCGACGGGATCTGAATCACCGAAGACCAGTGCCAGTTAGCCGTGTTACAGAGAGTTTGTGCCGGATCACCCAGCGGAAGTGTTCGTGCCCTATCGTTGTAGACTAGTGCCAGATAGCCGTGTTACAGAGAGTTTGTGCCGGATCGCCTAGCGGAAGTGTGTGTGCCCTATTATCGTAGACCAGTGCCAGCTAGCCTTGTTACAGAGTGCCTTGCCGGATCGTCCAGTGGAAGTGTTGGTGCGGTGTGTAGTGTTAGTTCCAGTGTTTGTGTGTAGTGTTTGTGGACACAGTGATTCAAATTACAGTGATTGTTGCCCGAGAGTGCAAGATTTACCCTGTGGAAAAGTGAGCAGAGAATTGCCCCAGCGAATGAAGTACGAGGTAAGGTGTTTTGATCATTTTACTCTACTGACATTCTCGAACCTACTGTTTTTTTTTATTGTGTATAATTCATGGTAATTTAAGTTAATGTTGTGGTTAATTTATGTGCAATATAATAATTGGTCTAAATCAAATGAGATATTAACAACCATTTTACACTATTGTTTTAAGAAAAGGATCTTATATTAATTACTAGAAGTGATTTTCTAATTGTTTTAAACGGATAAGATTAATGATTAAAATTAATGCTTTGTGTTAATAGTTGGAAGGAATAATTGAAATTTCTTAAATTTAAATTATTATTAAAGTAATATTTAAATTAAGTGATATTGTTTGTTTAAGTTTGAAATATTGATAGTAAATGAGGAAAGCAAATTTGTGTAGAATTTAAATTAAATTGAAATAACCTTCAAGGAAGAACTGAAGGCCCAGAGAAAAAAAAAAGTGCTGTGATTTACTTTTTAATGTGAGAACTAATTTTGAAATTGAAATATTTTATTGAGATTAAATTTAGGAATTTATGTGTATTTCATGCAAATTTTTGTTAGGTGGATATTTTTATGTAGTGATTGGCATCAGTGTTTTATTCAAATTGCAACGTATCAGTATTATTGTGTAAATTGTATTGTATTATTTAATGGTATAAATTTAAAATCTGTATTGCATAATAGTCAAATTGAGATTATTGTTACTTTGTTATTGGAAGCAAATTGTGGGGTATCATTGTTTAAGGAAATTTATTATTGTATTATTACTTATTTGAAATATGTTAAATAGTATAATATGTGGAGGTAATTTATGAGGGTAGGATTTGAGGAAGTATTAATTTAATATTGTGCTTAAGTATTATTGTAGGGTGGTAATAATTATCAGTAGAAAGTATGGCTTCCTTACTAAAATTAAAAAGGGTGGATCTTCAGGCGATATGTGGAGAGTTAGGAATGGAGGTCTCGGAAGATGATACCAGGTTTAAGCTTAAGAAAAAGATAGTGGAGAGCGACGAATATGAAGAGGGGGCCGTTATGGAATTATTTAGTACTATTGTTACGGAACGGTTAGAACAAGAAAAGTTACAACGAGAAACGTTAGAAAAGGAAGAAAAGTTACAACAGGAAAAGTTAGAAAGGGAGTTAGACCGTGAGAAGTTAGATAGAGAAGAGAGGGCTGAAAAATTGAGATTGGAACATGAATTAGAGTTGGAAAGGATAAAAATTCAGAGTTCGGCAAATAACTCTAATGGGACTAGAGAATATAATCATGAGAGTAGCCTAGAGAAATTGATTAAAAGTGTTAAAACTTTGTCTATCAAAGTTCCAGAAGGGACTGGGGGATGGAATCTGTTTTTTAGCAGTTTAGAACGAGCATTCCAAACAAAAAATGTACCGGAAACCCAGCAGGCCGAAATTTTACTAAATATGCTAGGGGATAAGGCCGATAATTTGCTAATATACACGACTAGGGAACAAATTGAGAGTTATGAGAAGTTAAAGGAATTAGTTCTAAGGGAACACGAACGACACCGAAGGCGTGTTTGGAAAATTTCAAGAAGGCTAGAAGGAATCAAAATGAAACTCATGTATTATTTGTGTCACGTTTAATAGCAACGTGGGAAAATTACTGTAAGATTAGAGGTGCAGATACGTATGAGAAGGTTAATCAGTTAATTGTCACGGATAAGTTGTTAACTACGTTAGATGAGGAAACCGCGACGCATGTTGGATTAACGCAGCACAGTTATTGGTTAGAAGTTTCTAAAATTGCTAAGGAATGTGATAATTTCTTTGATGCTAAACAAAAATCTTATGCGGTAACATATAAGGGTTATAAAGGTAAAGAAAGGTATGTTAATAATGAAGATTCTAGAAGGGCAAAAGATGAGGGATTTAGTAGTAATTGGAGACAAAATGGGAATAATGAAGTTAGTCCATTTTTGGGTAGAAAACCGGAATATAAGAAACCTAATGATACGACGCCTATCTGTTTCAAGTGTTCTCAACGAGGACATGTTCAGCGATTTTGTACAAAAGGAAATAATGAGGGAAGTAATCAAATTAATAACCGACAAGAACCAAGGGCTAGTATCAATAATGTCTCAGTGCGAGGAATTAAAGAATTACCAAGGGGAGCGAGTATGGCAATAATCGGAGCAAGAGGGAATTGGAGAGCTAAAGTTATTGGAGAGAAGTTAAATAATCTCGAGAAAGTGGAAGTTAGTGTAAATGGAAAGATAACAAAAGGATTGGTGGACTCAGGTTGCCAAATTAGCGTCGTTCATAAAGATTTAGTACCAGCAGAAAAATTAAGAGGGGCTGGGAGCATCTATTTACAAGGGATATTTGGTAAGACAGTCAAATCGCCGTTAATTCAGTTACCTTTAGCTATTCCAAAACGCGGAGAAACTAATGTAATTCATCAGGATGTACTTTGCGCGATAATTGATAATAGTAAGGAACAGGTAATTTTACATCCTGACGTGGCTAATGAATTGTCAGGGTTAAACAACGAGAAATCATTAAGAGAATCGGTAGAAAGGGAATGTAAGGAAGATAGTAGGAATAAAGTGAAAGAAGGGGAAAGGATTAGAAATGGTAATAATAACCGTTATGTCGTAGAAACGAGATCGGTAAAGTTGCAAAGTCATGAGAAGGAAAAAGACGAGATACAGAAAAGTAAGATTAATCAAATTACGGTAATTAGTTCAAATGTATTTCAGGAATCCCAAATGAGTTGTAAAGATTTAGAGAAAGCTTGGGAATTGGCTGAAAATGAGAGAGAGTCTTATTATATTGTGAATGGGATGTTATATCATAAAGAGAAATTAGTAGATGAAACTGTAGCTCAATTAGTATTACCTAAAGTTAGAAGAGAGGAAATTCTAAAACTAGCGCATACCTCCTTATATGGAGAACATCAGACGGTTAAGAAAATGTTAGAAAGAATCAAGCATTCATGTTATTGGGAAAATATGGTAGAGGAAGCTAAAACGTTTTGCGAATCATGTGTAGAATGTCGTTTAACGAGGGAAATGAGTGTGAGTAATAAGGAGAAAGAGGAAATATGTCGACCTGCGGTTATAGTTGAGTTAGGGGACGGAAGTAAGAAACTGGTGTATCAAGATGAAATGAGAGCATTTATGGCTAAAAATAAAGTAGTCGATATTGTCTTGGATAGTGACGGGGAGTTTGAAGACTGTAGGAAAGATCTGTTGTTAGACCGAGAACAACCGGAAAATAAAGACAGGAAGGGATTTGAAATAAAAGGGTTAACAAGTATTCAAGTTGGGGACATAAAATCAATCTTAAGGAAAAATAAGGAATTATTTATGGGTCCTATCGAACTGGTAGAAATGGAGAAAAATCGGATTGGTCGTAAACCGGAGAGGGGTAAGATAAGGCAGAAATTGTACAATGTCTTTATTACGTACAAAGAGGACTTGGACAGGCAAGTGCTTGATTGGTTAGGGGAAGATTTAATTGGGACATCAGAGGCAAAAGTTAGCCATTCAAGCGGGTGTATTACGAAAAGGGATGTACCAATTAAGTTAACGAGGAAGGACTGGAGGGAAAATGTAGTACCGCCTCCAGCAATCTCAGCCTAAGGACTGACATTGAAATGACATAATACTAGTGTAACTTTATTTTTTTGTGTATTTTTAATTGTATTTGCATCTTGTGTTTATAAAAGTGTATTAGCATATTGTGTATTTTTTTTTGTAGTTATCACATTAGTATATGGTTCATTAGAGATGTTAGTAGTTAAATTTTCAGACACCTTGTAATATTTATGTAATTGTAGTAATGAAGAAACCTATCAAGAAACTGTTGAACTCTTCTCAGACATTACATGGTTTGAGGAAAATTAGCCCCTAAAATGCATATTTTCCGCTAAGGTGGGGGGTGTCAGGTTCTCTCACAGCTGCAAGAGTTGAAAGCTATTCTTAAGGGATTAGCATATTGTATGTATTGTATATGTATCTATTGTGTACCGTTAGAGGCTGGTTTAAGAAGAATCTTAATCCGAAGGGGAGCGACTCAGAATATGAGTGGAAGGAAGGTGGAACAGAATGAAAGCAGTATTTCCATTGCAATGTGGTCGTTCATAGATAAGAAAGCTATTGTACTCTTTTATTTAGGAAGACAGATCCGTCAAGAGGGAGGAAGGGTTGTCAAGGACCCTTGGAAACAGAGGAGAAACCCCGTAGAAAGGAGGGTGCTCTGCAGTTTACGAGAGAGAGAAAGTTAGTTCTAACGTAGTAAGCGAAGGTGTAAGGTCGTTCAGAGTTGGAGCTCTAAAGACCGGTGTTGAGTTCGGACGTAGCAGCGAAGTGTGAAGGTTGCTCGGGGAATGAGCGTTGACGAACTGAGACACGTGTTTTTAACGGCCTCTCGAAAGAAAGAGAGCGCGGGTGTGAGATGAATAGAAATCTCAGCGCGGAATGAATTGACGTAGTCTAACGGTACACGTAGAGCGTTTTCTGTAATTGTTTTGATTTAGTGTTAAACCGGATAATTTACATCCGAGTTTAAGTGTAAATATTGTTAATAAATTGTTACTTTAACTTTAATTGAAAGAGTTAGGTTTTTATTGAATATACATCAAATATCGTGACCGATATCACGTATTCATATCGGTGGTGGCAGTATATCAAAAGACCGGATTTATTTCGAAGTTGTGTGGACGGAGAAGTGGAAGCCGACACCCTTTATACGAGTAAAACTAAAGGAATGTGAATTATTATGAAATTTTCTTTTTGTACTTTTTTCTTCGGATAGGTCTCAAAATTTGTCGATTGGCACACTGAATGTTAGGTTAAATTTTCATTTAATTTGGAATTCATCTTTAGGACTCTACCAGATCTTAAAAATTATGCCCTTTATATGTGAAAATCCAAGATATGCACTATGTCATGCAAAGTATTCTTATTATTTTTTTGTTACAGAATTTCTCTGATTTTAGTAAAATAACCCATAAAACTTGACTGATTAAAGTTCTACTTCTGATCAATCCAAGTGTCGTGATGTTTTGACACCTTAAACGTAAAGGTCACACTAAAATGTGAATTGTTCGCGAAGATTAAAAAAAAAGTAAAATAATTAGATATACTTTATATAGCACTTTTATGATTTGAATATACATGAAAGATAGTTCTCTGAATGTATAGGAAAGACAATTTTCTGAATATATAGCAGGGTGGAGTGAAAAAACGAAAGTTGGAATTTTGATTTCGGATAGCAGCCTGAAGTTGACTTTTAGTACCTATAATATACGTGCAAAATTTCATGAATTTTGAAAAACTCCTTCAGGGCTCTACCAAGAACTTTATGTTTTCATTGTTTCACGCAATAGGTTTTCACCATAAATTGTACATTTACAGTGTTCCTTCGTAATCTCGTTTGACATTTTTATATCTAAAATGTTTAGTGTAACTTCCTTTATCATTTCTCAACCTTAAATCTTTATTTTAAAATTTTTGAAACGTTTTATTGAGTTTTACAAATAATTTTTTTCATTTTTAGCGCAGACCATTTTTTTTCATTTTTAGTGCGAGTGGAAGCAAACCGAAGTTTACCATTACTAGAAGTGCAGTGGAATCTCTAATATTTGGTGCGCCTTCAAAACTAAATAAAGTTGTTTTGCGAACAATAGCAGACGTTATAAAATTTTACTTATATATAAGACAAGAATTAAAACAGAGTAGGAATGGTAAAGATCCATCAAAGTCATAGGTAATTCTAATCTTAAGAGAGAATATTGAAAAAATTTGGAAGAAAGCATCAATTCTTATAGTTTCCCAGAGGGGTATTGATCAAATGATAGACAACGATTTTTCTGAATACCAGAATTTTATTCGATTCGCCAAATCCAAAAGAAATGATAATTACCTGAAGAAGGTTCAGTTTTTCAAATCTGAAGCTGTAAGTAAACTTCTAGACATTTCGATGTGCAAATACAATTCAATTCTTAAAGTACTTGTGAAAAATCAAAGAAGGTGATTCCAAAAGAACAGGAATTTCTTCTTGCCCAAAGGTGAACAAGAAGAGTGTTATTGGCACGCTCGATAAAGCCAAGACAAAGAGAAGACAGGAAAACAAGGGACTCGATGAGGGCTGAAAAGTCAAGTTTAAAGTCTCCAGTTAATCAGAGCAGTACAGTTGTTATGTATTTTGACAGTGGTGATGAAGAAAGAAGTAGTAGCTCTTCATCAGGGTGTGAAGAATTAATATCCGTATCACAAGCATCTACTTCTAAAGAAGAGTCACAAAGACAAATGAAAACACATCTCCTACGGTTTCAAGGGTCTCAGATCAGTATGGGGTTTCTGACAGATGCGTGGCAGCAATAGCTTCTGCAACTCTACAAGATATTGGCATTATAACAGAAAACTATTCATCACATATTATTGACAGAAGCAAAGTACGCAGAGAACGTAAGAAAACTTGAGAATGTGCTAAAAAGATGATCTGAAAGCCTTAGAAGCAGGAATCGAAAGTATATAGTTTGATTGAAAAAAATATATCCGTGTCCCGCCGAGAGCGTTGTTGAATCTCGTTGTGTCATTCATAATTTAGAAAAAAAATAGCTTTTCGTGACATCGGAAAATATGTTCCAAGCACGTTAAGTCAAATAGTGTCTAAAAAAATTACAAAAAATAAGGAAGAAAGCAGAACAAATGTAACTTGTCACGCATAATTTCCCCCCACTTCAACACGAATGACAATGAAATAACTTTGCGACACGAACGGTACCGCTTTATGTAAATAGTTGTCGTTGGCTTTATGGGTATGCTTTCTCATTCATCAGTATCGTACTGTTGTAAATAGTGTCTTGCTGAAGGCTTTTGTTCTCTGTTATTTGTAGTACTATTAGTTAATTAGATAACTATATACTCTTTCTGGTACTAAATTAAATAAATATGTGCAATGATAATTTTTTTATGATTCAAGGAAAAGGTTAGAATTCTGCAATTGCTATACGACATTAGAGCGTGTACAGAATGCCTCAATTTTGTAGGAGAATTTTTCGACTTATGTAATCGTAGAAAAAGGTTAAAGGTTCTACGATTAAACGAAATGATTGCGCATTGTGCCACTGCACAGATTGCTCTGTAATGCCACTGAAATTTTCTAAAATGAAACAATCGTGCCAGATTCTTTTAAAATTCCAAGAAATGTACGCAACTTGCTATGTACAACCGCCGTGATCCCGTAACTTAAACCTGTATACATTTTTTGCCTATGCCATTAATTTTACTTACAAGTAACCGCGGAAAATTACATTTTTTATGTGCCACTCGAGCGTGAAAGGTTAAAAACCTCTAGTATAATACAGACTCTACTATCGTGTTTCTTTGAATTTCTATATTCAAAAATCAAAGTTTCTGTGTATGTACCTCATCCAAACCTTATTGGCCGGTTTGCATGAAATGCGAAATACATACATTTTAAAAACCGGCGAAAAGTACTGGGTACTTCAAAAATTTCCGAGACCACCCATTATCCATTTTTTCAAATACCTGCCATAATTTATCTGTAAACAATGTTTTTTTTTTTTGTTTTTTTTATTGAACTGTACTTTTTTTCCTTACCTGTTGCCACACCATAAAATGAAACTGCATCTAGACAAAATTCAAATACATGGCTTTTTGGACAGGTTTAATTACGTTTCGAATAAATTACGGTAAACATATTTAAACGCGTGTAATTATTTTCAGTTGAAATTCACATCGAATAGAGCAGATAATGGCCATTTTTCGTACATAAGTTTAAACTGGTAACAAAAAATAATACTATATGTAACTGAACTACTATAAGGTTATTTTGACTTTGAAATAAATACAAATGGTTAACTTTCTAAGGAATAAGAATATACAATAGACTGTTGACGGTAAGAGAATATTATGTATTTTGAATGCATTATATAGTATTTTTTGGAATTTTACAAATTTCAATGTGAATACTTAAATAAATGTATTGCTATTTCGTTTAATAGTAATAAATGTTACAAATTTGAATTAAAAAGCATTTTAATAGACGTTTAAATCTTATACAATTGAAGGAGTTTAACAAAAGCTGCACACGTTAAAAAAATCAGGAAAATGAAGTCGATATATTATTATTTTCGACGGTATTCACAACTCTATAAAACAGGTTAATTTCAAAAGGAATATTATAATTATTAAAGGCAACTTTTAGTTGTCCCATATAAAAAATACTTGCACAGAGAAAAAATTATATCTTTCAAAACGTTTCTAATTTTATAAAAGTACTCGTTGTAAAGGAAATCTCAATTATTCAATGGAAATAAATACTGACTATAAAATTAAAGAATGTTTTCTTGATTAATTAAGCATGTCGTATACTACAAAATATTTCCTTGGTTGCTATGCCCATTTACCTCATTTCAAAAATCCCTATACATAAAATTTATTAAAGGCATACAAATTTGTATTGATTAATTGATTTCATTGTGAAAACAAAAGTTAAATCCTAGTAAATACTGTTTCCAGTGCTTGCTTGCATTCATTGAATCACTTTAGATAACTAAGTTGCAGTTGTAGCTAAATTTCGATGGGAAATTCTCGGAAACATAACTCACCACTTCTAACTAATAGGAATATGAAATAACTTCTCAGATTCAGTAGTTTGTGTGTCCAATCTATTTATTTATGAATGCTAAAAAGGTATTTTACAATTCAGGAAATTGTAGTGGACATATTTTAATAATTATATTGGTGATTCATTAATTATGAATAAACGTCTTGATAATTAATATATAAGATTTAAACCAAATAAGCATTTAATATAAGTTCTTATACAATGACTAAAGTGACAGGAGACATTTTTATGTTAAATAAGAATATAATAACAATAAATTATAATTCATATTTGTCTAGATATATTGATAAACTGATAAGATGTAAAAAAAATAGATATTAATTCATAAAATGTTTAAAATATTTTTAATTTTTCAACACGTTGACGGACACTTGCGGCTATAGCCGTCAAAGCGATGTTCACTATGTGGCATGACGGCTATAGCAGCACAAATGTGCATTTACCGGCGTACAAGTAGAAGCCCAGTGTCAATTTTCGAACTTCACTTTTTCCTACTGTCCGTCAATGTGTTAAATAAAATCACATGTACATTGTGGCATATGTCTGAAAAAAATAATAATTAAGTATAAATATAAAACACTTTTCAATTTTACGCGAACGTTGTTTTTAAGCAAGCACTGTGTTACGCCATGTAACAGAAATGTTTCGGTCATGTAAAATGTAATTTAAAGTATGCAAACATTCAAATAATCAATTCAGACATACTAGGACAATCATTTCTGATAATAGTAGTATTAGAGATAGATGTATTTCATATGAATAATTTAAATTTAACATTAGATATTATAATTATGAAAATGAGAATTGTTTTCATCTGTTTGTAAATACCCGAGAGATAAACATTTGGTTGATATTTCACGTAGATAAAATATCTAATAAATTATAAAGGGTAAACAAAAAATCAGATTAATCGATATATATTTGTAGAAGAAGCCGGTAAGTTATTCATAGCCAATAGCATATTTTTTTCTATTTATAATTTACTTACATTGGTGTTTTACGAAATTGAGTATTTTACGTAAATGTTTAAACTTTAAATTGGAGTACTTCGGATAAACTGTAAATTTCCCATTTTAAATCAGTAAAGCGTGAATTGTTTAGTATTTGATCTTAACTTTTATTCTAATGTAAACAAATAAGATATTCTTTATTTCTGAGTTAAATAAAATTAAATAACTAAATTATCAATCAATAAATGCAATATTACGGTTAAATGTTTATATTTATTTTCCCTTTTTAATGAAGAAATAATGTTATTGGAAGTTTTTTAACACATGTCAAATATATCGTATTATTATACTTCATTTTAAACTGGAAAGAAGAATATATTTACGTTTTTACTGAAATTGTAATATTTTTAAGGCGAAAATGAATTCCTTTTCATCAAAATTAATTAAATTTATCTAAGCTAAAGGATAATAATTGCACTTAAATAGAATATAATCGGTATTTTCTATATAGAAAGTGAAATAAAAATATTTTCGTAGTCATTACATAAAGTGCTTTTTTATGAAATTGAATTGGTGCAGCAAAGGTGGAAACAAATGATATAGTATTAGACAATATTATAAAGAAATTTATAAAACTCTTAATTAAATAATTAATCTTTCAGATTTTCCAATGTAGTTCCCATGTAAATCTAAAACTACTTTTTAGAAAACATATTATTGAATTCTTTCAGCTATTCTAAAAGCCCATTGAAGAATGTAGTCATTTTTCAGAAGTAAATTGAAAAATAAGATGTTAAGCAAAAGTAGCTATAAAATCGCAGAAAGGAAGAGTAATTATAATTCTATATAGAAAAGGTACAATTTGAATTAAATAATATTTATCACGCGAGATTTTGATTTTTTAATTTCAATGTTTACACTTGCAATATAACTTAAGAATCGAGATTTATTAACAATATATATATGCTGTGTTTACAGATTTTGCATTTGACATTTGAAATTCTAGAAAGAAAACAGAAATAATCAGATTTACATAAAGTAACTATAACTTAATTACAAATTTTATTAAGAGAAAGATTATAGTTAAGATATTTCCTTTATTCATACAATGAAATGAAACATCTAAATAATCAATCTACAAAACCCATAACTCAGTAAAAAAAAAAAAAAAAAACTTTCAGCAATTGTTCTCCATATCCGGTAATGTGTGCGAATTATTTCGTGCAGCCCTGTATATGATCTATACAATTTATGCATACCACGTAATGTCTCAAAATTAGATAAGTTTCAAAATACATTGCACAGAGGAAAACGAACTTCCAGCAATTAACAATCATTGCCAATCCTGTTTGCATTTCTAGATAAGGTCTTTTGAGTGACTCTGTAAAAGAACAATAAATGCTACGCAGTACATAATCTATAGAAAACATGTTGGGGTGCATCTCATTGATCCGTTTTCATTTCATTATGTTTAAACGTTTAAAGTTATAACATCGTTAAAATACACCGCAGACGATTTTCCCCCGTAGATTACAATGAATGGAATTACGACGAATAGCAAGTCTAAGCTTCCAAATCATATCTATTCCAAGAAATAAGTTTTGTAGAACCGTATTTTTTTAATTGTAAGAGAAAAAATATAAAAGTAGGAATATTTACTACATTTTACACTTAACTATCCATTAAATCTTAATTTTTTTTTTTAATGAATGCGTTAAACTGTTTATTAATACCTAAATATTCCGAGTAACATTTTACAATGTGCCACTTTTTTTAATCCGATATAAAAGATTAACTCATTAACGTGAAAATCTTAATTAAAGAAAAATATAGTGGATATTATTTATTTGTTTTAAATGTCCCATGTATAAACACGGTAATCTCAATAAAAGCCAAACAAATTAACTGACTATATTTTTTTATTTTGCTTGAACGGGTTTGATAGATGTTTTTGCTTAAATTTATTTATTAGAAGAATTAATTTTGAAGTCTGCTTCATTTTTTATAAGTATTAAACAAAATAATAATTTTTTTTAAAATATTTTAAAAATATATCCATCTATATAATTTGAATGTTCTATTGCACGTGATGATAAAAATGATGAATTTCAATCGAAGTAATTATAAAACGCTTTCAAAATTAATCTTTTCGGATGTGATTATTTATAATTATACAGCAGTGCACTTTTAAGTGCCTGTTTGTTCAATTTAGGTCAAGTTTCAAGAAAATGCTAAGTATTGATACAATTATTAATTTTTTAGAACTAGTGTAGGCTGGTGGAAGAGTGCAAATTTTTCTAACAACTGAAGCTAAAGGAATAAATAATGAATACATTAAAGCTATATGTATTGATTATGAAATATTAAGAATTAGGTATTAAACTACAATAAACATTTGAGAATAATCATGAAGCTATTAGGAACAATCATCAAAAATTTTAAAGATTAAGGCTTATTTTTACACACCGGGATGTGTGAAAGTGCGCATACAGATCTCTACAGATTAATCTTTGATATCACTTAATATATAATTCGCGCTTGAACACACAGAATACCAGATAAATTTTCCCTTTTTGTATCATCACCATTGCCATACTTGAAACTTGATCTAGATTTTTTTTTTTATTTATCAGATTTTTTTAGTATCGTCCACATCTTTCTGAGTATGAATTTTCTGTGGTTTTCAAATTTCTTTTTTATTAAATAGTCCCTTCATTTCTTAAAAACTCATTAGAAATATGTATGCTTAAAAAAAAAGAGAGATCGAAAGTGGTTTTAAACTTTAAATTCAACTGTTTTTTTTTTTTTTTTTTTTTTTTTCGTTTTTTAATCACAATTATTTTTCTGGAGCACAAACTCTCTTTGATCGCCCCTGAAACATCATTGCGTTCCCAGTAGTTTGTTGCTATAGATAATACGCGCTATTATTAAATGTGCGCTTTTACACCAGCATAACCTACTTTCCGTACGTTTTATCCAAAAGTAGTTTTCTTTTTTAATTAGTTCTCTTTAATTTTGTACTAAGTTTTCTACAAACGCTTCATGCTTCAGTTTTACTCAACTATTTTTTACTTGTTATTTTAAGATAATTTCTGAATATCTGTATTTTTAAAAATCTCGATTTCTGTATAAGAAACAGAAAATAAAACTTTTTTTATTAAATATGTTCTACACAAACCACACGAATTGGTAAAAATCTGTAATTGGCCTCTCAGGGCGGTTAACTTCAAATGAAGACAAAGTAGCAGCAAAAACAGTTTATTTATCACTTTAAGATGAGGAAGAGCAGTTGATTAAAGTGTTTAACTTTATGTGGCTCTAAAGCAAGCGTAAGAACATCTTTCTCTAATTTCCTGCATTCAAATCCTACACTTAATTCAGAATCTTGCCAAAATAATTATCTTTTTAAAAAAACATAATCTTGATTTAACGTAACAGAAATAAGACTCATTGGCCTAAATAACACTTTATTCTAAGTAGATGAAATCACGACTTCCTATCAACACCCGCAGCCTCGCATAAAATCTACTGTTCACGTTCAAGCACATCTTTAATTACGTCAGTCAATGTGAAAACCTCCATGACAGGTTTTGATAGCAGATAGAAATCCTTTCAGCAAGATCCTCTGTAAATACGAAATTTTCAGATAACGCCTCACAATATTTAGCCACTAGATAACCATACTGACTTAATTAACATATAGTGGGAAAAAATCCAAAACAATCAACTTAGTAAAATCTACACGCACTTTTCGAAACGTAAAGAAAGACAGGAAAGATTTCTAACTCGCACACAAATCTTACGGTTTCAGGACAACGCCACCACATGTAAAATCTCGAAAATTCAATCTTCCGAGAACTTTTATAAAAATGTATCCAGGTATCCTGATACAAACCTATGGAATTTAGTAAAACAATATCATATTTTTTGTTTATCATATACTGTAACAGTAATAATAAGAAAAAAGGTATTCAAATATTAATCACAAATAATATTTAAAAGTTTATATAAATAGATGGAAGGGTATTGACAAATAACATGAATATAAATTTTATTTTTAAATAAGAAATCTTATCTTATTGGGGTAGCAAATAATGTATATGTATGCATTTTCAAATATTTAAAAAAATGATTTATTTAATAACATTTTTAAAAGGAATATTTTATTATTACTGAATTATCATTAAAAATAATTATAGGTAATAAGAAAATTTTTAATCAGTCTTTTTTTTTTTCACCATTTTTTAGAAATTATATACAAAGCCATTTTGAAACATTTCATTTTTAATTTATTTGTTAAAACATTTTAGTGTTTCATTTATTTATTTTGAATTCCAATAAATTAATTCCTAAAATTATTCTGTATGTGCTTCATTATTTATAAAACGAAATGTCATAGGAGAAACATTTTTCACATAAAACCCAAACTACATTTAAATAAATATGTTGTTTCTTGTTTGAACTAATATTGTACGCAGAATTTCTATTTTCAATTTTTTTCCTTCTCTAAATTTTTGTAATTCGTAGAATAAAACTTTTCTATATTATTTGTGATTTAAATTCATTAAAAATGCAAAAAGGGTATTTGTAGTCACTAATAATGGGACACATTCCGAGTTATGGTAGTATTAGGTGAATCTCACTTTGCTAACTTGGGCACATAATATATAGTCACAGAAATTACAAATGTCTAATGACACCTTTGTTGTTATTTTATTATAACCAATATGCGAATAAAGGTAAATGTACTTTATTATGAAATGGCCATTTATGCATGATCATAAAAAGGAGATTATTTCTTTTTTACGAACAATGTGCTTGGCTGTTCAATGTTTGTTCGAAACAAGCAATTCCTATCGAATTCTGAAATTAAGAGCCTACATCAGTCACGCAAAAAAACGCTCAAGCTAATGTTATGCCTATGGGAAGATTCTAGCGTGATTTTTCTCTCGCATTTTAATATTTTTAAATGCTTTTTTTAGGCTAGCATTAGATGCATAGGCTAGCTGAGGTCAATCTGCAACGTTGTTAGTTTTTACTTTTTCGATTTTGATTGTAGTTATTTTATATAAGGTTACTTTCACTTTCAGAACCGGTTCAAACCAGTTCCAAAATTGAAAATGTCCGTTTATAAAAAAACTGGAACCAAAATCGAAAAAGTAAAAACTAACAACGTTGGAGATTGACCTCAGCTATCCTATGCAAAAAAAAAATTAAAAAATTAAAATGCGAGCGAGAAATCGCGTAAGAACCTTCCCATAGATTTAACATTAGCTTGAGCGTTTCTTCGCGTGACTAGTGTAGGCTCTTAAAGCATGCAAAAATACAAGTAAACGGAGTCTTTTCGAACATCATTTACTTACAAAGAAAAAAAAAGAAATTGAAATAATATAACAATCAATTCTTGTCCGAAAACTGACTAATTCAGTTGTGGATCTATAATGGTAAAAAAACAGACTCAAACTGATTAGATAAACATTTCGTTTCCAACACTCCAAGTTTAGCCACGACCTACGTTATACACGGCTGGTTCATGACGTTTAAAACGTCACACAGAGTGGATCATCTTTACACTGCGATTGATACAAAGCGTCGCGCTCATTGTTTTGTGTCAATCGCCGTGTAAAGATTATCCACTCCATGTGACAAGTCATGAACCGGCCGTGTATAACGTAAGTCGCAGTTTAGCTCTAGAAAATCTTGCAAATGTCATGAAATGCAGAAATATTAGACAAATCCCAACCTATAATCAGCCCCACCAGTGGCTGAGAGGTTGTGCTCTCGAAGCTGGTAGACGGGAGGTGCTGGGTTCGATCCCAATCGCGCCCGTCGGCCTAATCGTTCGGAGTTTTCGTGGTTTTCTTCGAGCCGTGGATTTATCCATGCGTAAATACGGATTAGGTTCCCTTAGAAAGACCACCACGAAGGGCACTCCCCCCCGGGCCTATATCCCTAGTGTAGATAATTGGCCGTCAATAATCAACCCAACCCAACCCAACCTATAATCCTCTCTTTACAGGAAACCAATATACACTGCTCAAAACAATTAAAGGATATTTGAAGTTTTATATAAAATAAAGATATAAACGAATTTTTTTTTGCCGAAAATAGAAGAAGAGAATCACAAATGCAAATTTTTCTGGTTTTCAAACTGTGGAGTATGCAAATTTTGAGTTCGACGTCAAAAACGTCGTTTCAGCGGCAGCGAATGAAATTTGACTTTCAACTGGATAAAAGAGAATGAAGACAAGGATGATCGGCATTCAGTGATTGCTTTGTTTCGATGAGTACGATGTCTCAGTGAAGTCATTTGACAGATTCAGAAGCTTGGAGAATTGTTGGTTAGGTTAGAAGGGGGCCAAACTCAAGCCGAAGTAGCGCAAGCCATTGGAGTGTCACAAAGTGTCATTTCCAGGATCTGGAACCGTTTTTTGGAGAGTGGATGTGCAGGCCGAAGACCAGGGCAAGGTCGTAGACGGGCAACAACGCCCAATGAAGATCGGTATTTAGCGTTAACAGCTCGGAGACACCGAAACATGAACGCTACTCTTCTCCAACAACACCTTCGCTCGGCTACAGGCACCACGATTTCAACTCAGACTGTCCGAAACCGGCTCCATGCTGTAGGTCTGTATGCTCGCCGACCGATGGTATGTGTTAGATTAACATCAAGGCATCGTCGCGACCGCAGGGAGTGGGCAACCGAGCATGTCAACTGGAGGAGAAATGAATGGAGCAATATTCTGTTTTCTGACGAGTCCCGTTTTTCTGTGCATCCAGATAATAGGCGTATTTTCATCTGGAGGGACCGTGGCAGAGGAATAATCCTGCGTTCGTGCACGAAAGTGTCAGATTTGGCGGTGGAGGAGTGTTGGTGTTTGGTGGCATCTCCATTGACGGGCGCACTGACCTCTACATCATTCGAGATGGAGCTCTGACTGGTCGCCGATATAGGGATGAGATCCTCAGACCTATTGTAGTCCCTTACGCTGCAGCAATCGGAGATAACTTCATTTTAATGGACGATAACTGCAGACCACATCGTGCAAACCTGGTGGAGGATTTCCTTTTCGAGGAAGGAATCGTTCGAATGGAATGGCCAGCGTGTTCTCCAGACATGAATCCAATCGAGCACGTTTGGGACGCTCTAGGAAGACGAGTTTCTGGCCGCCAACAACCCCCACAAACTCTCCAAGAACTGGAAAGAGCTCTTCTGGAAGAGTGGGGCAGAATACCCCAACTCGTCATTAATAGCCTCATTGAGTCCATGCCTCAAAGGTGTTCAACGTTGCTGGCCGCCCGTGGAAACCATACCCCCTACTGAAAATGATTTTCTTTGAAGAAAACACCTTTTCTTATTCTTTTTTTCTCATATGCACAAATTGTTTTTTTCCTTTTGTACACAAATGCGCAAGAAAATGCATTTTTTTCTGACAAACATGTGTAATTTATTCTCATATAACCTACTATGTCTGTCGACCATGTATCAATCAGCTAAAAAGTTTCCCAGATACAAAATCTACCTAAAACTGCAATATCCTTTAATTGTTTTGAGCAGTGTAGTTTATAGTATCCTCGGTAAAGATTGTAATTCTGCCTATATCGGTCAAAATAGCCGAATTTGCACCTCCGACTTTGCATCCGCCTTGTTGAACATAAAATCGCTTACAAATCTGAAAACCTACAATCGAAACTTGTTAGCATTCCTTATACTGACCACACTCCGGATTTCGAAAATATCAAAGTAATTGAATCCAATTGCAACAATATTAAAAGTAGACTTTTTTCATGAAAGCTAGTTTTCACGATGACAGAGTTCTCCCCTTAACGAAGTTTGTGTGGTTCAACCTGAATATTTGGTTCTTTGATGCATGCTCTATAAGTGTGTTATTGTTTTAACAGCATATTTTGACCATGAGATGGACAACAACTTTGTACAAGAACTCGACATTTTACCGATGAGGGGCTCGTCTTGGAACCTGAAGCGTTTATAAAATTTGTCTTTATGTGATGTATTTGTTTATTGATTTAACCTTTTTTTAATGTCTGAAATAAATTAAATAAACTTTGTATTTTTATTTCCTTCATTAAACGTATTTTACGCATGGGATTTTTTTCCCTTTAATCTATTATATTAAAATCTGGCTGCGACAGATTTGCGTGTTTCTATTTCACAACTCATCTTCCTAGAATACCAAATTATGAAAGTAACGCCAAGTTATTCGCATGAATCCGAGGATGTAATAATAAATCTTAAAAATTAAAATTTTAAATTAGTTTCCGAAATTAGGATTAAAAGTTTCGTAATTTTTTATCACATTCTGTAATGATGTCAACAAAATTATTCCATTGTTGCAAAAAAAAAGGAAAAAAAAAGAAATACCACGGTGAAGAATAGGATATAGTCTGCTATCTGAACAAGGGAACAAGTATTTTTTTGTTTTTGTTTGTATAAATTGATTTAATGACTTTTCGTTTACATACTCTTTTTTTATATAATATCTGTAATATCCATGGGACATACATTCACATTTACTATGATTATTACCAAAAACCCTGAATGAATTCAAGAATGATGATTCGTAAAAAATATTATTTTCTGAATTTATTTAAAATATAAATACATAGACGCGAAATTTGACCATTAGCAAATCACATATGTTGAGATTGGATGTTTTCCAAACTATACTACGGAACATGGCGATACTCGTCTTAAGCAGTTAGCTCCAGTGATATAATAATTGTCTGTACTACCTATTAAAACAGACATTAATTTATTTTAAAACACATCAAAGAGCAGTGCACATGTCTAAAAGTTTCAACATTCACATTCAAATTACACTAAAATTAGTCGATATGTTTAAAAGTTCTAAAAATATTTTCACCTCTTGTTCCAGAGGCATCTTCAGTTACTGATGTTGTATTACTTCCTCTCACTGTCTTCGATGTGTTTTAAAATAAATTAATGTCTGTTTTAATAGATAGAACAGATAATTATTATGCTAATAAATGACATTATGGACGATCGTAGATAAAAAAGAAACATTAGTTTGGACAAAATTATTTAGTCCGCTGTATTCTTATGAAATTTCACACCAAAAATGTATTACGTCATACTGGAGGGATTTTTATCTTCATATTTTAAAAAGCTTTATTTAATTTCTTATTATTCTTATAGTTTCTTCTTCTAGTTTTAGTATAATTTGAATGTGAATGTTGAAACTTTTAGACATGTGCACTGCTCTTTGATGTGTTTTAAAATAAATTAATGTCTGTTTTAATAGGTAGTACAGACAATTATTATATCACTGGAGCTAACTGCTTAAGACGAGTATCGCCATGTTCCGTAGTATAGTTTGGAAAACATCCAATCTCAACATATGTGATTTGCTAATGATCAAATTTCGCGTCTATAAGCACTTTTTTTACGTTTATCTATACTTGCCTTAAGCAGTTAGATTTAGTGAGTTGATCAAACAACAACAACAAAAAAAAAACATTACCTTGGAGATAAAAGCATGCTCGTCCAAAATTCATTCGGCCAATCAAATTTTATTGATCGTATGTTGTCATTGTCATTAAAATTCATTCTATCATATTATAATGCGGTGAAAAAACTGGTGTAATGAATTTAAATAAAGGCAAAAAATTTCTTAATAACAGAATAAAAGTAAGAAATACGCAGACATAAAACTATGAAATGCGCACATGTTTTTAATTTTATGGTATTATTATAAATTTTCCGGAACTTCTTTCCTCCGAACGTCTGCAATAGGTAGCTTTATACTTTTTTGTATTGAAAGCTACCTATTCAATGCAAACAATAAATTAATCCATAAGAATAATAAGAAATTAAATAAAGCTTTTTAAAATATGAAGATAAAAATCCCTCCAGTATGACGTAATACATTTTTGGTGTGAAATTTCATAAGAATACAGCGGACTAAAAAACTCAGTTCGAAAACTTTATTACATATCAAATCAAAATTAAGTTTTTAAAAATTTTTTTTAAAATGTTTTCTTACCGTAAAAATGATTCCTAATTTATTGCTGTATCATTTCAATATTATAGCCATACCTCACTGAAATGGTTATTATTAACACTGACAAAGGAAGTGAATTAATTTTCACTTTGGTAATCAACGCATAACCAACAGAGTGAAAAATGTGTCCAGACCAGGGATCGAACCCAGATACCCTGGTATAACGCAACAACCACTTTACCATTTAAGCCAGCCCCACCAGTGGCTGAGCGGTTCTGCTCTCAAAGCTGGTAGACGGGAGGTGCTGGGTTTAAACCCCTATCGCGCTCGTCGACCTAACCTTTCGTAGTTTTCCGTGGTTTCATCGAACCTTGCCGTAAATACGGGTTAGGATCCCTACCTCCACGAAGGGCACCCCCCTACTGCCTATATCACTCGTGTAGATAATTGGTCGTCATAAAATAAACCAACCAACCAACCATTTAAGCCATCTGGACGACATCCAGTCTGGCATTTTTCACTGATACGTTGGCAAGGCTGCAACCTCGCAGCGAAAGATGGTATGTCATACATGAGCACACTACCCAGTGGCGTACATGAGACGAATAGATTCCCAGCGTCGGATAATATTATATTATCCGAATAAATAAGTAAAAATAAATTCCCAGCATAGGATAATATTATATTATCCGATGCTGGGATTTTATTCGTCTCATGTACGCCACTGGGTAGTGTGCTCATGTTTGACATACCATCTTTCGCTGCGAGGTTGCAGACTTGCCAACGTATCAGTGAAAAATGCCAGACTGGATGTCGTTCAGATGGCCTAAATGGTAAAGCACTTGGTGTGCTATACAAGGGTATCTGGGTTCGATCCTCGGTCTGGACACATTTTTCACTCTGTTGGTAATGCGTTGTTTAGCAAAGTGAAAATTAATTCACATCATTTGTCAGTGTTATTAAATTTACGCTCAGTTTCAGTCCTAGTGAAAATTTAATTAGAAATTTATGTTATTAATAAATTTATAAATGAGAAATTTGTCTAATAAAAATGTGATTTTTTTTTTAGGATTGTTACCGACAGAGTGAAAACTGTCCAAGCCGGAAGTCGAACCCAGACAGTTGGAATAACGCTCCAATGTTGTACCATTGAGCTACGAGGACCTAGCTTGGCATCTCTCACCACCAAAAAATCGCCAAAATTTATCTTTGATGTTGTATGCGTTTGATGTTAAATATGGTTTACATTTTGTCATTGTTAGTTACATGACTACAGTGTTAGGTGCGTGAAACATTATAATATGTAAAGTACATTTTAAATTCAACAGACAAATAAATTAAAAATTTTAAAGTTCTTAATTTTATGCAGAAAAAACATACACGTGTTGATTTGGAAAGTATAGATGATAAATGGTATTGATGCAAAATAGCTCTACAAATTGCTAAGAATAAAATTTAAACTTTTTAAAATTAATTTAAATTTATATAATTCGTGAAAAAATAAGTGATTTGCTTTTAATTGCATGTGTTTAATTGCATTAGTGGCATGTTGGAAAAAACCACTGGTTGTTGCAACAAACATTTAAAATTACATTTGCTGCCAAATTGTTTGTTATGAAATGTGTATGCGCAATAAAAAATGTCTTACGTGCCTCCTCGGGCACGTATGTCATAAATGCGTCACCCTTGTGTATACCGAAAATGCGTTTTTGCTTAAACAATAAATTAAAAAAAATATCGAAAAATTTAGACAATACTGTTTAAAATATGTCCAATACCCATTTACGTTTCTAAACTGGTAGTTTTGAAAATTTGAATTTCTGTTCCAAAAAATTTATTATTTTTTTAAACATATTCTCAACGTAAAAGAATAAAAATTTTAAGATCTTGATAAATTAAGCTGTTAAAAAATAGATTAAATTATTTTGATGAAAAATTATAAGGTCATTGAGTACAACTTACAAAATATAGAGATAAAAATTTACTGTAAGAAAATATAATACATTTTGAGTTTTAAATTTGATAAATAGTTCTTGAGACAATTAAACACTTTCCAGAGACAAATATAATTTCTTATTAAGATTTTTTAATAAGTCCGCGTGAAAATAAAAAAAGTCTGTACAATTTTACCAAAAAAAAAAAGAAAAAAAGAAAAGAAAAAACGAAAAAAGAAAGAAAAAGAAAAGAAAAGAAAAAAAGCCTAGCATATAAAATTACACGAAAGTAATTATGAAATTATCTAAAGTGTCCTAAAACACATAAATGAAACACCCTTCAGGAAAACACAATGAATTTAGATTTTAGTATTTGATACACATAGAAAATTCAATAGACCAAGATCTTTTTCAATTCAATTTATTTTGGCCATTTGAGTAAGGCAATGTGACGCTGAAAAGTTTATATCTAAAATTTAGTAATACAGAAGCCACCAGTTGATGAAATCTAATAACGTTTGAGGAAATACTCTTTGAATTTCCTACTGAAATAAAATAAAAACTAATAACTAAAATGAAAGGTTTATTTTTAAGTGACTAAAATTTAGTAAAAGAAACGTGAAATTATCCTTTAAAATAGCACAGTAGCTAATCAATTCATTATCAAATTATCTATACTTATAAAAGAGTAAGTCCTGACTGACTCATAATCAACGACGAGCCTAAACCGTTGGTCCTAGAGCAATGAAATTTGCAAGACATGTTCCTTACACAATGTAGGCACCCACTAAGAAAGGATTTTTGAAAATTCACACCCTAATGGTGTTAAATGGGAGGAGGGAGTTGAAAATTTTAGGTCATTTCGTCTTTTCGCCATATCTCACCAGCAGTTTTAGGTAGGAGCTTGAAATTCGGGATAACAAATCTACTAAAGAATAGCTAAACATGTATTTCAGGCGATTTTAGAAATTCAACCTCTAAAGGGGTTAACTGGTGGATCGAAAGTTTTCAATGATTTCACCTTTTCGCCATATCTCATCATCGGTTTTAGGTAAAAGCGTGAAATTCGGGATAACAAATCTACTAAAAAAATAATTAAAAATGTATTTCAGAGGTTTTCGAAATTCGACCACTAAGGAGGTTAAATGGTGGGTGGAATATTTTAGGTCATTTCACTTTTTCGCCATATCTCAACAGCAGTTTTAGTTAAAAGTGTGACATTCAGGATAAAAAAAAATCTACTAGAAGATAGTTAAACACATATTTCACAGGTTTTAAAAATTCTACCTCTAAAGAGGTTAAATTGGGAGGGGGGGGGGGTTGAAAAGATTAGGCCATTTCGCCTTTTCGCCCTATCTCAGCAGCAGTTTTATGTAGGATCGTGGAATGCAGGATAACAAATCTACTAAATAAATAGTTAAACACATATTTCAGCGATTTACTATTTAACCACATAATATTTAATATTTAAGCAATAAGGGGGTTAAATGGAGGTTGAAAGTTTTTGGTCATTTCGCCTTTTCACCTTATCTCAGCAACAGTTTTAGATAAGAGCGTGAAATTCAGAATAACAAATTTGCAAAAAAAAAAATGATTAAACACATATTTCAACGATTTTAGATATTCAACCAGGGGGAATAAATGGGGGGTCAACAATTTTAGGTCATTTTGCCTTATCTCAGCAGCAGTTTTAAGTAGGCGTGGGAAATTCAGAATAACAAATCTACTAAAAAATAGTTAAACAAACATATATTTTAGCGATTTTAAAAATTCAATCATTAAAAGAGATTAAATAGTAAGGTCGATAGTTTTAGGTCTTCTCGGCATATCTCAGCAACTGTTTTAGGTAGGATCGTGAAATTCGGGATAACAAATCTACTAAAGAATAGTTAAACATGTAATTCAGGAGATTTTAGAAATTCAGCCTTTAAGGGGGTTAAATGGGTTCGAAAGTTTTAAATCATTTCGACTTTTCGTCATATCTCAGCAGCAGTTTTAGGTAGAAGCTTGAAATTCAGGATAACAAAACTATTAAAAAACAGTTAAACACATATTTCAGCGATTTTAGAGCGATTTTAGCGATTTACCCGTGATTATCTAGGGGTGGGGTCTAGTAGTACATTGTCAGGGGGCTCTTGAAAAAAAATATTTATGTCGCGAAATCTTTATTTAAGTGTTTTTTTTTATATTCTTATTAGTTATTTTCGTATACTTTTAATTTAAAGTATTTTATTTATATTTTTCTGGTTGCATGTAAAATGCACTTACTGGGCCCCAAGCGAAGTCAGGGCGCTACGCTGCAGTATGTATCTGGGCTCCAATCGGATGCGACCAGCTAGACGGGCGAAGACTGGCTAGTATATTTATATATGTCTTGCTGACAATGAAAGACAAAAATTATTGTTTTTTTTCTTAAATATATAATTTTACTAAAACTACTTTTTTAATATGGAGGTAAAGAACAACAAATATTAAATAAGAAACCACACTTTCAAAAAAAAAATTTAACTATTAAAAATAATAATAATAATACACTTTTCATGAAGTTAGAGATTATAGTATTTGTTTTTTATACTTTTTTATATAATTTTCATTGCTCAAATGTCTAAGCTGCGAATGAAATTTCGAAAACAAAAATAAAAAAATAAACATATTTTTCTCTGTTGTAAATAACAACAGCTGTTCAGAGTTGCCTTCTGCTACTTCAATATACGCATTCATATGCTTAATTCAGTTTACGAAGACTCGTTTCAATGTACCAGGTTATTGTATGATTATTACCAAATCGCCTCATTTTTAGGTTAACGCTTGGGTTTGAATATAGCATACTGTTCACCAGACATTCCTCACTTCTTTGAATGATTTCCTGTGAAAAAAAGTGATAATGTATCAAAATACTTGCGCGGGAAAAAACACTATGTTGAAGCATTACATGCCTGCGCATGTGTCGACGTTATTTTGCATTCCGTTTGCTATACAAATTTATCCGCCAACGTAACAGACACAACTGTTGCGTCAAACGTGTTTCTAAAATCTTTTTCGTTTGTCTTACCAGCGTATGGATGATTTCATTTTCACTTGACTTTTACCGAAGCAGTCTTTTAATTTATTTCAATGCTTTCTTGTTGGAAAAATAAACTGGTGGTAATGTAGCAACAATCTTCTATGTAGAAAAATGGTATATTGAAGTGCTACACGCATGTGCTTATGTCGACATTATTCTGCATTCCGTTTGCTATACCAATTTAGTTGCCAACATAACAAACTCTAGTACTGCGTCGGACACTTTTCAAAAGTGTCTTGCTAGAGTATGGCTTAGTTTATGCTCACTAGACCTTTACAGAAACAGTCTTCTTATTTCTTTGAATGATTTCTTGTTGCAAAAATTGGCCGATAATAATGTAGCAGAACTCTTTCATGGGAAAAATCACTATCTGGAAGTACTATACGCGTGCGCGTTTATCTACATTATTCTCTATTCCGTTTGCTATACCAATTTAGTCGCCAACATAATAGACTCACGTGCTGCGTCTGACGCTTTTCAAAAGTCTCTGGAGGTTGTCTTACCAGCATATGGGTTATTTCATTTTCACTAGACTTTTACAGAAACAGTCTTTTAACTACTTTGAAGGATTTCTTGTTGTAAAAATAAACTGGTGATAATGTAGCAATACTCTTACGCGGGGAAAAAGCTATCTTGAAGTACTACACGCGTGAACGTTTGTTGACATTATTTTGTATTCCATTTCTATACCAATTTTGTCGCTAACGTAACAGGCTACAGTGCTGCATCTAACACTTTTCAAAAGTCTCTTCCTAGCGTATGCAGTATTTGATTTTAACTAGACTTTTATCGAAACAGTCTTCTCAATTCTTTGAATGATTTCTTGTTGGGAAAATTAGCCGATAATAATGTAGCAGCAGTCTTCCGTGGGAAAAATCACTATCTTGAAGTAACACACGCGTGTAAGTTTGTAGACATTATTCTGTATTCGTTTGCTATACCAATTTAGCTGCCAATATAAGACTCTACTGCTGCGAATGACACTTTTTCCAAATTCTCTTGCGTTCGTCTTACTAGCGTATGGATTATTTCAATTTCCGCTGGCTTCATTTTTTTTTTTTTTTTGGGGGGGGGGTACCCTGTATTATTTTTATATATACTAGGGCATCCAACCCGGGCTTCCCGGGATAGAGAGTTTATCTGAAAACCGTTTATTTTTTTAATTGAAAACTCTAATAGATTTTTTACATTTAATAATTTTTTTTAGATTGCGCTCTAAAAATATCAAAGATAGTTTTTATGTGAAATATGTCAATTATATATTCAAATAAAATTTTGAAATTTATGAAAATGTTAACTTTGTATTGGCCTCGAGCCAGAAGTAAATAGTTAAAAATTTCATTGTATACAGCATTTCGTTTTTTAATTCTGATATATTCAGCGGTTTTAAGCGCTTTTTTAAATTACATGTCTATTAAATTTGTGTTTTATTTATATTATTTTATTTATAACTAAATGAAGTTTTAATTTCGTTATGGAATATTAACTGGACTCAAATTTTGTATTTTTTATAGTTTTAAAGTTCAAACGGATTAATATTTTGTAATCGTCTGCAAGCGATATAGATTAAAACAAGTTGGAAATTGTACGTCAAACGTTACAAACGAGGTGCGTTCGTACGCACGTTTTAGAATTAAATTCATGATATCCCATGCGTAGAACGGGTTAAACAGCTAGTTAAGTATATATTTTATGACACTCTTCATACAAATATCTTAACTAGTTATATAAATATTCAGATATATATGTATCAGCTAGTTATATAAATATTCAGATCTTGATGATTTTTAATTCTGTGAAATGAATTATATCGTCTGCAGATTAATTTCTGTCATAAAATAAGTATCTCAGTCGCTTGACGATTAAACTTCGAAAGCTCCTATAACAAAAAAGCACCGATTTAAAAAAAAATTCAAATTTCTTAATAAATATTTTTATTAATATCTCCTAAAGTTTTGATTCGATTTTAATAAAATTTGAAATGTCTCGACAAAATTCTGCAAAGATAATATATTTTAAATTGCAAACCATTTGGTTGGGTAGTTTTTGCGTTGTTATATGCGGACAGACAGACAGACAGACAGACAGACAGACGGACGGACAGACGGACGGACCAAGTGACGACTATAGGTGCTACGTATTTATATAATTACGAACGCACCTAAAAAAGTCATTCTCGAAATTTAATTTAAATTCTATAATATATGAGTAAATTGCGATACAGTTTTCAAACAAATTGCATTTGAAAGTTATTTTTTTCCCTATATAACGGTGTAAAAATTGAAAATGTACGATGTTTAGAAATTAAAAAAATTGCAGTAGCAAAAATCTCAAATTCGAAATTCCATCGTCCAGTGTTGCCATTCGCAAAATGACGTCAGCGTTACGCACGGACACGTTTGTCCTTTATAATATAGATATATATTAGTTTTAATGGATTCATATGAAATACAGTGAAACTTCCATTTAGCGAAGTCTTATCGTTACACTTAAACACTTCATTATGAAGTAATAGAAATCAACCTTAATTTATGAAACTTGTATGCACGTAACACACATAAAATGGAAATATTTGAAAAATATTTTTTAATTAGGACAGTCATTTTTTTAAACAATGTAGACATATGAGAAAACTTTTATTAGAATAATGTCTAAAAAAACATATAATAAAGAGAAGTTAACAGAAGCTGACGCGTACTTTTTCTTTTTTGATTAAAATGTGATTTACTGTGTGTTTTTTGATTAGAAGATTAAAATGTGTTAATTTTCATACAGTCCACTGAAATAAATTCATATATTCATAGCAACAGCAACCTGTCCGTTTGAATGCTGTACACGCACGAAAGTGGAAGAAACTTCGTTATATAGAATATGTTTTTCGTAATATGGAGGTTAATTCATTTGTTAATGGTGTTCAAAGTCAAAGTTCTGCAAAAAATTTCGTTAAGTAGAAAACTTCGCTAAATAGGGACTTCGTTAAAGGGAAGTTCTACTGTACTTCTCAAAACTATAATGACTTTTCATCGGTATTTTCTCAAAAAATAAACAACAGTTTATTTCATATTAAAAAGAAAAATAGAATATTATACAAAGGATGATTAAGTTAAAAGTAATAACGGAATTAAGGGTTGGCAACAGTTACAACTTCACATGTAAAACAGCTGATATTCAAATACATTTTTTTAGGTAACAACTCAAGAGATTTAAAAAAAATAAAATACAAAATTTGGCAGTAGATGAACTATACATTGACAGTTCGAAAAAAAAAAATAAAAATACAACAGTTAATTATAAAAATTAGATTTCTTTTGTTTGTGACATTGTGTGAGTAATGTATTTTTTATTTTTATTTCTGGCGTAACAATCAATTTTTAGTTTAATTACAGCGAAAACTAATAAAAAAAGTGAAATCGCTTCACTAGTTCTGGAGAAAAAGGTACACCAATGTTATCTGTTTTGTATGTGATTTCGCAATTGTTGTGCCTCTTAAATAAAGCTCGCCAACATATAAAACTGAAATGTTATTCCGGAAGGCAATCTGAATGTGAAAATTCATATAAATATACAGATATAAAATGTCCTGTTCGAAAATTTTACTTCAGTACAATTTATTTTGCTTATTCGAATTATGTAATCAATAACTGAAAAGTTTGTGTCTAAAATTCCGCCCCATTTGAATTGCCAAAAATTTGGCACGAGGTACTTTTCCGTTTTAAAAAGCAATAACGAAATATTAATTTTCACGATTACAGTTGGCTACTGCAAGCACCTGCTTTTCTCTTTCTTTACATATTTGATCTCGTCATTCGTGTTTTCAATGTTATTTTCCAAAATTTGCAAGAATACTTTGTTTATCATTATATTTCTTGAAAATGGCGCCGTAAGATCGTTGAAACGTATGTTGATCATTGAAAAGGTTTTTTATAGACCTTTTGTTGTTTCTTTTAGCATCACTTAAGCATTTCTCTAGATTTTAATGACAACAGATGTATTAAATCAATTTTGTAACAAGTTTCTTTTAATGGCACTTTAAAGTACACTGTTAAACATTTTCAGCAAACTATTCAGACACTTGACCGTTTTTATAGAAACGGTTACGAAACCGAATTTTAAGTCTGTTCTGGCCATATTATTGCCTATATCATGGACAGAATAGAGTCATTTTGGGTTATATAAACGTTTTCTAAAAAAACGGTCAAATGACTGGACAGTTTACTGAAAATTTTTAACAGTGTACCGTCGGTAGATAAAAAAACCCTTTTAGTTCATTACAAAAGTAAATCCTGAATAATCATTTACATAAAGATTGAATTAGACGATTGTGATTGTCAGAAACAATGTAGAATTCTTTCAATTTTCCTTCTATATTAAAAAAAAAGTAATATGAAACTGAGCCAAAAACGAAATGGACCAACTATATTCTGCGTAGATATTCCAGGTTATTCTTATCCCTTTTTACTAGGGACTTTTTTGAGGAGCTATTACTTTTTTTCTAGCCATCCTACGGATTAGAAAGTCATGCCACCCGACGCGAAATATAACAAGCTTTCAGAAATTAAAAAAATTATCACGGTCGGACAATGAAAACTCAAAAAATCCTTAAAAATCGAGTAAAAAATCTTTTATTGAAAAAGTCATTTTTTTATATTATTGCCAATTTCTAAATAAGCGCAAAGGATTATGTTTTATCACAAATAAAAAATGTATTTGCGCGAGACTATTAAAAACAATAATGAAAATTTAAAATAATAATTAAATGAACATGTGTTGAAAGCAGGAAATAAAGAAAATTACGTCATAAAAATTGTGTTTACACATGAATATTAAAAATAAAAAAGATGAATTAAATGAAAAAGCATTATAACCAGTTAAATAAAAAAGCATTATAACCTGATTACAGAAGAAAGTCGCCGTTCGTGATATCATCATCATCATCTTTTTAGAACAGGATACATTACCAGGTTTTAAGAGGCTGTGAAATCAGAACGGGGGTTGGTGAGTGTAGCGAGCAGGGGGCAGAGCCCCCTAGTATTTTAAAGGAATGTGTTCTCGTTGTATTAGTTTAAACCTTTTTACATAAAAAAATGTTGTAATATATTATATGGATTCTCGGAACTTTGTTCTTTGAACTATTCATGATTAATCTTTCTTACTTTTAAATTAATGGAGAACACAATATTTGATAAATAGTATTTTCTTCTTTGTGCACTGATACTCTGTTTTTAACGTAATGAAGTGAATACTAAAGAATAGTATTTATAAGATGATTTTCATTTTATAGCCATGTTCGTTTTTGTATTAATTTCATTTCAAAATCGTATAACTGTAATACTGCTAGAATATTTTGATAGTTTGATATTTTATGAAATAATATTTTTGTTTCAGAATTGATTTAAAAATAAGTTCAATTCCATTAGAAAATGGCAGTACCTTTTTATAACTGTGCATGATTCAAAGATTTTTTTAATTACTGTTTTTTTTTTAAGAAAAAAATAACAATAAACTCATAAAAAAGCACAATCGGCACTTTCAGTTTATTTTGTTCTATTGTAGAATGAGATATAATATTTAAAACAGTTTACATACTGGTGTTTTTTATAGAAGAGGTTTCCTTAACGACTGCCTTTCACCTTTATCAAAACATGTTATTATTTTCATATGTGGGGTTTAAAGGGCTATTGTGCTGGCTTGCATGCAGTGAAAATTTGTCCTTGTAAATTCAGTTTTATGGTTACCAGTGCATTAAATAAATAATTAACACTTTTTTAAATTTTAAAGAAAATAGAAATAGAAACGCACTCACTTGAATTCTCTGCAATAGTGCACTGTCAAAATTTTTCGTAAAATTTCAGTAGATGTACCGTAAATTTTACGGTACATGTACCGTTTTCACTATTTACGGTATGAGTACCGTACTTCTAACGTATATTAAGCGTAAAAAAACAGTATATGTACCATTTCAATTATAAACGGTATTTATACCATAAAATGATTGTTTTTCAGTAAGAAATCGCTGTTTTATACCGTAAAATAGTTATTTTTCAGCAAGGAAAAAGCTGGTAACCTCGCCTCGGTGTACGGCAAGCCCTGAAGTGATACTCTTGCACTTGTTTCGTAATGCGTGCAGGCCTGAGGAGAGGGGGGGGGGTGCAGCCGGTACATATACCGTCCAGTTAAATTACGGTTTATATACTGGTCACGAAGTTGCCAGTATATGTACCGTAATTTTGACCAAAATTTTTTACAGTGTATTCGCAGCATTATTGTAAAATTCCGAATTATTTTTAACACTTTCCAACATAGTTGAAAAGTGCTTATTAAATACTTTTATTGTTCTTGTTAGATTTTATTAAGAAATGCGTTTCAATTACTATACATTCAGCTTATTTTGATAATGAAAGTCATAAGTGCACTGAGTGCACTCGCATTTAAGACTTATTTTCTGACATGAATTAAAGTAATTGAGAAACTACGTATACACGTACTATTGAAGAGGATCAATACAGTCTTAGAATAAAATCTATTTTATACGCCTTTATTGAAAAGCACTTCCAGTTCATTACAAGAATATATCCTGAATTCCCATTTGCAAAGAATTCTTAATTAGAAAATGGAACTTACTGCAATTTTTTGATAGGAACTATCAGTATTTAATTTCAATCTAGTAGAATACCGTTATCGTGCAATTATTTTAATTCCCTTTTTCATTTAAAATTATTTTAATCTTTAATATTGATATTCATCAAAATTATTCTCTTCCAGTTATAATCTATGAAATGTCGTGAAGTATCATTTACATATAATGAAAATTCTGGAACAAATTCATAATTTATATATCTAATTTAATAATACCAAAAAATATCTCATTAAATATTGGAGTTAATTTTACAACTTAATATTTATCACAAAATACTGAATAAGCAATTAATAAAAAACAATAATGTGTAAATTCGAAATATTCTCATGAAATCTTTTTAAAAAGCTATTGTTAGGTTAAGTAAAATTTGTACAAATGCGTTTGTTATCTTTAATGAAACTGCATATTTTTAATATGCAAACAAAACTTACTCACCATTTACCGTTCTTGTTTTTGTTTTTTAAAATGCATTTCATATCAGAATCTATACTCATAAACAATCGCCACTGCGGAGTGTTATTAAAATATTTCTGTTGTTTAAACTTTCATTGCGAGCAATTATAATCTTGTAGCAATTTTGTCATTGTACTTCTCATTGTATACAAATTTAAAAAACAGTAAATTTGGAAAATTTCTGTATATGTAAATGAAAATAAAAACACAGCAATATTCTAGAATTCAGAATGCTTTTAAAATGTTTTTATTGTTCTTGTTTGTTTATATTCAAAAATATGTTTCATTTATTATTATAAGCTAAATCATGAGGAAAGTAATTTTACTTCGTCTAATAATCTTGAAAACATTTTATAAATTGCTGTTTTTGTCAATTATAGTTTTGTTTATTTCTAAATAAAATCCAATTTTTAAAGATTATTCATAAGTATTGTATAGTACACAGGATGAAATTTCTGTTTTTTTTTTTTTTTTTTTTTTTTTTTTTTTTTAGATTCCATTATTGAATCATTTCGCTGAAATATTTAAGCTTTTGTACTTGAAGTATTAGACAAAGGTTTGTTTTCCTTTTAATTTGCATTTTTATGGATTTATTTTTACGAAATTAGTTATTTTTTCCTTTAAAAATAATCATATATATTATTTCTGTTGTCAACATCCCTTTTTTGATGAATTTATGAAACGCACAACAACGAATGAGGTATCATTTGAAAAGTTTTTAAAGCGACTTCGGACATAGTATACTAACATTTCGTTAAAATATGTTATTTTGATTAAAAATTGCTGTTATTAAAAATTAAATCAGCATTGTTTTTATAAATGAAATGAAAGCTTTTTTCAACTCAATGTTGCCACAAAAATAAAATACCGCATTATATGATGCACAATAATGATTATAAAAAATAATAAATAGTACAAAAGAGGTAAAACAGGACGTTTTCTCACGAGTTTATTTTATATTTATGAATTTATGAATAAAAACCGAAATTGTAACGTTTAGAAGAAAACAATATTATTGATTGATCGAAGCAGTGGTATTTTACACGTGTAGCATATAAAGTGGCATTTGTTATATTAGATTTAATTGTAATTTAAGTTTATTAATTTTTCTTTGTCCCATATTTTACCCTAAGAAGATGGCGTCATCCTCTAATGTAGTTAAAATAAAATTGTTAGTTTTTTTTTTCCCACGCCTGCCTTTTTCTATCTTCGATGAGATTTTATTGTTGGGAATAAATGAGATAATATTCTGGCTTGACTAATGTTGTTGGCAGATATTTTTATCATTACATTTTCTCTGGAAGTTTAAATCTGTATCTAAAAAATGTTAGGTATTGCTAAAAATTATTAGACTGTAGTGCTAAATCCTCGCACGTGTCGACTGGTATATTCATAATCACATAAGTAACAATATGATTTTGAGATATTATTTTTAATCTGATGCTCTTAAATGGAATACGAAGCACTGGAAAAAAGATTGTTTCTTTACTCACGTGGGTCGAAATATTACTGTTCACCAATTCGATTAATCTGTAGCCTGAAACTTTTGAAAAAAATATTATTTCTTAAATATTAATGCAAAATTTAGCTAAATAACAATGTGAAAAATAAACAAGATTTTTTTTTAATTTACTATTACCGAATACTTCCTTTACAGCAGAAGTCGTCAACCATTCACACACAGACGCTCTTGAATCCACTGACTCTTTTTACTGCTCCCAGAAAACTTTTATAATTGTACAATGTACATGTATACTTGCAAAATTTGTATTCATAGATTGTAAGTGATAGTTTGGATGAAAAGGGGAAAAATATATCTGTATAGATTTTCTGTATAGTTTTTAGGTGCGTTCGTAATTATATAAATACGTAGCACCTATAGTCGTCGTTTGGTCCGTCCGTCTGTCCGTCCGTCTGTCTGTCTGTCTGTCTGTCCGTCTGTCTGTCTGTCCGCATATAACAACGCAAAAACTACCCAACCAAATGGTTTGCAATTTAAAATATATTATCTTTGCAGAATTTTGTCGAGACATTTCAAATTTTATTAAAATCGAATCAAAACTTTAGGAGATATTAATAAAAATATTTATTAAGAAATTTGAATTTTTTTTTTAATCGGTGCTTTTTTGTTATAGGAGCTTCCGAAGTTTAATCGTCAAGCGACCGAGATACTTATATCGTCTGCAGATTAATTTCTGTAATAAAATAATTCATTTCACAGAATTAAAAATAATCAAGATCTGAATATTTATATAACTAGCTGATACATATATATCTGAATATTTATATAACTAGTTAAGATATTTGTATGAAGAGTGTCATAAAATATATACTTAACTAGCTGTTTAACCCGTTCTACGCACGGGATATCTTGAATTTAATTCTAAAACGTGCGTACGAACGCACCTCGTTTGTAACGTTTGACGTACAATTTCCAACTTGTTCTTTTTATATTTCCCGAGCACAAAATACTGAAAGACTTTCTTGCACTGAAAAAACACAAAGTTTTGGGCATTGTTTCATTATTTGTAATATTCGTAGCTGCAAAGAAATTTTGCTATCCGTTACATTTTATTCTTAATAAACATCTATATCTATCCATATGTGGGATTATTTGTTTATGCAATGTGTATTCTATGCACGAATGCGTGAATACGCTTTGCATACACTGTTAAAAATGTGAAGCAAACTGTCCAGCCATTTGACCGTTTTTATAGAAAACGATTAAATAACCGTAATTGAACTCCATTCTGACAATATTATTGTCCATATTATAGTCAAATCAGAATTAAATTACGGTTATGTAGCCATTTTCTATGAAACGGTCAAATGACTGGACAGTTTGCTGCAAATCTTTAACAGTATTAATGTACGTGTGCAGTGCGGGATGCACTTAAGAAGTTTTTTTTAAATTTCAAATAGAGCGTTGCCGACTCTTGGTTTATTTTGTTAAAGTGACAGATCCGATACATTTTTTCAACATCTCAATGAGACAAATTAAGGATATCGGTGAAAATCTATTGTACTTTCCCGCTATAATTTTAATAAAACACCGATTTTTTTTTAAATCTGTTTCTCTAAAATTCTGTGATTCAGTGATGTAATTTTGAGGGTCATTTTTTACACTCGTATTCATCGTTACTACAGAAAATTTTTTGTAGTTCTAACATGTTAAGATTTAAAAAAAAAAAAAATCTAAACATGAGATAGATAAGTATGTTTATTCTTTCTATTTTTTATTAAATCAAAACAACTGTTAAAAAATCATTTAATCTGAAAACTTATTTTTTACGACTATGTGAGATTAATTAAGTTCAACGAAATTCGTTTTTAACGAAAGTTGCAGATTAAAATATCTGACTACATCTCGAGTATTTTGGCATATTTTGTATTATATAATACCCTACTTTACTTCCCGATAGCTAAATATTTAATCAAATCTAAATCTCAGTTTCTTTTTATGAAACTGTTATTACATGTTCTACTTGCTTCACATACTTTTTTACTTCTTTTCTCATTATTTTTTCAAAAATCTTATAATCTTATCAAACTTTTTTAACAAGAACTGATTTAGACAAGCATAAATGTTTTTTTAAAGAACATTGTGATTTGACTATACATTGATGGGCGTATGATTAAACAAAGATTAAATTTTGTAATATTTTTTTTTACAGAGAATTTCGTAGATGTTCTAAAAAATGTATAAAATAAATCTCATAAATATTAGCAAAAGCGTGTTTTTTGTTTAAAAAAAAATACTGTTTTAATTTATTTTTAAAAAAAGTTTGAAACGCTTTAATTTAAGAAAAAAGATTCAAATTGGACTTAAACATGAATATTTATCTATTTAATTTCAGAATCTGTGCAAAGATCTAATTTTCAATAGCTACTTCATGTTCGTATTAATTATGTAATACATTAGAATAACATTTTTTTACCGTAGTTTAAATGAATATATGTTTTTAGTTTAAGTTATTTAAAAACCATTCTTATGCTAGCACAAAATTCAATGCTATTGGGAAAAATAAATTAGAGACCGATGATATAGACACGTGCGACGACATAAAACTAATTGAATGTAATGAAGCTTTTTTTTGTAAAATATATAGAGTGATGAGACTTTTTCATCCTTTGCTATATATGGAAATGCCCCAGTTAAATTCCCATAAAAATGCCCGTACAGCATTATGACTTGTAATGATGTTATTTTTTGTGGATGCCACATTTCATCCAGGTGTCGTTAAGGTCAAGTTGTTCGTTTTTAATTTATTTGCGTCGTCCCAGAAAAATATGTACTGCTTCCACAACTTACATTGTTTGACTGGGGAGTTTTGAAGTGAAATCCGCGAACTATACATTTACTCTCTAAAATAAAATAAATATTCATTCACAAAATTCAATTCTATTGGGAAAATCAAATTAAATTAAGTTATTCGTAAACACATTAAAATTTCGTTCATTTGGGGGGGGGGGGGGGGCAATGCTATTTGTCACTTTAAATTTAAAACAACCAATCGTTCAGAAAAAAAAAAGAATTCAATAGAAAATATTTCTCATGAAACTATTTGCAGGGTATTGGTATTGCAAATTTCGGTAAAATATTATATAAAAATGAAATCTGTCTTTTTGTTGGTAAATATCAGTTTGGCAAATAAGGGCCATATTTTTTGGTTAATCTAAACTTATAATTAATATTCTGCATTCGAGTCCACAGCCATATGGCATAGGTGAAGAAAAATTGATTTGGCTCAAGGTTATTTTTTTTAATCTTAGAGTGGTACTCGCGTGCATTTTAAAGACATTGTAGCCGTGCAAATTAGCGGTACCTTGAAATGCACCTAATTACAGAAGATTAATGCAAGGAAAAAAAGAAAATATTTTTTAATTATTTTAGTCCCATTTTGAAAAGTATGTCACTAACTAATTTTCATTATTGTAGCAAACAAGTGTTCTCTGTTAAAACATATTTTTACAAAATCATGCTTGAAACTGTTTAAAAAGCCATGAACAGTCACTAATTTGAACTTTTTAAAACGAATTTTATCCAAAAATACATTTTTAGGTAGCTTTCATTACAGAAAGCGACCTACTGTAGCCGTTCGGAGGAAAGCGATTCCAAACAATTTTGGTATATTTTCACGGATCATGACCCCCAGACCCCCAAACCACTTTCCGTTCAAATGTTGGTTTATATATATATATATATATATATATATATATATACACACACACACACACACACACACACATATATATATATAAGCTAATCAAAGTGATTTATGAGCCATATAGGCTAAATTATGGTGGTATTCTGTCTACACATTATTATTAATTATCTCTTTGGAGATTTAAATAGAATGTTACAAAAACTTGATATGTTTTTTGAAATTCAAACATATTATAATTATATATATCATCATCATCATCATCATCAACCGTTTTCAATCCACTGCTGGATGTAGGTCTCCCCCAGATTTTTTCATTGTTGCCTGTCTAGTGCTTTAGTCATCCAATTAACACCGTTATAACATTTTCTGATTTCGTCACTCCATCTTACTTGAGGTCGTCTTCTTGGTCGTTTTACATGTCTGGGATACCACTGTAGGGATATATATATATATATATATATATATATATATATATATATATATATATATATATATATGTGTGTGTGTGTGTGTATGTATATGTATATATCTGACATATGCGATGCTCTAACTCTCTTATTTATGAACCGATTTGGATGTGACTGAGTATGCGTATAGGATATACCAAAGTCTCAACCGAGTTTGTTGGCCAGCTTCTTCCGCAATCTTGTTTCAAAATGGCGGCAGATTAAGTATTTTAATTTTTTTTTAAATTCAAAAAGATGTACAAAAAAAGGATAAATTGAAAAAATTGTTTCTGTTAAGTATTAGAACGTGATACAAGGATTCTGGGACATTTTTTTTTTGCTATATTTTAAAAAATGGCTCAGATATGGCAGTTTTAATTTTTACGGTGGATGATATTTTGCAATAATCTGATATTTGCTATGCTGTAACTCTCGTATTTATGAGCCGATATGAATGTGACTGATCGTGTGTACAGAACATACCAAGTTAGCCGAGTTAGTTGATCAGCTTCATGCACCATCTTGTTTCAAAATGGCGGCAAGTTAAATTGTTATTTTTTTATTAATTCAAAATGATGTATAAAAAATTATAAAATGAAAAAGTCGTTTCCGTTAAGTATTAGCACTTGATACAATGATTCCGGAATTTTTTTTTTTTTTTTGCTATATCTTAAAAAATGGCTGAGATATGGCAGTTTGAAATTCTAGGGTGGCTGAGATTTTGAAACAATCTGATATTTGTTATGCTGTAACTCTCGTATTTATAAACTAATATGAATGTGACAGATCATGTGTACAAAACATACCAAGGACTCGTGCGAGTTCGTTGGTCAGCTTCATACACCAGCTTGTTTCAAAATGGCGGCAAGTTAAAAAAATTTATATATTTTTTTTTAATTCAAAAAGATGTATAAAAATTATAAAATAAAAAAGTTGTTTCCGTTAAATGTTAGATCGTGATACAAGGATTCCGGAATAATTTTTGTTTTGGCTTTATGTTAAAAAATGACAGAGATATGGCAGTTTGAAATTCTAAGGTGGCTGACATTTTGAAACAAACTGATTTTTGTTATGCTGAAATTCACATTGAAATTCAGTATTAACGAAAACCGGAATTGAATTTTCTATAATCGAGTTCCAAGCATTTTAGCTTCGGGTGTTTGAGTAAAATGAGTAGAATTTTTCAAAACATGAACAATGAAGCTATCTTATCCTCCCGGTACAGGCCGGAAGGACTTTTTTTCCTTTTCGATGATGCAAAATGTGACATTATGCGATTTTTGGTAGTGAAGTATAACGAAAAAAAAAAGCCATCACACTGGTCCTTGTCACCATATCTATACATTTCCCAAACTGGCTACTGGTTTTTGGTAGTCGTTCAAAAATGAACTACGAGTTTTGAGGACGACAAAAAGTCTGCAGTGAATAAAATAAGATTTTTGTCACTAAAGAATACAATGTACGACATTAAATCAAAAATTCTACTAATATTAAAACAGAATAAAATAAGAACTTCTAAAATGAATAAAATGTGTTCACTCGGTACTTTTTCCAAAATATCTTTCTTTCAACGAATAATGTATTAATAAATGCAATTAAAACAAACTGTAACAAATTGTAAACAAATTATATCAATTATGTAACATTCCAGTTTTGATCACAAACTCCAACAGCATACTGAATGTTTCTTACAAGCGTTAGATTCAAATACATAACATTCTGAGAAGGCATAATAACGTTATAATTCTTAATGTAAGAGTGACTTGTGTTGGAGTTATTGCAACGTGTTTGTTATAGTGTTTGCTATACGGGTGAACAGCGTGGTTGAAAACGTACAATTTAACCCTAATCTTATTATATGTTCTACGCCCGACATGCAAGTCATTTTCCTCTAACTGCATTATTTGCTTATTTCTTGTTTGTTGCAATTAGACATGAATAGCTTACGTAATTCTGAATGATCATATATGTTTTCATTTTATACAAAATATTTATACCAGAAAATTTTACAAAAAAGTTGCATGATAAAAGTGTAAAAAAATTACAAGAATAAGGCAGCAAATTATTTTCAGATTTTTTATTAAATGATGTAACTGCAAATATTATACTTCTAAGGAACTGGATAGTGCTTCTATGAAAATACTTCAGAATGTACTCCAGAATATCATCAAAAGCATGTATTTCCTAATTTTTAAGAAATTCTTTAGATTAAATCTAACATTTCCCTGTACGCATATTTAAACTGTGCAAAAATGGTAGCATTATACGATTATCAATTAACTTTAAAAAAAGTTAAATATAAAGAGATCAGCTACAGAAATACAGAAGTACATAAAACACTAACTCTTGTTAAGAAAATATTGTGAACGTTGTACATATTTAGCAAAGAATACTCGAATCTTACGTCATTAAAAGACATTCATTAATTGAAGGAAAATTACGGTCCTTTGTTATGAATAGAACATTAAAGAAATTTTAAAAAACTTGCTCTTTCAGTGAATATGCACTCTTTCTGTACTGAAAGTGTCTCTGTTAATAATGTACTTGAACATTAAAACCATATTTTCTGATGTGAAGCATTATCTTTTCACTACAAGAAAATTTTTTAATTGTACTGCGTGTTTTGAGAGAATAAAACTAACTTTGCTAATAAAAGATTTCACTGACATTGTTCAGTATATATTTGTTTTAATTTAAGACTCGTTTCTTAGTAATTAGTATCTACATTTATGATCTGGAATATTCTTATTTTATTTTGTTGAAAAGCTTTCACATATGTGAAAGAACTTCTGTAAATAAGGTAAGTTTTTTCCTTATGACTTTTTTTATGGAAACACCTGTTCCGTGGGTACCTGTACGCAGAGGCTTAGCTAATTGATATTTTTTATTATACATTATTTACATATACATAAAAAAATCTACATACGCGAAATAATGTCCTTAAAAACTGTCTGATATTAAAATATATCATTTCCTTTTAAGATTGTATTACATCAGTTTGAAAACGCCAGATTAAAAAGGCTATTGAAGGGAAAAAAACTGATAAAACGACATCACAAGGGATTGAAACAATTTCCATTTTACAGAAGTTTCTGTCTTAGCATAAACATCTTGTGTTGTAATTAATAAAATATTCCTTTTATAGAAGAATTCCATTACAGATAAATTCTGTTTACTCAAGTTTTACCGTAAATGAAATTCATTTTTTTGTAATAGTGTACGTTCATAACTTGCTTCAGCCGAAGATTCCAGTGTGTATTGTGACTGATGCTGAAAAATTTTATTACAGACAGGTTCTATTTCTTCTGTTCTAAAAATGTGTGATTGAAATTCAAAAATCTTTGTATCATACTATACTTTTCTGTAACAAAATCAACACTGTAATAACGACAAAAATTTCAGAAATATAATTTGCCACTTTTTACTTTAGATTTAAAATATTTCTGCACATAATGCATCATTTCATACTAAATTGATGGCACTGAAGAACTTTATAACTAACATTTCAAGAACTTGATAATGGAAAGGAATTTCGAAGTAAATTTAATTTAGGCTAACACAAACAGCTATCTGACAAATCGAGAAAGCACAGACGTAAACATCCATTACTGGAAGTAACTCAGGGTACTTTTGACATCCTATATCTTTGCGCTGGAATTTCCCAAAAACCTGATCAAAAATCAAAGACGCTGAAGAATTCCCACGAGGGGCGTAATGCCCACATTTACTTCACATCTAGATGAGAATAGTCTATAGAGATGGCATCAGGAGATTGTGAAATATAAAAGTTCTCTCGCAGCAGGCTGCAGTCGAGTGATGCTGGTTGTAGGTGCAATCTGGATGTGCGATTTGATGATTTCATTATATCAGATTTGGTCGTCATAGGTGGGGTTGGGGGGCGGGGGAAGGCCGCCGTACAATTAATTTCTTTTTTTTATCTAAAAACTTCGGTTATCTAGAGTACTTTACCAACCTGACTAAATGTTTAAATTTCAAGTTTCTATCTTTTCTAGTTCAGAAGATTATATGAACTCAAAGTTTCTATTTTTTGACACTCACTCACTCACTCACCGATCATCAAAAATCTGAGGTATATCCCGTAGTCCTAGATACTTGAAATTTGTCATAAAGTTGGCGTTTTAGGATGCAAAGAAAGAAAAAATGACAAATTCCTGAAAATTCGAAAAAAAATCAAAAACTCGAAAAATTCGTGAAAAATCGAAAATTTGATTTTGTAGACCTATAAACTTAAAATTTGGCATAAAGGTTTAGGATAGAAAAAAAATTTAAAAGTATAAAGATTTTAAAATAAAATAAAAATTCGAAAACAAATAGAAAAATCGAAAATAATTCAATTTTATGACCTTATAAACTTAAAGTTTGGCATAAAGGTAGTGTTTTAGGATACAAAAAAAAAAAAAAAAAAAAAAAAAAAAAAAAACATTAAAAATTTTGAAAAAAAAATCGAAAACTCGAAAATTGTATGATTTGGAATTTACGGTATAGTAAGTTGGAATTTTCCGGATTTTTTACTTTTGTTTTTCTTTGTATCTTAAACACAACCTTCATCCCAAATATCAAGTACCTAGGGCAGCGAATAATACCTCAGATCGATAGCACCTTTCCTGGAAACAACTGAGCGTACTTTTGATTCCTCACCCCCGATATCTTACTACTTGTGTTGCCTAGGAACTTTAAACTTCATTTTATCTAGAGAACTTTACAAACGGAACTAAAGCTCCAATTTTTGGTACTTTCGGACCCCAAAGCAGAATATGCTTAAAAGTGTGATGTACGTCGCAGAACAATGGCCTTCCCTGCAGAACATTTCAAATTATCATTTTCAAGAAAAATATCCATTCAATCGAAGGGAAAACGGGAAATTCGTCACTCAATGGTCGGGGGGAAATATCAAAATTCTTTAATCGCTCATTTAAAAAGATTGCAGAATTGATAAATGGGTCGTGAAAAAAATCTTGCGCAGTTTGATATTCAATCACGGAGAACAAATCATGAAATTCTTTAGCCTGTTGTGCAAAAACATACAAAATTTGATGAACAGTCACGGAAAAACATACACTGTGTTTGCCAATCGGTTGCAGGTAAAAAACACTGCAAAATTCGCCAGTGCATTGTCGGAAGAAACTGCAACAAAACCCACGATTTTCTTTAATCGGTCGCAAGAAAAAGCCTCAAAATTTGGCTACAGTACAAGGAAAAAATTGCAAAATTTGCCATTCGGTCGTAGTTAAAACATCGCGAAATTAGGAAGAGACTGTGAAATTCATCGAACATTAGAGGAAAAAACTCACGATCTTCTCCAATTGGTCTCAATAAAAAGCTACAAAAATTTGTCTATTGGTACAAGAAAAATATCGCAAAATTTTAAAATCAATCACAGGTAAAAAAAAGCGAAATTTGTCAGTGGATTGTCGGAAAAAATCTAAAATTCATCAATTATTCGTGAAAAAATACAAGAATTGGCCAATAGATTACAAAAAAGCATCAACGTTTTCCAATCAACAGACAGTAAATATCGCAAAATTCACCTATCTGTCGTAGATAAAACGAGAAATTGGTCGATCGGTCACAGAAAAAAAGCGTGATTTTTATCAATCGTTCACAAGAAAAGGCAAACACAATTAGCCAATCAGTAGAAAGAAAATGTCACGGAATTTGCCAAACGGTTGCTATTAAAAATTATGCGAATTTCGTTGATAAGTAGCGAAAAAAAATTGCAAGATTTTCTCCAATGTGTCACAAGAAGCTGCTAAAAAATTTGCCTATTGGTACAAGGAAAATTTCGCAAAATTCCCCAATCAGTTGTGAATAAAAAAACGCGTAATAAGTCAGTGTTAACGTGTGAAAAAATCAGAAATTCGTCAATCAATCATGGAAAAAAATCATAATTTTTGCCAATTAGTCACAAAAAACGACAAAGTTAGCCAATCGGTAGAACGTAAATAATTACTGCAAAATTGGGCTATCGATCGCGGCTAAAAAAATTGCGAAATCTTTTAGTGGATCGTTCGAAAAAATTGGAAATTCATCGATCTAATCCCTCGCAAGAAAAACAGTAAAAAATTGCCAATCGATAAAAAGAAAATTTAATGAAATTCGCCTATCAGTTGCATGTAAAAAAACTCTAAAATCGTCGGGAAAATCACGAAATTTTTCGATCAGTCGTGGAAAAAAAATCCGATTTTTTCCAATCTCTCGCAAGAAAAAGTTGGAATAATTTCCAATCAGTCGTCGGTAAAAATCACGAAATTCGTGGATCAGTTGCATGAAAAAAACTATGAATTTCGCCAATCGGTCCAAGAAAATTATTGCAAAATTCGCCTATCGGTTGAAGTTAAAAAACCCAAAATTCGTCAGTGAATTGTTGAAAGTATCTCGAAATTCTTCAATCAGACGTGAAAAAAAAAAAAAAGACGAAATTCGACAATTGGGTCCGAGAAAAAAACGCGAAATTCGCAAGTTGATATACGGAAAAATCTGCAATATTGCAAAAATCGTCAATCGATTGTCGGAAGAAACCACGAAATTCATTATTCGATCAGGTAAAATCGCAAAATTCGCCATTAGTTTCTTTCGTGTGTGTATGTCAGCATTTTACACAATGGCTTTTGCATTTCTATAAAAGATGCAATTGCACTTCTTCATATATAAAAAAATATCCCTGTGTCTTTATTTTTTTTATTCTCGCAGAACATTTTATATCAACTGAAGTTCGTTGCAGAACATTGCAAAGTATTCTGCTTTGGGGTTTTCGGATAATTGGGACAGGTGTAAAAATGTAGCATTGTCTCATGACTGTTTTACCGTAAGAAGTTCTGATATCATGTAGAGCCAAGGTTAGCTCTCTTATTAACTCTGACATTTACATTCACAAATCAATCCTAGTCTCTACATCTTTAGTTAAAGAATATTTTGTTAATTGGCAGTTATCACGCACAGGGAAATTATTACTCCTTACTATGTTATGTTATGAAATGAGAAACGATAATTTGATTAAGATAAGTTATAAACAGCCGTCATATTCTCGTGCTGCGTAATTGCCAAGTCTCAAAATATTCTTTAACTAAAGATGTTGAGACAAGTAGTGATTTGTGAATGAAAATGTAGAGTTAATAAGAGAGCTAAACTTGGCTCTACGTGATCTCAGAACTTTTTACGGAAACAGAGTCACCAGACTGGGCTACTTTTTTCCATGAGATGTTTTTGATGGTGTCTTTTTAACTCCAACATAGTTGAAAAATGCTTATGAACTCGGTTTGCTTGGCCGCCTGTCTTTTCATGCTATAAGTCACGTAAATATACTCGTATTGACATGTAATTGATATATGTCAATGAAGCTTACCATGGTATGTTCGGTATTGAAAATGAAGCGTGTAGAATTTATATTTCGCTTACAGGGGCAACCAAAATGATTTTGTTACAATATGGGGTATGAGGGAAAATCGTTTGAAGTGTATTTTAATGATATTTCACTGTTTCAAACATTTTGAAATTGATACACATCACTGAGGTGCGCTGCAGCATGCTTAGTATCAAATATGGTGAGCATATCTTTTATCGTTCATTTACGGGGACATACAAATAAATTCTGTTACTGAATTTCGGTTAGTATGAGCAATAATTGCTAAAAGTGCGTTTTCAATTGCGGTATGTGATTTTAAATTTAATTAATATTTTGCATAATACTTGGTTTTGCATATTCTATAGATCATATACAGGGATGCACAAAATAATTTAAGTACATTTCCGCATTTTGATAGAAATTTCTGTAGGGGAATTTTCAACTGTGTTATGCGTTTCGTAACTCAACTAACTTTTGCAAACTATGCAGTATGTATACAAATCTATAGATGATATACAGGATTGTACAAAGGAAGTCGGATATTTTTCATGCTATAGATGGTAACAGGTGAAATTATTTTTTCAAATCTGTTACGCGTTTTCCAAATTGTTTACTGAGACATCATCTTTCACCTTATTGCACGGAGAAGTTTTGTTACAGTATTCTGAATGTGTTGGAAACTGCTTCATAATCTATGCTTGGCACATCATTTTCCCGTATTGTTTAGTTTAAGCAATACATGGATGAGTAATATTGGAGTTCTATGAAGCTTGTTAATATGTTTGAATAGAGAAAGTGAAAAATTCTCTCGAAAGGTTTTACTATAGGATATTTGCGTATCTTAACCAAACAAAGACAAAAGCAAAAATAATAACAGACTTAGATAGATTTAGATAGAATTTTTTCAAGTAATTAAGTTGAACAAAGATCAGAAAAATGACTCTCTTTATCCCTTTTTAAAACTCTGTAAAAATTAAGTTAAGTTCATTAAAGAATATAATACTGTGTTTATTATTTGAAAACGAGATTAAAAGGTGTTTGAAGAACTCAAAGCATACTTTTTTCCCCTTGAGTCTTTAAAGAGATAAGTATTTAAAAAGAAAATGTTTAAGGCAACGTGGAATTAAAGGGAAAAAGCTCTTACTTTTTTGAATTGTTTGAGAATTTATTCATTTTTGTGAATGTTTAGTCACATTACGCGTTTATAAATGTTTCCAAAAATCATGCTTCATTTTCAGGATTTGTGAATAATGTATTCCAATTGACGCAATATTTGTTAAATCTATATTATTACAATGAAATATGTATATATCTAAACAGATTAATTATATGTATATTACTTTGTAATGTAAAAGGAAGATTTCTTTTCAAATTCTCTAACATTTTTATGAAATTTTTAATTAACTATAAGCCTGTTGTCAGTTGTGTAATCGATTACAATTAGACGGCTGCGTTTACTTGAAGTCTGATTATAACCCTTTTTAGTTTTGTTTTATGCTAGCATTCCTTGTACTGCTTTGCCCGAGTTAACCTTCGATGCTTTTTGTGTCACATAAAGTAAAATGTAACATCTTAAAAATTAAGGCGATCCTAACAACGGAGTTTTATACAAATGCGTTCATAAAACGTTGAAATGACAATCTTAAATAAACATTATTTTGATGCAATCATAGTAAAATTTCTCAGCTTTATAAATAGGAATGCACTTTCTTTGACGCATGTAACAGAAAAATATACGATTTCTGTGACAACAAACTAAGAAAAGAAAAATGCTTAAATTGCATTTAAATGGCATAGCATTTAATGAATGTTAATTACTGAAGAGCAAGTGACCTCCACTGATTATAAAACCTAATTTTTAAATGTAAACTTTCATTTCCAGTCATAAAATTTAAGGTAAAGCTAGGAGAGTCTGCGCACAATTCAAAAGAATAAGAATAAAAAATCTAAATATTTTGCTAAACTATCCGTGAGTAATTTTTATTTCATTTGTTTTTTACGCATTTCCATTGCTATTTTGTTTTTATGTTGTAATTTAATACAACAGTTGTAATAAAACCAAGAAAGTTCTTTTGCGCAATCTGTCCTTACACGGTTGGTGTGATTGCGCACATGGGTAGGATAGATTGTTACTAATAATAACTACAGTTAAATTGTTAACAATAATTATTACACTTAAGAGCCTACGCTAGTCACGCGAAGAAACGCTTCAGCTAATGTTAAGTCTATGAGAAGGTTATCGCGAAATTTCTCGCTCGCATTTTAATATTTTTAAATGATTCTTTTTGCATAGGATAGCTGAGGTCGATCTCTATCGTTGTTAGTTTTTATTTTTTTGATTTTGGTTACGGTTTTTTTATAAACGGACATTTTCAATTTTGGAACCGGTTGGAACCGGTTCTGAAAGTAAAATTACCCTTATATAAAAAAACTGAAACCAAAATCGAAAAAGTAAAAACTAACAACGTTATAGATCGACCTCAGCTATCCTATGCAAAAAGAATCATTTAAAAATATTAAAATGCGAGCGAGAAATCGCGCGATAACCTTCCCATATGGACCTGTTAATGGACTTCAGCAAGTCCATTAGCTGAAGCGTTTCTTCGCGTGACTAGCGTACTCTGTTAAATGACATCGTTGTAAGGTTTTTGTGAACATATATTATTGTATTAGGAGTGAATATTTCAATCTAATGATTAAAGAATCAGAAAAAGGAAATAATATTAAAAACGATAAAAAAATTTTAATTAAAGGGAAAAAAATTAAAGAATCAGAAAAAGCAAGTCCAGATAAGATTACAAAATAACCTTAAGTCACTTGATAACACGCTTAACTTAAAATTAGTCCATTTTAATTTTTAATTTTTTTATGCAAATTTACCAATAAGCTGCGTAATCTCTCCTAGCATGGAAACTAATGGGAACAATGCGCCATCTCTCCTAAGTAGCAGATGCGCAAACTCCCCAATTTCTGTAGGAAAGATTGCGCGGCCTTTTATATAAACAGGGCCGCTATTAAAACGAACCGTTGATCATCACATTGTTAGTCTAGATTAATAGCTTATGAGAAATCGTTTAAGTTTAAAATATTTTGTACTACTGACATTGTATAGAAATTCTGATGAATATCTATGAAAATTCAAGCATTTACTTTGGGAAAACAAAACAAAATAGCAATGCTTTATCTTAGACGCTCAAAACAATCAACGTGCACTTTCAAGTAGACACTCCACTACTGCTGTTATACAACTACCTGGAGTCGATGGGCGCTCACTCTACTCCTTCCCTCCGAACCCCTATGTGCGCAATCTCTCCGACTGCGCGATCGCTCCTGGCTTTACCTTAAATCTACAATGATTATATGAAAATGATGCCATTTTTTTCTTTTCTTTTTTGTCTTTTCCTTTTTAGGCTTTCCTTCATCTCACGAAACCCTATTACTCCCTCAATATCTCTTTCGAAGGACATCAATTTCTGTTGCGAAAATATGGCGAGTGTATCTGAATTTTTATTGGCTTATGAAGAATAGAGAATTATGGAGACAGAATGAATCAATTTAGCGACAGTGGAAATGGAGGCCCTAAGATTATCATGCAGGATATCAAGAATAAAAATAATAAGAAATGAAAAAATCAAGGAAATGATGAAAATAAAGGGAACCAAATCAGATAATCTTCAAAAGAAGCAATTAATCTGGTATGGTCATATTTTAAAAAATGAGTGATGAAAGACTACCAAAAATCGCATTTATTTATAAAACAAATCAAAAAAGGAAACAAGGAAGACCATAAATGAACTGGATGGACCCTATCAAAAGCGATGAGTGATAACGGTCTGGAGGAGTTGTGGACCCGTAACTGGAAGAAATGGAATAGTTTCTTATAGATTTTTCGGATGGCCACACCTGACGCCATAAACCGGGTTTATATATTATATATAAATTGAAACGTCTGTGTTATAGACGTTTTTTAACTCCAAATACACTGAAATGATTGCATTATGTTATTTTAACGTTAATTATAAAGTTTTTCAATTTCATGTATGAAAAATGTGCATTGTTTGCTCAGAATGACGTTAATTTCGTATTTTAAATATGGTGCGCTAGTCCGGATTTTTACTGTCTTAGCAAAATATTGCCCATTTATTTTTGTAGCAGCAGGGAAGAAAAAAATTTCACTAGAATCTTTTTTTTTTTTATAAATACATTTGTATGAAGATAAATTATTGTAGGTGGTTGAAAAAGACTTAGAGTGGTCTGAGAAATTTTTAAAGCAGCTAGTAAGTTTACTGATGTTAAAAACGTGTGTGTATCAAGTTTCGTGTAAATTGGTCAAAAATTGTAGATTTGTATAAGGAACATGCACTCAAACAGTGATTTATATATGTATATATATATGTGTGTGTATATAAATATATATATATATATATATATATATATATATATATACGTATAATGCAAAGCAATACATACTTATAACGTAAAGCAATGTAGTCACTCTTTAAGTGTTTAACTGCTACTTAGTTACTGATGTTTGTTATAGTATTTATTACACAGTTTAGCAGGTCAACAATTCATTTAGGAAATTTTAAATTAAATGTTTAATAAATTTATTGCTTTTAATATAATGTATTTATTATATTAAAATCTAATAAATATCTGTTTGTGTTTAAAAACTGCTTCTAATAGAATATCTAACGTTGGGTAATAAAATTAACACCAATTAACCGAATGGATCCGAGGGTGTCATATAAGCACTCAGAATTTTAAAAAATTAATTAGCTTCTCATATATTAATATTTTTGTAATTTTTAGTGACATTTTTCTAATTATGACAACTAAGTTACTTCATTTTTGTGTATAAAAGGTAGAAATGGGAAAGAGGTGGGGATTATTAGATTTTTCTTGGCGTCATTTTTACATTATTTTGAAAAGATTTTTCTTTTCCATTTAAATGGATGGTAAAAAAAAAAAAAAAAAATCTTTAAATTATATTTTTCAAATTAAGAAATAAAAACATAGCTTCGCACATTCAATAAATAGTATTTTTCTAAGAAACAAAAAAATGTCTATCGGACAAATTGAGATCTAAAAATCATTCCATCATAACTTTCTTTAGTTTTATATTCATCCAAGGAGGTTAAACATAAACAAATTTAGGCTACCTGTATTCAACTGTACAATTATTGCCCCTATGTACAAGAAAGTAATTTAAAGAAAAAGCTTAGCTTTTCTATTAATTATCACCCAAAGGTGGCAGTTAAAATTTAGCACAAATTCCCTAAAAGTGGAATAGTTAACTTATATATATATATATATATATATATTGCCAAAGGTGACCGGTCACTTGCGATTTTAGACGTTTTGTTAACTATCTTGAAAAATACATAAGTAATTTACCTGAAACTGCATATGTGTAAACAGTATAGTATAGGTTATATATTTCCGCGAAGATTTTTTCACGAAACCCCATAGGGGACTGTCAACAAATTGAAAAAGAACGAATATCTTTTGGATAACCCTGTAAAAACTAATGTAGCAAAAGCGTTCAAACTCGAGATTAATAATAAGTTCCTTACTGTAATATACTATGTTCATTTTTATGAAGGTAGCATGTATACTCGTAGAGAAATTAAGGTTTTTATAAAAACAGTCCCAAATTTCGCCTAGTTTTTTGCTTATAATTTGCAGAGTTCTTAATATAAAAGAAAGTTTGTTGTACAACATTGTACATAATACTCTGCAATCAGAATTAAAAAATAATTAAAATTGGATGAATAATTAGCAGGTTTACTAAAAAATGTTTCACTGCGCATGCGCGAATGCAATCAAAATATAATATGCATAATGTATTAGCTACGAATATAGAGCAACTTTTTTGAAAGTCACAAAATCATAGCTTGAAAATTCTGAAAATTATCATCGATAGAATAAGCTCGAAATCCGTTGTTCCCAAAAAGAAAGCAAAAATATGAGGTTTTGTATCCAAATATAGTAGTGCGTGCAATATTGTGTACGCTATCTTGGCACTAACCAACAGATATTTAATACAACCTCTCATCTTTTTGCTTTTTTTTTTGGGAACAACGGATTTCGAGCTTATTCAATCGACGATAATTTTCAGAATTTTCAAGCTATGATTTTGAGACTTTCACAAAAGTTGCTCTATATACTTAGCTAATACATTATGCATATTATATTTTGATTTCATTCGCGCATGTGCAGTGAAAAAATTTTTAGTAAACCTGCTGATTATTCATCCATTTTTTATTATTTTTTTATTCTGATTGCAGAGTATTATGTGCAATGTTGTTTGACATATTTTCTGAAAAGAACTTTTTAGGTAGATTTCGTAAGAAATACTACCTATTACATTCCCACCTAAGTTGGAAATTTTGAAAATTTTTTGCAGATCTACGCCGATCATGACTCCCAGAACCCAACCCCCCCCCCCCCCCAGTTCAAAACTTTATCTATCTATCTATCTATGTCACTATTTTATGAACACGATAACTGGAAAAATTCTGCATAAATATCTTCCAAACTGATACATAAAATCAAGGGGCATAAAAACTCGGTCAAGTTCGTTAATGGGCAAAATCGAACCAAGGGGGGGGAATGGGGGGGCTTTTTGTGAAAACAGAAAAACCCCATAATTTCTTAATTATTATACGTATCGAACCCGTTTAAAGTTATTATTACTTCTAGAAAAAGTGACAAAATTTATGTATGACAGATTTTTGATATAATTAAAAATGGCTCCAAGGGGGGGGGGGAAGGGGGATTTTAGAAGAACAAAAATCATAGCTTCGTCAATTCACAAGATATCAAATCCGCGTAAATTTATTATTAATCCTCTTAATATTATCTAAAACTTTTATATTGAGAAGTTTTTTATAGGACCAACCGTTATAGCAAAAAAAAAAATTAAAAACAAAAACAATCCCTGCCGGCTCCGCCTGCAAACAAGTTATTTTTCTTAGTAGGCGGTTCCAACTCCCGCATCTTTTCGAAACTGATACATAAAATCAAGGGGCATAAAATCTCGGTCAAGTTCGTTAATGGGCAAAATCGAACCAAGGGGGGAGAGATGGGGGGGGGGCTTTTTGTGAAAACAGAAAAAACCCATAATTTCTTAATTATGATACGTATCGAATCCGTTTGACGTTATTATTACTTCTAGGGGAAGGGTCGAAAATTTATGTATGACAGATTTGTGATATAATAAAAAATGGCCCCAAGGGGGGGGGGGGGGGTTAGAAGAAAAAAATTCATAACTTCGTCAATTCCCAAGATTTCAAATCCGCTTAAATTTATTATAAATCCTCTTAATATTATCTAAAACTTTTATATTGACAAGTTTTTTATAGGACCAACCGTTATACCAAAAAAAGATTAAAAACAAAAAAATCCCTGCCGGCTCCGCCTGCAAACAAGTTAGGTTTCGAAGTAGGCGGTTCCACCTGCCGCATCATCGTAAAAAATGTCATTTCTTCCGCAATTCCCGACAAACAGGCGCCCCACGGTCTGCGTCTTCGAAATCTACCTGTGCCTGTAGGCCGAGCCGTCAGGGATTTTTTTATATTAAGAATTCTGCAAATTATAAGCAAAAAACTAGGCGAAATTTGGGACTGTTTTTATAAAAACCTTAATTTCTCTACGAGTATACATGCTATACTCATAAAAATGAACACAGTATATTACAATAAGCCTCTTATGAATAATCTCGAGTTTGAACGCCTTTGCTACATTAGTTTTTACAGGGTTATCCAAAAGATATTCGTTCTTTTTCAATTTGTTGACAGTCCCCTATGGGGTTTCGTGAAAAAATCTTCGCGGAAATATATAACCTATACTATACTGTTTACACACCTGCAGTTTCAGGTTAATTCCTCATGTATTTTTCTAGATAGTTAACAAAACGTCTAAAATCGCAAGTGACCGGTCACCTTTGGCAATATAATGTATATATATATATTTAAAGTGTCATATATTCTAATATGAGGAAAAATTGTGTGTGTATGTATATATGCAAATTTTATTTTAAAAACGGTTCTAACGATTATGACAAAATATTGTATCCTACCGGTTTGGGGAACAAGAAAACCATTGGGCTAGGTCATATGTTCGAGAAAATAGTATTAGTGGGTCATTTTGGTTCACCATGGGTCAGAGTCAAACTATATCTAAAAAATGGTTCAAACGATTTTGACTAAATTTTGTATCCTACCATTTTCGGACACGAGAAGACTATTGGACAGGGTCACATGTTCGAGAACTTTCGATTAGTGGGTCATTTTTGGGTCAACACGGGTCTAGTTAATTTTATCTAAACAACGGCTCTTACGATTTTGATTAAATTTTGTATCCTATAAGTTTTAGGCACGAGAAAATCATTGGGCTAGGTCACATGTCCGAGAAAATTCGATTACTGGGCCAGTTTTGGGTCACTGCGGGTCAAGCTATTTTTATCTAAAAAATGGCTTAGACTATTTAGAATAAATTTTGCATCCTATGGTTTTCGGCAACAAGAAGATAATTTGGCTTGGTCACACGTTCGAGAAAATTTAATTAGTGGGTCATTTTGGACATGGGTCATTATGGGTCAAGCTATTTTTATCTTACAAACGGCTCAGAGGATTTGAACTAAATTTTGTATCCTACGGTTTTTGGGTACGAGGAAATCATTGGGCTAGGTCACATGCTCGAGAAAATCCGATTAGTGGGTCATTTTTGTGTCATTGCGGGTCAAGCTATTTTTATCTGAAAAACGGCTCAGACTATTTCGACTAAATTTATATCCTACAGCTTTCGGGCACGATAAGATAATTTGGATTGGTCACATGTTCGAGAAAATTTAATTAGTGGGTCATGTTGGACGTGGATCATGATATTTGAACTCAAAACTAATTTTGACCGAGCATAGCTCGGTCTTCCCTGCTCGTTTATTTTAATTCATAAATCTGATTTTTTTTTTTTTTTTTACAAGCTCGTTAATGTGAAGTCAATTTTCGTACGATCGTCAAAATGGTGTCATTTTTTGGTATCAAACATCAAAATTAGAAGCCAAATGGATCACACTCTGTGGGCGGAACTTGGAGACCACTGACCAGGCCCCTACCTACCGGGATTCGACCCAGTTTGACGGGTTTGAGTGCCTGGTCATTGGGGCGAAATTCGCCTGATCGCCCTATTGGGGCGGTCCACAAAGACAAGTACCCAGTTCGGCCAATCAACTGAGTCCGGATTTTTCTGTGTTGTTCACTCCTAAATTTAAATGTTCTGAGATCTGACGCCGCACACCACGTACTCGTCATGACAGTTGAAATGGGGCTGGACAATTTAGTGCCGAAACGTTGGTACTGAACTTAGCTTGAAACGGGCGGAACTTGCAATGCTACTGGGAAATTACTCGCATTTGATTGGCTCTTGACGAAAACTTGTGAGGAAAATCAGGACAATAGCTATATAAAAGAAAAGCGACATAGTGACGTTGGATGGTGTCAGAAAGGAATCCATTGTTTAAACTAAGATTTTTTTTTTGTCTTTGACAAATGAAGCCCGAGAAAACGTGCCTTTTATTGCGACAAATTTTTGTCTGCATTGTAAACGGGATTTTATACTTGATACTTAGTATTTTATAAAATTAATAATTTAAATTTTTTCTAAATGTACAATAAAATAAAATTTCTCCCCCTCCCTTACATGCAATTTAAAAGCAATACATTGGGCTTCACGCAGCTAGGAATTTATTAAATTTGGTAGTAAAAATAGTTTTAATATATGATAGATGAATATAAATTTTGACTTATACGTGTTTCAAAATATGTGAGCACACAAATATATCCATGTACGCATATTATATGTGACACGTATTCATCGCAGAACAAATAGTTTTAATTTTATGTTGCGTTTCGACAGTTGCTAACAATATTAAGAGTTACTTAATTTAGTAATGTATTTTTATTCATGCATTATTTCCATAGAGTATTTTATTTTAGAGTATTAATATATATATATATATATATACAGAGTGTCTCATTTATTTTGGAACCCCCCCAAAAAAAACAATATGCAAACATTAATTTTTATTTTACAGAAGTGCGTAAACGACTACAAAAGGTGTTGGAAGTGACCGCTGTCTTCATCTTTATATATCTGGGCCCGTTTGAGGAGGTTTGGGGTTTGGTATGATAGTATTTATCTCTTCCGTAATGCGAGTTTTCAGTTCAGTAATCGAGGCTACCGGTTCACGGAACATACGATTTTTCAATTAGCCCCACAAGAAGAAATTGGACGGTGACAGATCTGGATTGCGTGGAGGCCATAGTCCTTTTGTAATTAGCCGATCACCAAATAATTCTTGGAGAAATGATAGAGCGTCGTTGGCCGTATGCGCAGGAGCGCTATCCTGTGGAATCCAAACGAAACGTTTATCTGCTAATTTTCTTACTGACGTGGCCATTTTCTCCTTGATTTTCGTCTCGATTTCCTTCATTTTGTGGTAAGTTAGGACAAACGAGAGACGGTTCTTTCTTTTCGGTTCCACAGTCCATTCTGCTTGAAAATGGTCCACGATTTGCTTAATTGTGCATTTATTCGGCATCACCGAGTCTGGAAACTTGTTTTCATATCGTTCCTTGACTGTTTTGTATGAAGACGTTCGAAAATAATGTTAAAAAAAAAACGCGCGTTTTTCTGCACATAGCACCATGACACAAAACTACCTTTCACTTCGTTCTCCTTAGCACTGAAGTGTCTCGTGCGGTTTTCTAGCGTGTTGGTAGTGTTGTTCGCACGCCCCTCCACACTGCTACCTGCGCTAACGGTGTGCGCGTCCACTCGTGTTGTTCATTTGCTTCGTGTTTACGCGGGTTGCAAAATAAATGAGACACTCTGTATATATATATATATATAATTATAAAATCTTTGAATTTCAAAAAACTTTAATCAAGTTCTCGCAACATTCTAACCAAATCTCCAATGAGATAATTAGTAATAAAATGTAAACAGAATACCACAAAATTAATAAATTAATAAGTGCAAGCATATATATAACACATATATATAATGGTTATATATATATATATAACCATTAAATGAACGTTACAAACACCAACAAAAACTGTGAATTATGAATAAAAGTAAAATAACTAATTGACAACAAAACAGATCCCCCCAACAAACTGAACATAGATACCAAAAAAAAACCCAACAAAAAAAAGCAGAAATTGAATAATGGAAATATGTGGAATTTAGACAGAATCTTCAGGTCGCAAATGCCTAAAATTCCACAAATAAAATGTGTGGTTTCATCTTCATATCATAAAATAGTTAAAGAATATTAATTTGGGAAAACCACACCCAGAATGTAGAGAAATACATAATGAAACAACAATTAAGTTCAATATAAAACATGATTAAAAAGGATAGAGGAGAAAAAAATAAAAACATGAAATTACCCCATTTGAAAGCTAAATCCAAACTTGAGTCAGCTTATATTACAAGCATTGGAGTTTTAAGCATATGTTGCCAAAAAAGGGAAAAAAAGTTATTTAAAAATGATGAACCATGGATCAAGGAAAATCATGTAATGCATAGCCAAGCCCATACCCCAATATATAAAACCAGCACCCTCTATAAAAAATTTAAAATTGAACTCCGCCATAAATTCAAAAGAATAAACAATGAGGTGTTTAAAATTTTAAAAGCTACGGTTAGTATCTAATTGAAACAATGTTTATTTTCGAGTACATTATAAAAGAAAAAATATTTACTGACATTGATCTTAACTACATCTTAAACATTTCACGGAGAACATCCAAGTATTTCTTAATGTACGATAAAAAAATTCAAGTAAACAGAATTTTTTATGTCGCAGTTATTCCGATCTCCTTTATATTCACTAGTTACGATAATGTTCTGTCGGCAATGTCATATGCAAACGTGGCTCGCTATAAAATTTTAATGTTACATTTAAGTATGTTTGGATTTGTAAATGTTACGGACTTTGTTGGAAATTCTATATGAATATTTACAAGTTTCAAAACATTTTATGATAATTTGATGGTTTTATAAATGATGCATTTTACACGACACGGTCTTAAAAAGTTGGATCTTTGAGAATATTTATAGGCATTCTGTTTTATGGTAATCAAAAGAAATGCTTTGAACTATTTGGAGTACTTTGATGTATCTAGTTTTGTTGTTTGTTGTTTGTTGTTTTAAGCAAAAAATTTCGATATCTTACGTTACCGAAAAATAAACTGACAGATATCTGCATATTAATTTACAAATAAACGCATATATAATAAAAATTATCCCGTTTAAAAGCAGAGTAGACTAAGTCATATTTTCTTGAAAACTCAAAAACATCGATTTTTAAGACGCGTTACTATGGAGGTAAAATCTTCGAGTGCTATATTTTGATATATCTAGACACTCTTCATGCATTGAGCTATATTTTTCAAAATTATTGAAATATATACCATTTTGCATTTAAATAGCTCATATAATGCTTTAAATGTTAAATGATTAAATGAACATTTTAATATATATGCATTTGGAATAATTCATTAAAACTAAATTACCTCAAAAAATAGATGAAATTTATTCGTTTACTTTTAAATTCAAGTGAACCGTAAACGAGTGTATGATATGTTTTAATTTTTAATAATCATACGTATACTTAAAATAATGTTGTCGATAAACACATAACTATATTCTGCATTTTACAGATTTTAGATTTCAAAAGAAATTGTTCAATTAAAGTGCATGTACATTTCGGAAATATATTTTTTTCGAATAATTTTAAGAATAAAAGATTTACGCTTCAATCTGAACGAACTCTATCTTATGACTTTTACTTTTATGTAAACTTTATTGGGTATAGAATTATTTTTATGAGCGGTAACTTTTACTTTCACGTTAAACCTTTTTGGCTATAGAATTATTTATATCCAAATCATCTTATATTTTGATGTTAAACTTAAACGAATGTTGTATACCATACCCGGTATTCTTTTCTTCAGATTCATTCATTGTGAGAGAGCCTCTCTCTTACATTTTGGCTGTCGACTGTTACGTTTGATATCATATGTTCCAATGAAAGACAGACATTTAAGCCTGACTACCTTTAAATTTTGTTCCAGAGCTTTGCACTCACTTTCTGTGTAATATTCCCCGGTGTAATTCAGATCAAATTTAATTATATATGTACTGAATTATCACCATCACGCGTTTGCGCTGATCCTCAATTTATCATCACGTTAAACATCAGTTATTTTTTATATGAACAATTCATTATCCGTAAAATGAAAAATAACATTTTGATAATTAATTATTCTCATTTTTACTTAATCTTATAAGGAAGATTAAAAGATCTTCTTTAAAATAAAACTTAAAAAATGCAGAAAAATACAGAATGGCATGATACAATTTCTTACTTCGATAAAATACAGCGCAGAATTAAAAAAAAAAAAAAAAAGAAACTCAAAAGATTTAACTATGCCGTTTTATTTTATAAAAAATTTATCAGCATTCAATAAAAAAAGTCGCATCGCTTTGGGAAATAATGTCTCATTTTGTTTTACATTTTTAAAATAATCAGACAGACATTTAAAAAGAAAACTTGAATATAGTTTTTATCTCCACTTAAAAATGATATCTAGTAATACATAAAGTGCTTATTTAAAAGAAAGGACAAAAAGTAGATTCGTGTCCAATGACTCGTGAAGTCAAAATTTTAAATTCACACTTGACAATTATTCATTTTTCAAGATACCTGCTCATTTTTTTGTCAGTTTAAATAATGTATCAATAGTTTTGTGTTTTTGTAAGATTCTTTTTAAATTCCTATGTGACGGACGTCTTTAATAGAATTTTTAATCTTTTATCACGAGATTTTCAAAAGACAATTTGGCCTAATTTTTTCGAATAAATGCTTTGATGAAATGTAATTCAAATTTTACTAGTATGATTAATCAAAGACAATCAGACAGACATTTAAAAAGAAAACTTGAATATAGTTTTTATCTTCACTTAAAAATGATATCTAGTAATACATAAAGTGCTTATTTAAAAGAAAGGACAAAAAGTAGATTCGTATCCAATGACTCGTGAAGTCAAAATTTTAAATTCACACTTGACAATTATTCATTTTTCAAGATACCTGCTCATTGTTTTTCAGTTTAAATAATGTATCAATAGTTTTGTTTTTTAGTAAGATTATTTTTTAACTCCTATGTGACGGACGTCTTTAATAGAATTTTTAATCTTTTATCACGAGATTTTCAAAAGACAATTTGGCCTAATTTTTTCGAATAAATGCTTTGATAAAATAATTCAAAATTTCCCAGTATGATTAATCAAAGATTCCGGGCACTTTTATGCGTCACATGTACATGGCGTGTGTTATAGAAAAGTATTTAAAATCCATGCAGAAAAGTTTACGATACATATTAAATTATGAATGTCTAACATAACATGTTTAAACTTTTCTCTTGTGCAGATCTTCCCAAACTTTATTGTTAAGCAACCCACCTTAAGGTTTCAATTGTTTTCGTAACCCACCTAATATGTATGTATATAGAGACATTTTTTATAATCTATTCTAACGGAAATACGAATTTTCAGACAAAGCATACATACGAATACAGTGTTAGGTAATATTAATATGAAACTGGAATAACAAAACTTTTTTTTTCTTTTTAAGAACAAATAAACAATATTAATGATTACATTAAAAAAAATTAAGTCAATAAGATTTATGTAACTGTTACGTACCGATTACGGAATCTTTATAGGATTTGGAACTTTGTCAATTTAATGCTCAATCCGTTCTCTACCCGAAGTTAATAAAGCAAAGTTTTTCCATAAAGCTATTTATATATATTTTTTCACGCTATATTATTTTAATGCTGTAAAATATTGTTTTCATTATATTATTGTAGCAGATAAAATTAATTATACATTTTCGAAAACTTGACTGACAGACCAAAACTTTGCATCCAACCAGCAGGTCTGGACCAGAGTTTAGTATGTGCTGCTATAGCAGGAGTTTTCATCTACCGTGCCACGACATATTGGTGTACTGTGAAAGTACCTCAGAAATGTGAAAATATTCAGTCTCACTCAATCAAAATTTTACCAAATCATTCAAGATTTGGGTTGTACGGAAAGTTCCTTTCATCTGGGAAAACCAATTCGTACCGGAAAATTCTACCCGCCAATTACATTAGATATCGGAATTAATGTATAATAATTAAATGATAGAATTTTCCGGCACCTTTTTCAAACGGAGAGAACTTTCCAAACAACCCAATATATATATATATTTAATGCAGCATATTTAAACTACCCGATTTTCTTTGTGATTGGATTTAGTGAATCAAAGTAGATTTTCATGTAGGCTTACTTCAATTTAAAACATAATATAGATATGTAAACTAATGGTTTTTAGTCAGTACAAACTAGATAAAAACATTTTTTGAACAAATATAAAAACTTTAGATCCATTATACAGACATTTTCAAGCCTTTTATCCCACTTCCACTTTTGGTACAAAAAGTATAAGTGCGCGCCTAAATGCATATTCGATCTTACAAAGCATATTATCTGAAAATGTCGATAATGGATACTTTAATACATACAATAGTATACAGAAAAAAAGACAATAACAAGTTATTTTTCACGGGAAATAAAACCGAATTCAAGGGATTGTTCCTTATAATTCGTGGTTTTATGAAACCTAGTATTGTTACCTAGATTATAGTCCTTCACTGATCGGGTTATACTATCCCGATCTTGAAAATTATATTTCAAGTCAATCCGAGACCCGACGCAATTTAACTACATTGATCATTTTCCACACTGCATAAATCCACATTAAAATTATTTTGTATTAATAACCATAAATTGTGCATTTATAAAATAATCATTTACTATAAGATCCAGGTATTGTGTTTGTTATTCACAAATTTGTAAAATCATAGCAAAGAAAACTATTTTAAGAATGTAATTTTTTTTTTAAATCTTACAGAATTTGTTAACCACAAAAGACCCAAATTAAAAAATGTTATTCTGCACATGTTACAATTGGAACATAAAACATTAATGTAAGATCATTAAAATTACTAGCAAAAAATTACTTTTAATTGGTACATTCAAAATATTGTTTTGTTTTTTTCAAAATACACGAAATAATTTGTAAAATTAAGATACTTTATTCTCTCTAATTAATCGTAGTGGTGTTAACAATTCATTTTTGAAAATTTAAAATTCTGTTACAAAATTCATGGACATAAGTATTAAATGCTACTAAATTAACGATACATATAACCTTTTTTCTATATCCTGAATCCATTTCTGTACATTCTCTTATAAGAGAATGATTGTATAAAGATAAGAATTCAGCACTACTAGTAGTATAAACTAGTCGTTGGGGGGCCACCGTAATACTTACCCATCATGGATATGCATAATATAAAATATGAAAATAAAACATGTGTAAACTACTTATAAAATGCATTGCTATTCGAATAAAATCAAGTCTTGATGACGTCATAAACTTTAAATCGAGGATAACGAAAAAGAGAGGCTACCGCGGTGCATTCCACTTATCTTTTTTTACAGACCGCTAGAGTGACGTGATGCTCTTTCCGTACACCTGCATTGGTGCATTCGAGCATCACGTGACTCCCGCGGTCTGTAAAAAAAGATACGCGTAAAGGACCGCGGTAGCCTTTCTTTTTCGTTAGACTCGCTTTAAATGCTCCATTACTGAATTGCGTAAAAGAAACATCCTTATAACTCTAAAATTGACAATCATATTAACAAACAGTTTACTACGTCGGATTAAGCGTCTCATTTCCAATTAAAATATATCTTTGAATTGAAATTTGGATAAAATACAGGGTCATGAAAAATCGAAGAGTGTGGAAATAGGATTACAAATATCTCGGATACTCATTATCCGATCGACTTCATTCTTTATGCAAAATTTATGTTTTTTTTAATATTCTTTTATATTCACTCCTTAAAAAAAACAATTTCGAAAATTTGTATATACCTTTTATCAGAACGAATATTTCGAGAGTCCGAAAGAAGTAGTTCCGGATAATCGAGGTTACCGAAATTCAATAAGCTTTTTTCCATTATTACATACTAAGAACAGACCAAATTGCAAGTCTCTATCTAAATTTGTTCGGGAGATAGAGCGTTTACAGACACACACACACACACACACACACACACACAGAGAGAGAGAGAGAGACAGACGGACGGAAATTTTTTTTTTCTAAAAATATGTTTTTCGGAATCTCCAGTGTCTGAAACATGTAAATCCGTCAAAATTTATTTTTCAATTTTTAGAACGATTACAAGACTTACCCTATACTACGTGTGATGGGTAAGTAAAAGTTTAATAATCATTATTCGTCTCTCATTTGTAATAGCAATGTTTTCATAAAACGGCGAATAATACTCGAACAGAGTTGGAAAAATATTTATATTTTTCTTTATTCCATTCTCATTTTAAAAGTTGTGGTTCTGGTTCGTTGATTTTTCTTTCAGTAAAGAAAAGTAATTTTTTCTTATAGTTGATGTTCGTATATTTTTAAAGAACAAAAATTCAAAAGAAAGGTAAAGTAATTTTAATTGCATTCCGAAGAAAAGACTCAGCGCAGTTCTTTTTAAAATTCTTAAAGTTACATATACGGTGGGGATGAAAAACATCTCTTTTCTAACAAAAATCAGCTGTTTTCTTTAGTATAACAAATGTCAGAAACAATGTTTATTGTTGCTATTTCTATACTATAAATAATGAACGAACTTGGAGAATACTCATTAAACAAAGTTTTAAACAATTTTTCTTTCCTTGTAGGTTTAAATATTTCGAATGATTTTAATAGAGAAAAGTAATATAAACTTTTGACTGCACTTATAGAAAAGTTACTCTACTCTGTAAAAACTCTTTCGTTTGTCATAAATATGACATCTTAAAATGTTGAATACGTCTTACTGTTTCTATTAAAACGTAATTTTAACACAGTAATATGTAATTTTAACAATGTCCGCCTATGTAACCCTGGATCGAGGGGGAATTAAAATCATATGTTCGATACTGGCATTTAATTCGTGATTCCACAAAACAATAAAATTAAAGCAAGAAGAACAATGTTTGCTTAGTGATTTTTTTAAGACTAAAGTCGCTTTTCAACAAGATACAATAAAAAAAAAATTTCTAATATAAAAAAAGGATTTATAAACAATTTAAACACCATAAAAATAAGTAATGTACTTCACGTTTCAAAAGAACGATGTCTTTCATAATCAGGTGCAAACACGTGCTATCGCTTTGAAAGTAGGAGCAAGACTCAAAAGAAATGAAAGAGAAAGTGTGAGGTAGAGAAAAATAGCCTATAGAAAATCAGGATGCATTAGCCAGTCATATAGAGAGCAACAGACGATAAGAACATCACACATTTAAATAGAAGATGTATGCAAATGGGATAAAAAGTCTGAGGCAAAAGATAATATAAGATAAGGAAGAAGATAGAATAGAGAATAAGATAAGAAAAAGAGAAACAAAAGTAAAAGTAGAAAGAAGGTAATAATGTAAGAAAGATTAAATAAAATATGCACATTATGTATAAGTACAATAGAAAAAAAGCTGTTAAAAATAAGTACAAAAACAAATAAAAAGATTACTTATTTAAACTAATAAATATTTTCCAAACTTGTGAAGCCAAGCCAAATTGTCATTGAAAAATCTCATTCCGCTATACTCTCTACAGCTTGGAAAACTTGTTTAGTTTAACTGGATAATCTTTGTGTTTATTTATTTATAATTTTTGTTATTTTTTATTTTAATGTTGTGTATTTTTATTTATTTATTTTTCTTCGATTCATTACATATTTTATTTCTTTTCTTCTTATCCTGTTCTTATATCTTATTTTTTCTTCTTCGTCGTCTTATCTTTCTCTTTTTATTTTGTTTTCATACTTCTTTTAATTTGTAGTCACATCTTCTCATTTCCTATTTCTATACATTTGATTGGCTCATGACGCCTGCTTTCCTGAATCCTGGTTTAACCTTTCTTGTCCTTCCCCTTTCATTTCGTTTCAGTCTTACTCCTTCTTTGAAAGCGCCAGCACGTCTTGTTTGCAACTGATGATTAAAGAAATCGTTCTTTCGAAACGTGTACTGCTTTACTTATTTGTATTAAGTTTAAGAAGTATTTAAAAATATTTTATACATTACAGAAGTTTTTATAGTATCTTTTTGAAAAGTAACTAGAGTTTAAAAAAAAATTTCATTCTGAGAAAATTGTGCTTCTTGATTTAATTTGCAAATTCGCAACAAAGGCTTAAAATAAAAAAATGTCTTTGAAATGTCTTTGAAAAATGTCTTTTCTCTAAAAAAATTACTTTGAGTATGTTTTAAAAAAATCCTTTAAGGATTGTGTTATTTATAAGTTACATCTATAATTGTACTAATTAGAAATTGCTGCTTTTATTAAATAACAGAACAGATAAATGAATTCAATAACACACAAAGTTGCTGATTGTCATCGTACACTTTCCATTTTAGATGTCTTGTCGAATAGCTAGTGAATTACTTCACGAATTGGTCTTCAACTTCGGGAATGTAAAGAGGTTGAATAAAATCATATTCTAAAGAAAAGATTTCGTCACGAGGACCAACATAAAATTTTTTAATAACTAACATTTGCAGCCATCTGGTATCATAAAAAATCGAAATGTTCTGTATCTGTAAGAAATGATTTCCGAAGCCGTGTACAACATTTGTATAAGAATAGCACATATTTTCATAAAGTTTTAAACGTTTACATAGAAAGAAAAATCAAAAAAAAAAATTCCTGTTTTTTACTTATAACATACTTCAACCAAATTTCTAGACACTTTCAGAAATTTTGACAAATGTTATGCGAAACATTATGCTTTGTTCAGTGATAAAGTTTCAAGAACCTAACAATGCCAATGTTACAAACTTTCATTGCGAACGATAGCTTTAAGAATTTAATCTGTGTCAGGAAGATTAGTCATTCAATAAAAAGTAATTCTATAAATTTCTTTTTACGCCGTCGTTTCGCAGAACGTTAACAAAATAAATTAGGTATAAAATTTTGATTTATGTAAAAGCAATTTTACAGCTATGGTTAAGTATGACTTTTGGCAAGATTGATACAACAAGAGTCTATAGATCGAGCGGATCTACTTTCGGTGCTGAAGCATTATCTAAAACAAGAATTTGGGACTGGTCTGAATAATTCCATCGTGGACAGCGGAATGTCATTTATGAATTTCGCAAAAAAATTGCTTCTAACGATCATGTATTGCTTGTGATGATCAAGAATTGCTTGTGACTAAGAAAACATGGATGCAGCACGACAAATGATGTATTTAGATCGTTCTGTATAGTGATTAAATTTCTACAACATTAATAAACAAAAAAACGCAATTTTAGTATCAGAAAACACCGAAAATAAATAAATTTCAGTTAATCCTAATTCAGTAAACTTTGGTCGTATAAGAATGGATTTGTTTTTAGTGTTTTGATCATGAGGAAAGTTTTTCAAAATATAGTAAGAAAAAGTATAGTATAGATTGTAAAGAAATTTAAATTTCATTTTAAAAAATAACTATTTTGAAATTAATAGTTTTTCATATGAATAATAACTACATTCTAAACATTTTTGTAATTGGAACTATACCCTCTAATACTAACGGTTTACAAATTAGCTACTGATCAGCTGTTAGCAGGAACATTTTGTACATACACACGTTGATGTATATTTGGTTATATTCTTATACATTCGGACAATCACGGGTGTGTGCCAACAACCACAGATATACTCTGGTGGAAGTTAAAACGAGAAGCTGAGAAGCAGATATCGACAGAGAGGCGACAGTCTGTCGCCAAATCCTTTGTTCGGCTGCAATTGAGATCAGGTGGCATCTATTTGTTATACTCTGGAACACAGCTGTTTGTCAGTCTTATGCAAGGCTTGCATAAGCCGTGCAAGACGTGCAACGTTTTGTGCAAGGAGATGTGCAACGGTTTGTGCAAGGATTTATGCAAGGGGTGCAACGTGTTCTTAAATTTAATTTTTTTTTAATCCGATACTTTAATTTATAGTAAATAAATACTGCAGTGAACAGTGATCTTTTTTTTTAAAGTTACGTTCATTAATTGCGAGTAAACGAGAAGACAATTGTTTTACTTTTTTCAAGAAAAGTACTCTAAAATACTTTCTGAAGTGATCTTTGCTAAAATTTAAATGTAGAACACTTTTGGATTACAGATGATTAAAACGTTTTGACGTTTTAAAAATTAATGATGACGAGAAATTAATCGTACCATTAAAACCAGGAGAAACGAATATACAGTATTATGCTACCAATGATGAATTGTTCTATATACTATCTGAAACTCACACCAGAAAAGCAAATGTAGGAAGAATGCGTATGCTTAAAGAATTGCAAGTTAAATATTAAAGTATTACATATGAAGTTGTAATGTTGTATTTAAATTTATGTAAACAATGCCAAATGGCACATAGCGCTGCTAAAAAAAGGTATTGTTGTGAAACCAATGGTCAGTTTGGAGCTAAACTCAAGATGTCAAGTTGATCTGATAGACCTGCGGTCACACAGGGATGGCGAATATAAGTTGCTAATGGTGTATCGAGATCATTTAACTAAGTTTGTACAGCTACGACATTTTTAACATTTGGTGCCCCAGCTATATTGCAAAGAGATAATGGTAAATAATTATGCAATCAAATCATATCCCAACTATGCGCTATGTGAAAAGATGTGAAGATAGTTCATGGAAAATCTCGCCATAGTTAAGCACAAGGCTCAGTTGAAAGGGCCAAGCAGGATATGCAAAATATGTTAACTGCATGGATGGAAGATAACGATACAAATAAATGGTCAGATCGTTTGTCATTTGATCAATTTGCCAAGAACACTATATAACACGAAGGAATACGCCAAATCCCTTGTGAAGCCATGTTTAGCATTAAACCAAAAATAGGTACAGCATGGTCATCTTTGCCTGCCGAAAAAATCGCAAATATTGAAAACGAAGAAGATTTCGAAGAAATTGTTAATACTTTTGAAAAAAAAAATTAGCAGTGACCAAAAAGAAAACCATGTTCCAAAGGAAAATATTGAGTTGCAACCCCTTCATATCAAGCCCTGATTAAACAACATGAGTTTATTTTTATAAAAAGATCCGCCGCGAAAGGGAATCTTGTACTGCAAGAAACGAAAATGTTACAAACCTCAAAAAGAAAATTTCCTTCTGTTCAGTTTGGTGATACCGTACGAATAAAAGTCCCTGATGCCGACCCTGACCGTAATAGATGTCCGAAATGTGTCGGTGGTTGCTACTGGAATAGAAGAGTCTGAATTTTATATATTAGCAAACAAAAAAGGTACCCTCAAGCAGCTTTATACCTCAATCAGTTCGTAATTTGTAAAGAAAATTTACTTTTCAAAGATAAGATTTCTTCTCAAGAAATGTCATTGAGAGAAGCAGCTGCAGCTAACTCGAGAAGTGGAGGGCAAGGCTATACACGCTGTCATTGCAAAAAGGATTGTTCCACGACAACATGCAGTTGTAAAAGCAAGAGCTTCTTATGCAATTCAAAGTGTCATAAAAGTTTAAGTTGTTGCAATAAATAAGATTGTATAACGTCAATCACATAATTAGGTAAATTTATTATTGGTATTAATTTATTATTGGTATTAATTTATTTTCTCATTTAAAATGTACTGTTCGTTTTAAGTTCAACAGTTTATTAACATATGCTGTTACTTAAACTTTCTCCTATTTTGATATATATCATAATATGTTTTAATACTAAAGTATTCTTTAAAAAGTAGCAGAAATATAAATTTAATTATTCTGATTTTTTTCTCCTTCAGAATGTACAGTTCGTTTTAAATTAAACAGTTTATTTAGATATGCTGTTACTTAAACTTCTCCTATTTTGACACATATCATAATGTGTTTTAATAATAAAGTATGATTTAAAAACAAAACAAAAAAAAAATTATTCAACATTTACCATCAGTGCATGAGGAATGTCGACATTTGCCGGTGTAAGTGAGAAATAAGGATATTCAGCAAATATTTCGGACCCAGGTAAGTCTTAACATCCCACCAGAGAAAGTCGACATTCTCCCGATTTCAATCTTACACGGTAACATATATATATCACTGGTAATCTATTGCGTAATCTAAGGTAAAATCAAGGAGAGTCTGCGTACAATTCAACAGAATAATAATGAAAAAATCGAACTATTAATTTTTTGCTAAACTATCTATGAACAGTTTTGACAGCATTTGTTTTTTATGCATTTCCATTTTTAATTGTTGTTATGCTGTAATTTAATAGAATAGCAGTAATAAAACTAAAAAAGCTATTTTGCGCTGTTTGTCCTTACAGGGTTGGTGTGATTGCACATTTGTGTAGGAGAGACTGTTATTAATAATAACTGCAATTAAATTCTTAACAATAATAATTACACATAAATGACATTGTTGTGAGGTTATATGAATAAATATTATTGTATTAGGGGTGTTAGGAGTGAATATTTCAACATAATGATTAAAAAATCAGAAAAAGGAAAGAATTTTAAGAACAATTAAAAAAAATTAGTTACAATATATTAAAGAATCAGAAAAGGCAAGCCCTGATAAGTTTAAAAGTAACATTAAGTTACTTGATAACACGTTTAACTTAAAATAAGTCAATTTTCCTTTCCATAGTTGCATTGTTTTCTTGTTTGCTGATCAAAGTCGTCGTCGCCCACAATCGATGCACTTATTGTTGTAAATGGTGCAGCATTCGTGCAATCACCTGCCACAAATAATACCTTGAAACCAATCACTGGTTGAAGTTGTCTCCTGAAACAGTTCCAGACATTCAGTGCACTCATCCTCATTGCCCTTCATTTTATTTCATTCAGTTTTTTTTAATGTATATTTTGTGGACCAGTAACATTCGTTGCGCTGTATTTTCTTTTTGATTTCGATGGCATTAAGCGGAATGGGTTATTGTACAAGGAGTGAATATTTCAACCTTTTGATTAAAGAATCAGAAAAAGGAAAGAAGGTTTTGGAAGGCTTTTATAAAACTTTCGTAGGTGTATTTCTGAGAGTAACGTTAGACTCCCCAGAAGTTGATGATTGACAAATGCATGTAGCTGCTGCAATGGGATGCCAAGATAGGCCTAGAATAGGAGAAGTTTTGAGTTTCAGTGGTTGTAATGAGTACTGTTGTTGAAACGGAGTAGTGATCTGGGGATCCTGATGGTAACTCAGCGGTTTTAGGAGCAGTTTGATTCTTGCCTTGATCACAACCTAGCAAATATACTTGTTCTGGAATCAGTTCAATATTTAAAGGGTAAATTCCAGGTTTCGATAAATCTGTGTTTTTCAAAAAATATTTCAAAATTGATTCATTCATATTTTTTGCATGTATTTTGCCATTTGTGCAAATTTACCAATAAGCTGCGTAATCTTTGCTAGCATGAGAACAATTGGGAACAATGCGCCTTATCTCCTATGTAGGAGATGCGCAAACTCTCCAATGTCGGTAGGAGAAATTGCGCGGTCTTTTATTTAAACATGGCCGCTTCTAAAACGAACTGTTGGTGTTCGCACCATTAGTCTAGGTTAGTAGCTTATAAGAAATCGTTTAAGTTTAAAATATTTGTACTACTGAAATTCTATAGAAATTGTGACGAATAGCTATAAAAATTCCGGAACTTATCTTGGGAAAACAAAAAAATAAATAAAAAATAACAATGCTTTATACTAGATGCTCGAAACAATCGGCGTGCATATTCAAGTAGACACTCCACTATTGCTATTGTACAACTACCTGCAGTTGCTGTGCGCGCCTTCTACTCTTTCTCCCTGAACCTGTTTCTTGCCAATCTGTCCGAACGCCACATCTCTCCTGGCTTTACCTTATATCTATTTGTTAAATTTCTGTGTTTGATTTTCTAGCTCATAGAAATATAACATTTCTCTTAAACATGTTATTCAAATGACGCATCTTTAAAAATATTTATACGTACACAATGGAAAAAAAATTTCATTTTATGAAGTTTAATATAAAACAAATAACGTATGGTTCACGTCGTCTATGGTGTAGTAACCTAAAAAAAAGATAATTCATAAAACTGACCGTATTTTTAAATAACTATTCGCGAATTTTAAATCGTTAATTTTTTTTAAAAATAGCTTTGCTATTAATCAATGTTTACTTAAATAGAGAATAAATAATAATATTTGTATAAACTGTAAACTATTTTTATAAACTACTAGTGCACAGAAAATTTATTGCTAATCGATAGACATAGCCTCATAAGGGCAGTAAGTATTTAACTTTCAAAATATCGATAATAGTTTTTCCATAACATCTTCAATATTGTTTTTAGCATTTAAATATCTGGCTTGCAAAATCTATTTTCATAGTTAAAGAAAAGAAATATTTTTTGTATATACGCAAGTATTCCATTAATTTATTAGTCGTTTTTGAAAAGATTTAAAAAAAAAACAGATATTCCATTAAGGTTTTCATTTTTTAATCAAAACTTTGTTTAAATTCTAGTAAATGTTTTATTTGATTTTTTAACGATAAAAGGATACACGATATTATGTTCGAATATTTATTTAGAGAGAAATATAAAATTGGTTTATAATGATTAAGTATTATGTTTACCAAATATAACAAATATTCCCACGCGAAGCTTAGGCAGTAAATGCCGCAAGTGTAATACTTAAAAATATCTGTAATAATATTACAGAAAGTAACGTTTGTTCATTTGTTTGTAGGGTGTAATCTCTGGAATTTGGAAAACATATTTTAAAACCGGTTTCCAGGAATTACCAACATTATTCGGAAAAATATCCTAATTCTTTTGTGCAGCCCTGTATATGATATATAGATTTGTATGTATACATAGAAATACTACATAAACTACATAGAAATTTTAGCACAGTTAGGAAACGTGTAGCACAGTTTAAAATGCGCCTTATGGAATTTCCGTCAATAAACGGTAATGTACTAGAGAATTTTTGTGCTGCCCTGTATACAATCTACAGTATTTATACACACCAAGTAATCGACAAAAAATAAGTTAAACTTAAAAACGCGTTCAGCAACTGAAAGCGCATTTCCAACAATTATTGTTAACGGACAGTAACGAATTCTTTTGTCTGTCCCTGTAAATGAACAATGAATGCTATACACAGAATAGTCTATTGTAAGCCTCTTGTAATGTACCTGAGTGATATATATATAAATTTCAATACGCTTAAAATAGTGAAACATTATTAAAATAAACCGCAAACGATTTTTCTCCATAGACGTAATGAAAAGGAATTATTTTGACTGTCCCTGTAAAGTAACTATAAGTGCTATGCACACCATATTCCATTGAAAGCCTCTTGTAATGCGCCTTAGTGATATATATCAATTACAATGTATTCGAAATTGTGTAACATCATTAAAATAAACCGCAAATATTTTTCCCCATAGACCGTAATATAACAGAATTTTTTTCAGTGTCCCTGTAAAAAAAACTATAAGTGCTACAACTTCATTTTCAACACCGTACATGTCATAGTACACCTGAATAACATATATCAATTGCATGCCAGTCCGAATATATTTACGCGAGTTAGAGCACGGACAAACAGACGGCAGACAGACAGACAGACCGAATTCATAAACACTTTTCAATTATGTTGGAAAGTGTTAAAAACATTTAAAAAAAAATCAGTAAATTTAGTTAGCGATTTCAAACAAATTGCATTTGAAAGTACATTAAGTTCTCTGTTTGGCCGTGTATAAATTAAAATTATGTTGTGTTTAGAAGGTAAAAAAAAATTGTAATAACGGCGAAATGTATTGATCAGGTCGTTAGATTTGTATGTATACTACATAGAATTAGGAAACGTTTAGTACAGTTAGGAAACGTGTAGCACAGTTTAAAATTCCTCTTATGAAATTTCCGTCAATAAACGGAAATGTACTCGAGAACTTTTGTGCTGCCCTGTATACGATCTACAGAATTTATACACACCAATTAATCGACAAAAAATGAGTTAAATTTAAAATCGCGTTCAGCAACTTAAAACGCACTTCCAGGAATTATTGTTAACAGACAGTCCCGAAATTTTTTGTGTGTCCCTGTAAATGAACGATGAAGGCTATACTCACAATATTCTATAATACGCCTCTTGTAACATACCTTAGTGATATATATCAATTTCAACATGTTTGAAATAGTGAAACGTTATTGAAATAATCACGAAACGATTTTTCTCCATAGACTGTAATGTAGCGGAATTCTTTTGAGAATCCCTGTACAGGAACTATAAGTGCTATGCACACCATATTCTATAGTGAGCCTCTAGTAGTGCACCTTAGCGATATATATCAATTTCAGAATGTTTGAAATTGTGTAAGAGAATTAAAATAAATTGCAAATGATTTTTTTCCCCATAGACCGTAAAGTAATATATTTCTTTTGAGTGTCCCTATAAAAAAACTATAAGTGCTACACACTTCATTTTCAATACCAAACATGCCATAGTAAACCTCAATAACATATATATCAATTACATGACAATTCGAATATAGTTCGCGAGTTAGAACACAGACAAACAGACGGCAGTTAGTCAGACAAACCCTATTCATAAACACTTTTCACCTATGTTGAAAAGTGTTAATAATAATTCATTTTGAAATCCATTTTATTCAAAACGGTTATTTAGCTGTTTGCAAGCACAATTATATGACAAAGTAGGTTTCCCCAATATTCATAAATATTTGAAATGTGGAATAGAAAATAGTTGAATACGAAATGACAATTTTAATGCGTATTCGTAAAATATACTACTTTTGTTTTCAAAATGCTTTCGTCTTTCAGAGGTTTATGAAGTAATTAAATAGTTACTTTTCGTTAATGAAAGAATATAAGTTTTGTTTCGAGAGTAGGGTGTTGAAATTAAACATTATTTGTCTAAGTATTAAAATAAAACTAGATAGAACCCGTCAAAACTTGACGAAAAACAATTGTATATGAATTAGAATTTTTTATATGAATATTTAATCTAATTTATGATCTAATTATGTATTAATCATTAATTTAATAATGACGAACATTTGATCTAAAATGTTTAGACTTATATAATTTCCAATATATAATTTTTTTTATGTTCCTCGGCATGTTAATGCCTGAGACAAATATGGTAAACTAATTTTTCCAGTTAGAACAACAAAGACTAAAATATCTTGATGTGCTTTTTTCACATAAAAAACAATGTGCATTGCAGTAAGTACATCAGTGTGATAAACAAACCAATATGAAAAGGCTTCACATCACAATCAGAACCAGAAAGAGCACATTTGTAATCAAGACATTTTAGGATTCGAAAATTTTGAAACAGTAGTTTGATACCGTGTACTTTTTGAACCAGTTTCTCTACGACTAATGGTAAAATGAGCGGAACGCTATCGAGAAACGTTCTAAATTACAAATTCTATGGAATTGTTATGGATGGAAACTTGAAATATGACATGTCTGTTACTTTTAAGACGTAAGTGGTCGCACAGAACAGATGCGGTTTAGAAGAAGCAGAGGTGTAGCAGAAGATCTGGTAGAAGCAGAATCGTAAACTAAATTTAAAACCCTCTGAGCGTTTTGAAAAAGAGTAAAATTGTAATGTTTTTTTTCCTTAATTTTGTTTTAAATGCTAAATAAATATGATTCTTTCCGCATTATAAATAAAACTTGATTACAAATATGAATGTAACCATTGAGAGTATTAATCATTCTTCAATGTTTTGAAAATTCATTAAATCTATAGAATTATATTATCTTAAACATTGCATGTATTGCCGTGAAACCTGGAGCTTATTGAACGGAATATTACGTTCCACACGCTTAAAGGGTTAAATTCATACAAGCGTTCAAAAAGCATTTCAGAAGCATTCCAGAAGTGTGATATCTCTATTTAAAAAGTACGCTACCTAATTTTTTTTTTTTTTTCACTCATACTAACATTTTATTATTTGTGATATTTAAAAAATAAAATAAAATAAAAATAAAATAAAAACTACCTTCAAAATTTTGAATTTGATGAAATGTTATGGTAAAAAGGACTCCATCCATTCCCTTATGTAACATAAAAAAAATTATTTTAAAAGCCATTTTATTCAAAATGGTTATTTAACTATTTGCATGCTCATTTATATGACAAGGTTTCCCCAATATTCATAAATATTTTAAATGTGGAATAGAAAATTGTTGAATACGAAATGACAATTTTAATGCATATTCGTAAATACTTTCGTCATTCACAGTTTCATGAAATAATTAAAAAGTTACTTTTTGTTAATGAAAGAATTCAAGTTTTGTTTCGAGAGTAGGGCGTAAAAAGTACATAATATTTGTCTAAGTATTAAGAAAAATAGTTGATACAACGGAGGAATGGAAGTGTTATCCTACACATAATGCAAGATTTCTCGGGAAATAATGCATATATCTAAGACACACATTAATAAATTAAATACATAAGTTTCTTAGATTTACAAAATTTAAAATAATTTAAAAAATATTTTTAAATATTCCTTTAAAATTTTGTATAATCCTAAAGAAAAAACAAACGCACTACCCCTTATTAACTTTACCACAAATCCTTCTATATATAAAAAAAAAGTAATGGTTTGGAAATGGACTAATGAAAATCTGCGTAGATACCGCGAAACGTATCTGATTGGTCAGAGCTTTCTGACTTTTCTTAGGGGGAATTAACATGAAAGTAGAGAATTTAGATAGGATGGGCGCTATTAGGGGGGTTACCAAGGGGAAGGGTCCCGGGTCTGTCACCAAGTTTGGCGCAACTTGGCGATATATCGCAAAATTTGGCGGCCAAAATTAGCTGCCAAAAGTGGCGCTATTTCCAGTATTTCGCCGAATTTCCATAGACTCCCATTGAAATCCAATAGTGTTTACTCGCTTGCAAAAAATCAACAAATTGAGATATTGCAATGCAACAAATATTAATATTAGCTTATGAATAGAGCTTAATTGAACTATTTACATTATTTTTAAGCACAAACACTTACGGATCGTTAGGCGCGAAACGTTCGCGAAACGATTACGTCTGGGGTTGGCTAGGGTGCGCTTACGCGGGGGGTTGGTGAGCGTAGCGAGCAGGGGGGCCGGGCCCCCCTAGTCATCGTATAAAAATGTGACTGGCACAAATCGGTTAATAATGTCTGCTAATAATGTCAATTGTAATTTAGACATCATTACAAATTATTAGTAGGCATTGTGCTTAATGCTGCACTTATGCTTTGCTTAGGGGGAGTCGTCTACATATACCAAACTTGAACATTTTCAATAATAAAAGCTTATTTTCACATCATATTAGGATTTTTCGGTCCGTTGTACCTTCGGATAACAAAAACAATCATTCGCAAAAGTAATTTAGGAATTATGCAGGTTTAATTTTTGGAACTCTAGATGTTGAATTCATTTTAAATCGTTGCAAAAAAGAATGCAATGTGGGTAGTTTTTTTTTACCGCGTTCATGACGATCATCTTTCACACTTCTTTTAATTCTTCTACACCAAGTTTTCCATATTGTATTTCTGACTCGAGGTTCTTCATAAGGGATATTTCAAATTCCCCTCGCTAATGTTAAACCGTGTGATGCATTACTATTTTTAAAACATCTCCTTTTAAAACATATTTTAACTTCTTTTTTCTGTGTTCTATTCTTAAAGAATGTCTTTTTATTTCTTAATTATCAAAATATTTCTAAAATATATACTAAATTTATAATTTTATGTGTTAAGCTAAATTAGGTAAGATTTTAACACATGACATAAAATTAATTATATATTTTATAAATATTTTGACATCTAAAATGAAAAGAGACATCTTTCAACAAGAGTAGGGTTTTCCGACCAATAAATGAATACTTAAGCACATTTTAGGTAGATTTCGTAAGAAATACTACCTATTACATTCTCACCTAAGTTGGAAATTTTGAAAAATTTTTGCAGATCTACGCCGATCATGACTCCCAGAACCCAAAACCACCCCCAGTTCAAAACTTTATCTATCTATCTATCTATCTATCTATCTATCTATCTATCTATCTATCTATCTATCTATGTCACTTTTTTCTGACCACGATAACTGGAAAAATTCTGCATAAATCTCTTCCAAACTGATACATAAAATCAAGGGTCATAAAATCTCGGTCAAGTTCGTTAATGGGCAAAATCGAACCAAGGGGTGGGGGAAATGGGGGGGCTTTTTGTGAAAACAGAAAAACCCTCATAATTTCTTTATTTTTATACGTATCGAATCCGTTTAAAGTTATTATTACTTCTAGGAAAAGGGCCGAAAATTTATGTATGACAGAATTTTGATATAATTAAAAATGGCCCCAAGGGGGGGGGGGGGAAGGGAGGTTTTAGAAGAAAAAAATCATAGCTTCGTCAATTCACAAGATATCAAATCCGCGTAAATTTATTATTAATCCTCTTAGTATTATCTAAAACTTTTATATTGACAAGTTTTTTATAGGACCAACCGTTATAGCAAAAAAAATTAAAAACAAAAAAATCCCTGCCGGCTCCGCCTGCAAACAAGTTATTTTTCGAAGTAGGCGGTTCCAACTCCCGCATCTTTTCGAAACTGATACATAAAATCAAGGGGCATAAAATATCGGTCAAGTTTGTCAATGGGCAAAATCGAACCAAGGGGGGGGGGGGCTTTTTGTGAAAACAGAAAAAAAAACATAATTTCTTAATTATGATACGTATCGAATCCGTTTAAAGTTATTATTACTTCTAGGAACAGGGGCAAAAACTTATGTATGACAGATTTTTGATATAATTAAAAATTGCCTTAAGGGGGGGAGGGAAGGGAGGGGGGGTTTAGAAGAAAAAAAATCAGAACTTCGTCAATTCCCAAGATTTCAAATCCGCTTAAATTTATTATAAATCCTCTTAATATTATCTAAAACTTTTATATTGACAAGTTTTTTATAGGACCACCCGTTATAGCAAAAAAAATTAAAAACAAAAAAATCCCTGTCGGCTCCGCCTGCAAACAAGTTATTTTTCGAAGTAGGCGGTTCCAACTCCCGCTTCTTTTCGAAACTGATACATAAAATCAAGGGGCATAAAATCTCGGTCAAGTTCGTTAATGGGCAAAATCGAACCAGGGGGGGAATGGGGGGGGGGAGACTTTTTGTGAAAACAGAAAAACCCCCATAATTTCTTAATTATGATACGTATCGAATCCGTTTGAAGTTATTATTACTTCTAGGAGAAGGGCCGAAAATTTATGTATGACAGATTTTTGATATAATTAAAAATTGCCTTAAGGGGGGGTGAGGGAGGTTTTTGAAGAAAAAAATTCATAACTTCGTCAATTCCCAAGATATCAAATCCGCTTAAATTTATTATAAATCCTCTTAATATTATTTAAAACTTTTATATTGGCATGTTTTTTATAGGACCAACTCTTATAGCAAAAGAAAAAATCCTTGCTGGCTCCGCCTGCAAACAAGTTTGGTTTCGAAGTAGGCGGTTCCAACAGCAGCATCATCGCAAAAAGGTAATTTCTTCCGCAATTCCCGACAAACAGGCGCCCCACGGTCTGCGTCTTCGAAATCTACCTGTGCCTGTAGGCCGAGCCGTCAGGGATTTTTTTTTTAAAAGATTGATAACATTTTAATGAACAGTACCTTTTGGTGTCTGACAGTGCAAATGCATATGTACAATTGGTATACAATTAATTAAAAAATAATAAAAAGAAGTGTATATTTCATTTGTTTGGGATGTTAGGGGTGTCTTAATTAAACGTTATACAAAAACCAAGTAAATAAACAGTTCTTACCAGTGAATGAACGCAAAATTTTCCAATGAATGTACAGTCAGCAATTTAAAAACGCTTAAGTTTCATGCTATGTTATTTATTTTACAACTTGTGCTAATAACTTATAATATATTTTTACTGAATTACGGGTTTTTAAAGCCCAGCACGATAACTAGTGGGGAATTTTCCAAATATTATTATATTGAAATATTTACTGATCGTTCATTCATTGGGAGCTTACTGGTCGGATAGTCTACACAGAAAACAGAAGTTTAAAATGTCAATTTACTGAGGAGATATTTTAAAAATACGAATGCCTTACAAGTTCAACATCAGCGAGGGGAATTTGAAATTTCATTGATGAAGAGCCATCGCTCAAAACTTGAGATTATATAAGAGAGAAATTTTCGGGCTAAAATACTAATTTTCAAATTAAAAAGTTTCGCGTTCCTTAAGTCGCAAGTAAACGTGCCAATCGTCGTGAATGAGTTAAGCATATCTCCGAAACTATTTGGAGGATTTAGCTGTAACTTAGGATTCGCGTATTTGAAGCATCTAGAAATTGATTTCTGTTAAAAATTCGTATGTTACAATTCATACCGTCAACCGGGGTGACTTTGTTCAACCCCGTGGATAAAAACAAAACGTGTAATAAATAAAATTGTTACAATAAAACTCATTAGTAATGCCGATTTCTGATATATTGGAGCAGTAGCTTAAATATAAATTATATAATTCAGCATTTTACAAATTAAGTTTAACATCACGTCAATTAATGTTTTGTTTACTTTTTTAGCGCGGAATTTACTGGGGGAAACTTTTGCTTGGAAAAGGTATTTATTCATATCAATACATAACAACAAAGGCGTTTAATTTTGATGTAAAATATATTTAAATCAAAGTACTTTCAAATGCAATCGCATTCGTCATCAAGGTTAAAACAAGAAAACATATAAACAGACAAAACATTTACATTACAACATGAAACTTGGTTGGTTGGTGGGTGTTTTGAATATATTTCACATCAACATTAAACGCCTTTAAGTATTGTAAGTTGTATTGTCATGAATTTTAATTTAAAGTGAACGTGGATTCAAGAGAGATATATCGTGTTTTATTTATATATATTAATTTTATAAAGTTATTTATACCTAATGATGTAAAGTGGTAAATACATTTTTTTTCTTAATATGTTTTCTTAACAAATCAATGCAATTTATATATATATTAATTTGATATTTCAGATTTTACATTGACTTTGTTCACAACCGGCATTTTGAATGCCAATTTGCGGTGAGATTGTCTCAGGTCAAAGTTACCACCAATTCAGTTTATTTATTATATTTAATTTTTCTGAAAATATAAACATAAAAATAAACATTTACTGCAAATATAAACGTTATAATAGTATGTATTTAATATTTTTTGTACAGGTAATGGTTTAATAATGCTTTGTACATATAAATATCCTGTAGGTACTAGGCAGTCGTAATTTTAAAATTATACTGATAAAAGGATGCATAAATCGGTAGATGATGTTCTAAGAGCCTTCATCAGTCATGCGAAAAAATGCCCAAGATAATGTTAAGTCTATGGGAAGGTTCTAGCGCAGTTTCTTGCTCACATTTGAATATTTTTAAATGTTTTTTTTTTTTTCCTTGTATAGGATAGCTGAGGTCAATCTCCAACGTTGTTAGTTTTTACTTTTCCGATTTTGGTTCGAGTTATTTTATATAAGGGTACTTTCACTTTCAGAACCGGTTTCAAAATTTAAAATGCCCGCTTAATTAATCCTCTATGACACACTTTTTCTAAAATAAATGTTTTTCAGTGCTTGAAATAAGTGAATACATGTAAAATTTTGTTGTCATGAAAAACAGTATTCCTACCATGTCTTAATTGTTAATTGTTATTACATATCACATTACACAATTGCACAATGTTCATTTTTTAATAAAATTTTGTTTTCTGTTCATTTTAGTTAAAAATTTGTGATTTTTTTTAAATTACGAAATGATGTATTTTTATTATGTTTTATTAGGTTTATCATAATAGTAGGGTTGCATTGTCTTACAAGTTTTTTAAGGCTCATCCAGTTATTTTTTGTTTGCCAGGGTGCCTTTCTCCCATTTAAAAAAATAATTTAAAAAACCTTTTCTTTAAAAATACTAAATAATGATTTTAAATTTTAGAATTGATAACTTAGAACTAGAAAATAGAATTAAAAATTGTTTAAATGAAAAGTTCAGTAAGTTTTGGATCTTTAAAGACATTAAGAGGCAAAAAATGAGACAAAGTTATCTTGGATTACGGTACTGTTTTTGAAAATTAATTTTAATATCTATACATATATTTTTAAAATAAATTTTTAAGAAAGATATAAATCTAATATGACAAGATCTGCATATTTTTTAACAAAAATCAATTTCTAGAAGATTCAAACATAGAATTCTAAAATTACAGCTCATTCCCACAAGTAGTTTTTGAATTATGCTTAAAAACTATCCGAATTGCAATAATTTTTACAACGGTAAAAAAGAAATATAATATATTAGGAATTCCAAATTTTAAACATAATTCCTACACTACTTTTCCAAATGACATTCCGTTTGGTATTCGAAAGTAAAATTTTCCGAAAAATCCAAATATTAAAATCCAAATTTAGTATTGAACATTTTCCAGTTTGGGGCAAATACTATTTGTAGATGACCCCTTAAGAAAAATTTATGTATAACATTAGTTAGTAGATATTATTATTAATCGATTGGTACCAGTCACATTAGTATACAGTAATGTATGGTAAAGTTAGTAGAGTGTAGTGCATTTTTTCCTTTGTACTGTACAACTGTGCGTGTGGATGTACGTTTAATACATTTTAAAATAAACTTAAAAACACTTTGGCTTATAAAAAGTACCTGATCCTTAAAAACTTGATATAAAATATAGTTATATATAAACAATTTTTAAACAGATATTTTTTTTTTTTTTTTTTTTGCAAAAGATCATCCTTACTTAATCATCCTGATTCTTAACTCTATCTTCAAAAGTGAAAGTCATTAATTCCATTATTTAGTGCTTCCTGTTAATGCTTTAGGCAGGATACATCTTGATTTTACGCTTCACTTTACTTTAAAGAAATATTTTAAAGATCGAATAAAGTACTAGATAGAGATTTGATTTGGGAAAGTAATTACCTCACACTTTGCATTCGTGCATACATGATTTTGAGCCCCAAAAAACATAAAAATTTGCTTTAAATGAGTTTGCACATTTTAAAGAAAATATGGTGTATTTTGCAAGATGCGTATACCCCTTAGAATTTCCAATACTATTTTAATTTAGAATTTTCCTATTTAAAATCTAAATTTCAGAACTTGAAATCGTCTTAATTAATCGTAGATTTTGTAATATTTAATTAATAATAGTTACAATAACGTGAATTTAATATACTATATAATAACATTAATTTTATAACTGCGCAAACCCATCGTTTATTCATTTTGTGTTCTTAAGTACCAAATAAAAAATTATTTTATGTAAAAAAAAGTATATTTTAATTTATAGGGAAGTACTTAAAAATCTTCAATGGAAATATTAAATAAAGGAATGCATAACATAAAACGAATTCATAGGAAACAATGTTTGCAACTCAAAACAGATGTAACGACGAAAACAACTTTTTCAATCTTATTTAAATGAAAATTCGAAATTTACTGCTTAAAAAATAATTTTGCATTCTCTTGTACAGATGTCGATATAAATTGAGTATCTACGATAGCTTTTGTGATAATTTTAATATGCTACGTCACTTTTTACATTCTTTTATTTACCTTAATTTGGTTCTTTTATAGTTGGAATTTTGTAGCAGCTGAAATTATAAAAAATATGTAAACATGGGTGTTTCCGACGACAATACAACATTTTAATATTTTTTAGAACTTAACTTTGTAACACAAATACTGAACTTAAGTTATTAAAATTATTTATTGCAATATTATTAATTATTAAAACTCTTGGAAAAAAAAAATTCAAACAATTTGTTTTTAATATTTTGAATATAGTTAGAAATATTTCTGTTGAGGAAGAGTATACAGATTTTACAAAAATCAAATCTAATAATTACGTTGTGTAACGAAACACGAAGCGATTGTAATAATAATTAAAAATAATATTTAAAGAAGGATTCTAAAGACGAAAGTAATTCAAATTTGTAGAAAAATAAGATTTACAAATAAAAGCATGAAGGAAAAAATTAGACTTTCTTCCCTTTTTTTTCGTCTATTGTATATAAGCTTTACTCAATAAAAATGAAAAAAAATTTTATAATAAAAAACACTTCCTAATGCGCAATTATCTAAAACGTCATGATTCCCCTTTGCAGCAGATGAAAGTAATAGTTTATTACTGCAAGTCTTGTAGCCATGCGCATTAATGCTATGTCATATGGCAGTTGAAAATTCTAATTCCAATCTAAAACCAAATGATCTGTTTTTTCTAAAGTTGGAGATTTTATAAGTTGAATATGGAAGATTCAACCGTGCATTTCCTACATATTTTTTAGAATCGGTTATGTATATATTTTGTATTTGTTTCACTTGTGAAGAAAAATACTTTTGTAATAGTGAAACATTTCTTTTATATTTTATCAAAAATGTAGAAAATAATAAATGCTATAATATTAAAATTAAGTGCCAATTTATGCCGCTGTTATGAATGTTAAATATGGTTTTTCATGGCAACACATATAAAACTAAAAATCAATCCTAAAATTAACAAACATCTAATAAATGTTTCGTAAACTATTTCTCAAAAATTAAAAGATATTTCAATATTGTTCAAGAAAGTTGCAAAATGTTTTTCAAAAATTCAAATTAAAATCCCTTTAAATGATTCAATGATGTATTTTAATAATTCTCTGCTTAACCGAACATTCCATTCTAAATTAGATTTTTTTAAGTAGGTTGGTTCACATTTTTAGAAAAAAGTATTTATCATGTAGAAAAAAAGTTTTAATAACTTCTTTTATATATCTGATTTCCAAAAATCCTTAGTTAAATTTAAAATATGTGTGTGTTGAAGTTTGTTATGCAATATAAAACGTGTTTTTAACATAAATGTCAGTAAGTTGTTCCATCAGACGTGTTTTGAAGCATATGTGTAAACTCTTTATAGCAAGTATTTTCAGAAGAAGAAAATAGCTGAGACAAATATATTTCTAAACATTTTTTAAATAATTTTTAATTTACGCAAGCTACCATATAAAAAAAGAAAAACTAATATATTACAAGAAAAATATCGCTAATCCGAAATCATTGGAATTATTATCTGTTTTGATTATCCGAAATCTGAATAAAAATAATGTAGGGCACGGAGAGATAACAGCAGTTTTAATGTAACAGTCTTATTGTTATCTATGGAATCCTCAAAATCGCAAGATTTGTTTACATGAAAATGCTTCTTTGAAATCTTATTCAGAATCAAATTTAAATTGAAGAAGAAATTTCTAAGTGCATTTTGGATATCTTAATGATGTGACAATATAAAGTAACATTCTTTAAGAAAAGGTGGAAACAAATATGGCGAATGATTCAGATTGCAATATTAGACCAAAAAAATAAAAACAAAATTATTTTTAAAAATAGATTTTATTTTATCTCCAGTTAGTAGTCTTGTTAAATTATTTGTAAAGTTTGTAAGGTAAATGTTTGTAAAGTGACTGTTGTAAAGAATCTGAACAGAAAGGAACCATATACTTTACACAAATTTATTTAGATAACAGAAATTTAAATTTAAAAAAAAACAAGAAGAAACCATTAAGTTTCTGCTACAACGATATCATGTGATTTGAGATAAATAAATAAACTCTAACAATTATTCCGCTTATGAAATATATTCCAGTCAGTGTGCAAACAAATGAAAATGTTCATCTGATATTGAAGAACATAGGGTCTAAACGGATGAAGACATCATTTCCACAGATCTAGAATATAAATAGATCAAGAGAACTCTGATCCTGAAATGTGATATTATTAAGTGTAAAGATAATAGTCGTGTATTACTTTCTATGTTTTTTGCTAAATAACACAAATATATGCATGCTACAGAAAGTTTATATATTTCTAATGTTGCCTTTTTCTGTTTTCTATGCTAACAAGATTGATTTCTATTGTTGTTTCTAAACTTTGAAGTATATCTTGGTTTGGAATATCTCACATTAGTGATTCGGAACAGCGAGGCTCTGTTGTATTTCCAAATGAACTTTTTAAAGTTTTATATAAATGGCCTGGCGGTATGATGTAATCTTAATTGAAATTTGTGCATTCGCATTTATATTGCTCTCTTTTTTTACAACATCTTCACATTTGTATCAAATTTGAAAAAGAACTATTTTAATAATTAAGTTCGTGTACTCATTCGTACTATTTCTCAAAATTGGTAAATACTGATTGATATATACAGGATGCTTCTACAATCATGGGCAAACTTGGAGGGGTGGTACAGGACATAGTAACAAACAATTTTTGTATAGGAAAGCAGGGTCGGTAATCCATTTATATAGTCAAAAATATCTCCAATCAGTCTCACTCCAATTCGAAGTCGCGTTTTCGTTCATAACTTTAACATTAGGGAAGATATTTAACAAAATTCGCAACAAACTCACCTTTGTATGAATCGTAAGCATATTGTAAGCATATTGTAAGGATTCCGTACAAATATCTTCAATACTGTTAAAGTTATGAACGAAAACGCGACTTCGGATTGGAGTGAGACTGATTGGAGATATTTTTGACTATATAAATGGATTACCGACCCTGCTTTCCTATACAAAAATTGTTTGTTACTATGTCCTGTACCAACCCTCAAAGTTTGTGTCGTGATCGCTGAAACACCCTGTATAGTTAAAATGTGATGTATACTTTTGTCGCTGTCTTGTAACATGGAAAAAATCATTATTCTTAATTCTTTTATATTTTCTACTTTTTAGTGTTTAAAATATTCCATTGTTGCAGTTTCTTAGCCAATTGATCTATTTTGACGAGCGCATTTCGGCTCATATATATATATATATGTAACCCTAAACAATATTTGGCAATTTATCACCCACAGCAGGCTAATAGAAAATTGTCATTCAAAAAGCATCTTTGAACATTATTTTTGTAATTCTAGCATATTAGGGAGTGAGTGAAAAATCGCTTAAAAGTTATATTTTTACATTCAAAAACCAAGAATCGTTAAATAAATGAGTGTAAAAAGGAATTGATTAAGTTGATGCTACAACAATAGCACGTGATTTGATATAAACAAATAAATTATAATAATTATTCAGATTATGAATTTTATTCCAGGTGGTGTGCAAACAAGTGGAGATGTTCCAATAGAGCAGTTCTCACCCGACAATTAAGTTCATCAGGTCTACATGGATGAAGAAGTCATTTCCGCCGGTCTAGAATATAGCTCGAGAGAACACTGGTCCGGAAGTCTGATATAATGAAATGTGGAGATAGTGTTCATGTAGTGCATTTTGTTGCTGAAATTACTGGGAAATAACACTTTTCTATGTAAAGCAGCATTGAGACGCAACGCTCATTGACGCAATAATGACGAGACTTTGGCGTAATATTGTTTCTTAATCCAGATTCACATCGATTCTTCAAGCAAATCGGGCAATATTCTTCATGCAAGAGTATCGTTAAATATACGCATTAATCAGCTGATCAGTTTATCAAAAAGTTTCAATCTATTAAAAATGTTTCTTTCTATGCCTTTTGATAAATAATACAGTAATATGCATGCTACAAAAAGTTTCGGTTTTTAATGCTTTTTTCAGTTTATGTTTCTTTTTATTTATTTCTTTTTTCTTTATTTCTTTATTTTTTTTATTTATTTATTTATTTTTTTTTTGCTAAATAGTACCGTAATATGCGTGCTACAAGACGTTTCTGTTTCTAATACCTTTTTCTATTTTTCATACTAACAAGGCTAATTTGTATTGTTGTTTAAAAGATTTTGAAATTATATTTTGGATGGGAGTATCCAACATTCATGATTCAGAATACCGATGTTTCGTTGCATTTCCAAACGTACTTTCAACAGCTTTACAAAAATCGCATGGCGGTATGATATAATCTTTATTTAAATCCATGCATTCGGATTTATTTTGTTCTCATTTTTATAATAAAATTTTCGTATTTGTATCACAATTGAAAAGTACTCTTTTAATGCTTAAGTTCGAGTACTCACTCATACTATTTCCCAAAATTATAAAATACTGATGGATATAATGCTAAAATGAAATGTTTATTTTTGTCACTATCTTGTAACATGGAAAAAAATATTCCAGTATGAAATCTATAACATAAAGCAAAAGCATGTTTGTCTCTAATACTGGCATCATAATGTTACCTCCTCGGTGTCACGTACGATTCTTCAGTTGTCCCCAGTCTTACTAGTACTTTCATAAACACTTTCATTGAAATTTTGCGCTAAAAATATTTCGCCAATAAAAGGGGAATTTTCTCACTATCTGTCCAATTTGACAATATTCCCACTTTAATATATTTAAATTAATTGTTCGCGATCTATTCCCAAAACTTGGTAGGAGCCCCTTTTATATTAGTTTAAAAACACTTTTACGTCTGTAACATACCTACACAGTTTAAAAAAAAAAAAAAAAAAAAAAAAGTTTTTTTAATCTACGAAAATTTAATATAACCACAAACGAAAATATACAATAATCTCCTCTGAGATACCTATGATGTCAAAAACCGTTCTTTAATTTAGAAACCCCCCAAAACCAATATATATATTTATATTTAAAGAAGCATTTATAGAAACAAAATTTTTATGCAGCCACTGATTTTCGGAAACATTTCCGATTCGTTTTCATAGCGCATTAATAAGTTTTGTCAAACCAAAATATTGTTTTTTAGGATGCTATCCATTCTCAATTAAATCCAATTAAACTTTTTCAGCTGCGTAACTGAATTTATACATGCAAAAATAACAAATTAACATTAAGAGCAAAATAATATTAATTTAATGTTTTTAAATAACAATTTTTTCTTTGTAACATCTCTGTTGAGCATGAAAATGCTTACTTCAGAGTTAATAGCATCCTAAATACTGATATTACAGCTTGGGAAAACTTATTAATACACTATATAAACTAATCAGAAATGTTTCCGAAAATTAGTGGCAGCAAAAAAAAATAATAATAAACTTTGTTTTTATAAATGCGTGTTTGAATTTCGAAAATATATCGGTTTCTGGGATTTCAAAAGATAAAGAACGCTATTGGGAATCATGGGTAGCTCGGAAGAGGTTGTTGTATATTTTTGTTCCATGATATATTATATTTTCCTAGATTAAGAAACATAAATCTTTTTTTACAAGTGCATAAATAAAAAAAAAATAACACACTTACAAACATTTAACAAATCTTTCATAAACAGTGTCTCAAAAAGTAGAAGGTATTTCAATAGAATTTAAAAAAAAATTACGCTTTTTTTTATAATGCCAAAAGCTTTTAAAAGGATTTAGAAAGGCATTTTTAAGACTCTCTGCTTATATAAACATTCCATTTAAAATTAGAATTTTAGGAAACTCGCTTTTGTTTCAGATTTATTATAAAAAGAATTTATGTTGTAGAATAAAAGCCTTTAGAAGCATGTTATATTTTTATCATTTGAATAAAGAAAAAAGCTTCCCTAAATTTCAAATCTATTCTATGTTAAACTGCATCGCAGAGTATAAAAAGTGTCTTTAACATAAATATGAGTCTGAAATAATTTTTACCAAAAGACGAGTTTCTAAATAATTTGTAAATCTTATACTTTTAATATATTTGTATTTTTATTGGATCATTTAGAAAAAAACATCATAAATATTTTTTTCTTTGTTTATTTAAATCCCCGAAGTTAAATAATTTAAAATTTAAAATGACAATAGGTTAAAGAGATTCGTTAAAAACACCTTAATGATTTAAAAAATGGTGAATCCATTACACCATTATTGCAGTCTCGGTATGTTAACATTTAGTTTGACCTGCAAAACATTTTAATGCAATTTTTACATCTATTGTAAATAGCAATAAATACTTTTCTGTGTATAATTAATATTTTAGAAATCACCTGCTTCTTAAACTACACAAAACATGGAATAAATTAAAAATAATTTCATTCCGTCGCTAATTTCTATAACATTTGTTCGCTCCTTCCAGTACTGTTCTGTCGCTAATTTCTATAACATTTGTTCGCTCCTTCCAGTACTGTTCTGTCGCTAATTTGATATTGTGGTGGAGTGTACTCCACGCTTTGTCTCACCAGCCGCACTGTAACACTAGAGCGATTTCGGATTCCGCGACGTCAACTGCGTATAACGTTGTGTGTAATATAGTGATAATGAAAAATAACACATGATACCTATACAGAATTTAATGAGGAATCTAAATGTGATATTTACTTTTATCTAAAATGCAAATGTTAATAAAAATGCAAATTAATGAAATTATTTAAAAAAACCGACAGAACATAAAAAGGCTTATAAAAACGTTTTAATATAAAGATCGATATATTTAAATGTTCAAAAATTAAAAATTAAATGCTCAAAGATCTACAATGATAAACAAACTTTTCTCGCAAATGTTTGAAATAAACTTGAAAATCATAAATCATGATATCATACATGTTAAAAAGCAGGTGTGTAAAATATTCAGCTGTAACCGTGAAAATTAATATTTTCTTATTGTTTTTTTTTTTAAATGAAAAATACCTCGTGCCAAATTTTAGGTAACTCAAATGAGGCTGGTCCATTGCAAATGTTCTCGTTATGCATATAGATATTGATTTACGGATAATAGATGGGAAATAAAGTTTTGATGGATAAATTATTTTACTATTTTTAAAATCAATTTTTAAAGTTTCGGTTCTATGTAATCTTGTCATTGATGTAGTACTTCTGACACATTTGATATATGCCATACGCTCTTTTAATCTTGTTTTAAACTTTCTTACATATTTTACGTTAATTTATATATTACATTTTTTACATATATGATTTCGTGATTTATGCGTTTCAAGTTTATTTTTAAAAATTTGCGAGAATAATTTTGTTGTCATTGTAGATAATTGTTTGAGCGTTGAAACATGTCGATCTTTATATTAAAAGGTTTTTATAAGCCTGTCTGTGTTCTGTTTGTATCACTTATGCATTTTATCTATATTTTAATTATAATTAGTGATCATCTTATTATATGATTAAAAACCCGACACTTGAAATTTTGGACTGTGCGAATGTGCACTAGTATGGATTTCATGAGCTAGAATAAATAAATAAAAAAAAATACTTATTTAGAGCGCTGTATTTAGAAACACATATTTCTATAAATGTTTTATTTAAAATCATTTTGAAGAAAGATGTTTTGCTAAGTATGAAACAAAAAAAAAGAGTTATTAAGTACTTTCAAAGATGAAAAGTACTCAAAAAATAGATTTATCTTTATTTATTTATTATCTCACTTTTTTTGTAGCAACGCTGTCAATAAGAGTGTGGTAAAGAAATTTATTCCATATCTTCAATGTTTACCGCATTAGTATCGATACATATAACAAATAAGATTAGTATTTTGTTTCTTTTATTACTAACATTTCATTCTAATGTACGAAACCATTTAAAAACTACATTCCATGATTATAATAATTTTATGATTTTTTTCAGCTTACGTAATTTTTACACTAGTGAATTATATGCAGGTTTAGGTTTAGTTTAATTTGTCACACAATGTGAAATTTTTCCCCGTGAAGTCGAGGAATTTTAAATAACAGTTACCGTTATAGTGATTACACAACATCATGCACAATACCATATTTTTAAAAATGCTTCTGCCTGAGTTATTAAAATTTATAAGGAAAAAATATCATTTCATACCTTCATTAATCTAACGATAAAGTATACAAACATTAATGATAAAAACATCAACCTTAATTGTAATTAATTAATTTCTGCTGCTATTGCTATTTTTTAAGAGGGTATCTCCTAGTTTTTCAAAATAGAAAAATATTAGACCATTATTTTTTTACCTCTTTGTTGTTTTTTACATAATAATTTCTTAAGATTAACAAGCTTCACACTCTTTTTCACGTATTTGTTCCGTTTTTACTTCTTTTCACAGAAGAAGATTTTATTTTTCGCTTTTTGAGGAGTTAAAGAAAAATTATATAAAAATGAAAACATAAGGTTAAATGGATAAAAGTACTTAAATAAATGTCATAGAAGAGAGATTATTTCCATGTCAAACATTCGCATATTTTTTTCCTTTATTCAGATGCTTTCGTGTGTTTCATATTGTATCACATATTGTTTTATTATTTTAAGTAGTCTATAATAGCAAAAAAGTAATTTTTGGAAAAAAATATTTTACACCTATGAAGAAAATTATATTAATTGGTTACAATCATTTTTCCAGTATGATGTGTTTTGAACTTGTGTGAATTCAATTTAAAAGAAATTTGCCAAATAATTTGAAAATAAGTTCTATTATTAAACTCATATTCACGAACTGTATACAATAGCGTTAGAGAACATCTGACAAGTAAACATTTTTCTTAAACAAGAACGGAAAAGCATTCGCCAATCGTAGATTATGAAACACTTTCAAACACATCCAAAACACTGTAACGAAATTTCACCGTTAAATAAGGTGAAAGAAGATATGTAAGTAGACAGTCTAGTAAACCTATAACACCTTTAAATATTAAGTTTTAGTATTTAAATTCCAGAGTCAAAAAATAGTCCAATTATTGTGTGCTCTCCTGTATATGATCTATAGACTTGGCTATATGCTACACAGCATGATAAAAATTAGTTCAGTTAGAAAATTCACTTTCAGTAATTTTCGCCAATCGATGGAATTGCACTGGAAATCGTTTTACAGCCCTGTATTAATATAAATAATTTTGTACACACCACATATTAAACTAAAATTTAATTCAAGTAAAAAACGTATAAGGCAACTTGAAACTCACTTCCAGCAGTTTCCATCCATAAACCACAATGTATCTTGTTCTTTGCGTAGTCCTGCATATGCATTTATTTCTATTCCACAAACTTATATTAGTTTACTAAATTTAGTTCATCAGAAAAATGCATAACAATTAAAAATACCCTTAAGCAATTCACTCCCATAGTCAGTAACACTTGCGAATTCCATTGTTTAGTCCTGTATATGATCGACAGAATTTATGCACACCACGTGCTATGCACAAATTTAGTTAAACTTAGAAACGCAAACCTAAGTTGAAAACGCAATTATCACTCATACACTGTAACCAAATTATTTTGTGTATTCCTGTAAATTAACGATAAACGCAATGCACACCATACTATTCGAAGATTAATTTATAGTGCATCTCGGTATACATATAAATTTCATTATGTTTTAAATTGTGAAACATCATTAAATTACACTGTAAACGATTCTTCCCCAAAGAACATTGTGCAATAGAATTATTTTGTGTGACCCTGTAAATGAATAACAAATCGTTTGCACACCATATTTTAGAAAAGGCATTTTTTAGAGCGTTACATAATGGTATATCAATTTCATCATGTTTCGAATGGCGTAACATCATCAAAATGCACTTGAAACAATTTTTTCCCATTGATCGTAAAGTAACTGAATACTTTTGACAGTCCCTATGAACTATAAATGTTACACACTTCATTTTCAGTAGGGATCATGCTATAGTAAGTGTGAATGACATACAAAAATTTCAGGGCAATCCGAGTGTATTTACGAGAGTTCGAACACGGTCGGACAGCCAGACGACAGACAAACCGAAGTCATAAGCACTTTTCAACTATGTTGAAAAGTCTTAAAAAAACTAATTATTACATAAATATTTTTCAATTTTTGCGAGTGATTTGATCTTGTTTATTTATTTATTTATATTATTATTGTTTTGGGCCTGTAGAGATTTTTTTAGAATTTTTAGCAAAATAATGATCCAATAATACAGTAATAAATATCTGTATATTTAAAACGCTAAGCATTTTCTTTCGACAATTCGTGAGAACAAACTACTGCATCAAATTACACCATTCTTTTTTTTAATGAAAGATATTTGGAGACAGATTTGTTATCGTGCATTCGTTTGTTCGAAAATTTAATTAATTAGCCGTAATTTTCAATTAAACTTTTACTTCTGTTTATGACGTCATAAAGTCGGCAACTCCCACTTTTTGCCAGGCATAGAGTTTATTCTCTGAACTCCGTGGTTCGCCAATCTTTTGACATTAGCTAATATCAACTAGGTAATTTTGTAACATTGTAATGTAAAATATTAAAAGCTTACTTAAAATAAGCTGTAATATAATCATATTAAAATATCTAAACATAAACATAGCAATATGAATAACAAATCTCACGTAAAATGTTGCAATTGAAATTATTCCAATTGAAACAAGATTTGGAGAGTTATCCCTGACGCCCAGCTAACATAAAAGTACCTATTTTATTTTATTTATTTACACAAATATTCAATTTTATTATAAAACACCAGGTTGCCATACAAAGCAAAAATCGTCATTTTGGCGCCAAAAATGAACCCCAGTGCGTCTGCGATATCAGTACCGATTTAATCATAATTGTTTTAGTTGCACCGGATATTGCAAAATTAATTAAATTATTAATAGAGTATTGTTTCTTTCTCAGATTAAAAATAAGAAAATTTGGCACAGATGTCATATACGGAGGAGATGTGTGCTTTATTTACTATGTTCTTTTATTGACTGAATATGAGATGAACGTAGGGATATACTATTTGTGTGATACTTCATAGGTCCAGGAAATTTTCTTTCTTGCCGTGGGGAATATGGCGGTAATATCAAATTGATTTGCATTATTACACAGTTGTTTACGGATTTTTTGTGTGGAGTTTGCATTGGAAATAGTACTGTAATTCACTGTGGGAAAAACTTTTAAAATAAAATATTGGAAAGACTGTTTCATACGCAAGCTTATTTTACTAATATTGTTATTGTAATTTTTTCCCCGTCAAGTTTTGACGGGTTCCATCTAGTAAGAAATAATTTCATTTCTGCACTTTTCATTTTTGCGATCTTCCTGCCACTATTTTTGACAAGAGATGCTTACCTTAATTAATCAGAAATTTTCGGCGAATAGATAAAAAAAATTTGTCTTTTAAAAAATAATGGCAGAAAAAAAGCTTCGAATTTGACAGCTATGTATGTATTCTTATGCATTTGATATTTTTAAAATTAGATGCAACTTTTTCACGAATCGAAAAAAATATCTTCATGGGAATATATTATATTTTTCGTACAAAAATTAAAATATTTCACAAAAAGTTTACATAGCTGCCAACTCTTACGCATTTTCTTTACCAATATGTTAAAAAAAAAAAATTAACTAGCAAAACAACTTTTTCTGTTCAAGAATAGTGACAGGAAAAAACCGTAAAAGTTGACAGATATGTAAGATACACAATGCCGTACATTTTTATATTTTCACCGCAATGTAACAAAATTTCAATATTCAAAAATAGTAATATGTGATATTTAAATTCAAACGTCTACAAAAGACTTACATTAAAATATAATGCAACAACTTCATGCAGGACAGCAAACAAACAAACAATATATATATATATTATATATATATATATATATATATACAGTGGAACCCCGATTTTACGTAACCCGTTTCGTACGTTATCCCGCTTCCTACGTTATTTTTCGTCGCTCCCAGAAAATTCCTATTCCGATAATGTTAAAAGTACCTCGATTCTACGTTATTTACTCTTAACGTTTCCCGCTTAGTACGACATTTTAAGCAAAGTACCTCAGGGAATTTTATCTTTTTCATTCATGGAAAATTTTTTAAAAGAATAAAAATGCTTTCCACTTGGTCAACTGGTTGTTTGTTACCAAAAACAGTTCTTCCCATTCCCGTGAGAAAGTAACGATGAACTATTATTTGTCTATCAGCACTTGACCAAACCTGTGTCACGTGATATCGGGGAGGGGGGGGGGATATTCTTTTTTCGCTGTTCATTCATTTCAACCCGCAGTGGCTTTCTTTTGCTATCTCTTTTAGTGATTGCCAATCAAATGTAGGATGTCTAAATGAAAATGTTTCTCTGTAGCCGAAAAGGCAGAAACTATCGAAAAATCCAAAGTTTCCAAAGGAACTAAAGTAGATCTTGCAAAGTCGTTCGTTATCGCTTATTCCACGTTACAAACCATCCTAAAACAAGAAGTCTATCTGAAAAACTGGGAAATTTGTCAAAGAATAGAAAAACATTGAAATCCTCTCCTTTTGAGGAACTGGAAAATATTTTGTACGAGTGGTTTAAATAAGCCCGTTCTGCCAAGAATCCAATCAATGGCTCAGTTTTGTAAGAAAAGGCTCTTGAAATTTCTTCTCGACTTGAAATGCAGAATTTCATGGCATCTAACGGTAGAATTGACCGATTCAAGAACAGGTATAATTTGTCTTATAAGTTTATTTGTGGTGAGGCAGATGGAGTAAATACTGCTGTCATTGAGGAATGGACGGAAATAAACTTTGCCTTCTCTTGTGTGTAAATTTCTCAAAACAGACATATTTAACACACATGAGACCAGATTGTTTTTTTATCTCCTCCGTGATAGAACATATACCGTGAAAGCAGAAACGTGTCACAGTCGGAAACTATTAAAAGTGCGACTAACAGTTTTGTTATTTACGAATGCAGATGAAACTGAGAAGCTAACAACCCTTGTGATTGTTAAATCCAAGAAGCACCGATGCTTCAAAAACATTAAAAGTTTGCTGACAGATTAGAATGTAAACCACAATTTTTGGATGATCCAAAATCTTTATGAAGATTTTGTAAGAAAATTGAATATAAAAATTAGCTTACAAAAGCGAAAAATAATTTTATTCGTAGACCAGTGTACTCATGTTAACCTGAATTTAAAGAATGTGCGTATAGAATTTCCCCCCCTCCCAACTGTGTCAGTTTACTTCAGCCATGTGACTTTCGAATAAACAGATCCTCCAAAATACATTATAGAAAGCAACTGGTAAGAAAAGGCGTTTTTTCACTTGATTCTGGTGAACTTCAAGATGCTTGGAAAACAAAGCTAAATGTGCTGGATGCTCTTCATTTCATCTCATCGGCGTGGGATAATGTAGATGAAAAATGCATGTCAAATGCTTTTCTGAAGGGAGAATTTTCAAAATCAGAAATTAACGGTGAAGCGCCGCCGGAAGAGCTCTCTATGGAAGACTACACATAAGAGGATGAATTTATACTTGCTGACATCAATATTGAGTACATTGATTGCGATAAATATGTTATTGCTACCACAGATATTCAGACTATTTTCGATTTGATTTCGCAATATTGAAGTGAGGATGATATTGATGAAGATCCAGCAGATATCGTGCCCTCATCGGCAGAGGTCATTGCATAAAAATTTGAACTAGACATGAAAATTAAGAAAAAAATATCGAAAATTTGCATGTATTGAAAATAGAGTACATGTGAAATTACACTTAAAAAGAAAACGCAATAAAGAATAACAGATTATTTTAAATATTAACATAGTATTGATAAGTTTATTTTGGTATAATTTGTTTTCTTGAAGTGTTTTTCTCTATTTGACCCCGATTTTACGTTTTCCCGTTTCGTACGTTTTTTTCTGCTGGTCCCGTGAAAAACGTAAAATCGGGGTTCCACTGTATATATATATATATATATATATATATATATATATATATATATATATATATATATATATATTCGAGTTTTTTTTTTTTTAAACTTCAAAAATTGCAGATTTAGCTTAAAAAACACGATGAAACTGTAACTTACTTATCTGTCCCACAGGTACTGAGCTAAGCAAAATCGCATTTCTGAATATCCTGCCAACGCTTTAAGTGGGGCATTGGAGAACGCAGATTTTTTTTTCTTTTTATGGATTTATGTCAGTCTACAATATTTCTTCTCCAAATAAAATATGTAAAAGTTTTTTTTTCTTTGGTACATAAAGATTTTTTTCAAAATGTTTATTGAATAAATATGTTGTATAAATTATTAGATTATTAGATTACTGTATAAATAATAAATAATTGTATTAATAAATAACATTAATTATAAATTAACATTATTTATTAATTATATTAATAAATAATATTTAATTATTAATTGTTATTAATAAATTTATTATTTTAATTATTATTTATTGTATTAATAATAAATAATTTTATTGTATTAGATTATTGTATAATTTTTGTATAAATATTTATTTATACAATAAATATTATTTATTGTATAAATAATTCCCTGTAATAAGTTACTATATTGCCTTGTGTTCAGTTTCATCAAATGTGTTTTATTAAAAGCTTATTTTTATAAAGGTTAAAAATATTAACAGATTTCTATTTATTCTATTATAGGAAATACGTTAACAGATATGATGCAACACATATACACATATACATATAATCGTTATATACTATATAGGGTATCCCAAAAGGTCGTGTAAAATACTTTAAGTGGCGTTAGAGCAGACTGCAACAAATATTTTTGTATGGAAAACTATAGTCATATTATTACCACTTATTCAGTCATAATTAGTGTTTCACTATAAACCGAACCTGAGCTATCATTCATAACAACAATAAAGTTATTTTATCGAATTTTTCAACAGACTTACTTTGTCATAGAATTGTCTATAATCCACGTACAGCTTTAAATGTAAAATTATTAAGTTTTAGTTCTTCCTTTTAACACAATTTTATCTCCACGCGATTATAATTTTGTTACAAACTTTTTGGATAATAAATAAGACAAATTTATCTTTTAAAAATTAATGTCAGAAAATAGCGTAAAAGTTGGCAAGCAGCTATGCCTTCCTATGCATTTAAAGTTTCAATGTTTTTTTTTAACTTTTTTTTTAATTAGATGCAATTTTAATCAAGGATCAAAAATAAAAACGAAAATATTTTACAAACGTATAAGTGATACAACACCATAAATATTTTATTTACACTCCTATGTAACAAAATTTCAATTTTCAAAGATAGTAACATCACGAATATATGTGAAATTTAAATTCTAACGTCTAGAAAAGACTTCAACAATATAATGCAACAAATTCATGCAGGACACCAACAAAAGAAAAAGAAATATATATTTATATTCGTTTTTTGCAGAAAACTTCAAAAACTGCAGATTCAGCTTCGAAAACACGATGAAACTGTAACTTACTTATCTCTCCCACAGGTACTGAGCTAAGCAAAATCGCACATTTCTGAATATCCTACCAATGCTTTAAGTGGGGCATTGGAGAACGCAGATTTTTTTTTTCTTTCTTTTTATAGATTTATGTCAGTCTTCAATATTTCTTCTCAAAATAAAATAGGTAAAATTTTTTTTTTCTTTTATGCAAAAAGATGTTTTTCAAACAGATTAAGAAAATAGAAAATATATTTATTTTATAAATAATCGCCTGTAATGAGTTATTATATTGACTTGTGTTCCTTGTAATCAAACTTTTTTTTTCATAAAGGTTTATTTTTATCAACTGATTTCCATATATTCTTTTATATGAAATACTTTATCAGATAGTATGAAACACATAAACACATATACATGTAATTGTACAAGTTGCAATTTTCCAACTGGACGAAAAATGTCCGGACCAGGATTCGAACCTTGGGATCTCTTGGCTGAAGCCGCCACGCTCTACCAACTTAGCTATACCGGTCGAATCTGGAGGGCATAATTCATCCAGTTAACCTTATTGATCATAAGCATCTGGTCTGATATTTTAATCAGTTCAACAGAATAGATCGCAGGTAATGGAATCAGCTAAATCATCGCAGGTAAACTATGGATACGTGATTACACTAGATTAATTTTGACACAATTATTCAAATTGGTAAAGAAATCGTACAAGTTGCAATTTTCCAACTGGACGAAAAATGCCGGGACCACGATTCCCTCTTGATTCGACCGGAAAAGCTCAGTTGGTAGAGCGTGGCGGCTTCAGCCAAGAGATCCCAGGTTCGAATCCTGGTCCGGACATTTTTCGTCCAGTTTGAAAATTGCAACTTGTATGATTTCTTTACCAATTTGAATAATTGTGTCAAAATTAATCTAGTGATACATGTAATTGCTCTATACTACACAGGGTATCCCAAAAGGTGTTGCATAAACTTTAAGTGGCGGTAGCGAAGACTACAGCAAACATTTTTATGTATGGGAAGCCATAGTCACATTCTTGCTGCAACTATAGTATGGTGATATCTCGTTCCAACTTTTGGAGCTCCGGTTGAAATATAGTTCCAAATATTGGAACGAGATGGTTAATGGAATGGAAACGAGATCTTAATGGTTTCAGCTACTACCGTACCAAAAGTTGGCTCGACACAGCACAAAAGTTTTAACCGCGTAACTTTAATTGCATAAGATTCTAACTAAATCTGATTTACGTGGACTACATTTTAGTGTTTGAAAGACAGTGAAGATAGTTTATGAAACACTTTTAGTCATGTTAAAAATGTATTTTTATTTTGACATATACTTTCCATCTTTCATCATTATGTCAAATAAAAATGCTTGATGCATTTTCTACTCCATTTGTTCTCAAAACTTTCAACATATCTGTCTAGAAATGCTTTTTCAGTTAGGGGAATCAATAAGAAATATACTTTCCGTGGAGTGAAATATTACATTTCATTTTCTTTGTATAAACTCATGTATTTCAATCAAGACGATTCATAAAAAAATATAGGGCGTTGGAGGAATGACAAGGTAAATTTGACTTTTGAATATTTTATAAAAGACTAGATGGAATCCTTCAAAGCTTGACGGAAAAAATTACAATAACAATTTACTATTTGTACATTTTACCAATTTTTCTTTCAGACATTATTTTAAAAAAAGCATGGTTAAAAATTCTTACTAAAAACGTTCCACATTTAAAAAAATGTAAAAACAGTCTCCAATAAAAATCTCTACCACTTGACAATAGCGCTTTCACCCCCCCCCCCCCCCCCGCTAGGGCATCATCAGTTGTGATCTTCAACTTCCTTCCTCTCCATTATATATATGACTGCTGGTTGAAGAGCTCCCCCTATCGGCATTCAATATTCTCTCTCTCTCTCTTTCCCCCTCTTTCAACATTTTTTTCTAGCGGCAATCAAGTAATGAGTGTACCATGTCATTGCATTCGACTTTGGATGCATTGATTTCTATTTATTCTCTTATTAAAGCGTTATGTAAATTTTCTTAGAACTATTTTCTGTATTTGTAGGGTTTCAAGTTTTATTGGGGTTTTAGTGTTTAATCTTGCAAGAGCTGTTGGCTGTTTATTTAGTTTTATATCTTGGATATGTTCTTTCATTCTTTCTTGTATTTTTCTATTTGTCATTCCTATGTAAGTAACCTTTTCATTTCTGCTGTTTAGACAATTTATTCTGTATATTCCTGCTGTTTGTATTTCCTCATATGTTTCTATTTCATTTATTATTGATTTGAAGAGGGATGGATTGAGATTAGTAGGACTATTTTTCCTATTTTTTCTAATTCTCGTTTTATTTTCAAAGATACACCTTTTATATATGGAATAGGAGGAGTGTATGTTAGATTCCTCTGTGCTGGTTGTATATGTCAATTCTTTCTCTTACTCTTTCAATTAGTTTAAGTATAGTTTTTCTCGGATGTCCTGCCTTTAAACCTATGTTTTCAATGATTTTTAATTCTTCCTTTAGAGATTTTTCTGTTGAACAAACATGTAGAGCTCTATTTATATATATATTCATGGCTGCTAATCTGTATGGTAGTGGAGTATCGGCTTTATAGGAGAATATATTTAAGTTTGCTGTGGGTTTTCTATATACAGTAGTATTTATTTTAGTTATATCATGAGTTATTTTTACATCTAAGTAGTTGATCGAATGCTTTATTTCTTTTTCTATTGTAAACTGGATATTCTTATCATACAAATTTACTTTGTCAAGGAGGTTATCTAGATTAATTCGTTTATTTGTGATAATAAATATGTCGTCTACATATCTAAGCCATAGCCTGATTTCAGTTTTGTGTTCGTTTATGATTATTGTTTCCAGATTTCTTAATTTCCATTCTGCGACTATATTCATACTATATCTTGCGATCGATCAAATAATTGAATTTCGTTAAGCATTAAATTTTCCGATTACTTCTCTATTATCCGGTCGACCACTTTTCATAACAAAAAACTATCGCCAAACTGTAAAATTAAACGCCAAAAATGCAGTCCGATTTACTTTATGTCAGAAACATTATACGTATTTGTTACGTCATCAAATGGTTTTTAATTCGACATTTGCATCTATTTTTCAATATGTTTTACTGATTTATTAGTTATTTCATTAATTAAAATAACAATCGTGTCCTTAAATTCTTATATTTTATTTATTTATTTATTTTGATATTTCAATGGCAACGTTCTCCCGTTTATTTGGCGTTACTGTTTGGCGATAGTTATTTGTTATGAAAAGTGTTCGACGGGATAATAGAGAAGTACAAATTTTCTTATTTTAATCTGAGAAAGAAACAATAATCATGGATTTAATTAATTTTGAAATAGGCGGTGCAACCAAAACAATTTTGATTATCGCAGACGCACCGGGGTTAATTTTTGGCGCCTAAATGACGATTTTTGCTTTGTATGGCAACCTGGTGTTTTATAATAAAATTGAATTTTTGTGTAAATAAATAAAATAAAATAGGTACTTTTATGTTAGCTGGGCGTTATGGATAACTCTCCGAATCTTGTTTCAATTGGAATAATTTAAATTGCAACATTTTACGTGAGATTTGTTATTCATATTGATATGTTTATGTTTAGATATTTTATTATTATTATATTCTAGCTAATTTTAAGTAAGTTTTCTTAAAATTTTACATTTCAATGTTTAAATATTACTTAGTTGATATTAACTAATGTCAAAAGATTGGCGAAACACGGAGTTCAGAGAATAAACTCTATTCCTCGCAACAGTGGGAGTTACCGACTTTATGACGTCATAAGCAGAAGTAAAAGTTTAATTGAAAATTACGGCTAATTAATTAAATTTTCGAACAAACGAATGCACGATAACAAATCTGTGTCCAAATATCTTTCATTTAAAAAAATAATGGTGTAATTTGATGCAGTAGTTTGTTCTCACGGCTTGTCGAAAGAAATCGCTTAGCGTTTTAAATATATAGATTTCGAAAAGAAATTTATTTACATTTTATATATATATGAAAAAATTATAATTAAGTCACCATTCTAAAGAATTATTTTAGCTGTTTGAAATCCTTTTGAGATTTTAATAGGGAAATACTTTTTCCGCCTCCCATGTACAATTTGGATGAACAAAAGTCTCCATCTCGAACTAAGGTACATTTAGATTTTTTAATAATTACTTCCCTGTCATATAGTAATTTATGTATAATAATTTAAATGCTAATAATAAATTGATAATATGGTTCAGGATAAATTAAGTTGTACTTATTTGACAATAGAAAAATTCAGATACAATAAACTTTTCTTTTCATGTAAAAATACATGTGGTACCTAATTACACTAATTTAAACTACTAAATTTTTAAGCTACCTGAAATAAAATGAAATAATTGTATTAAATATAAATATTTAAAATAACATTTCTAAGTCTCAATTATTAATAAAATCTATTTTTTATTTTTCTATTAAATCTTTATTTATTAAAAAAGCATAAAGGAAAAACTGTATTTTGTAAATTTTTCTTGTCTTCTAGACAATAAACATGAATTGAAATAAAATACGTTCTCAGTATCATTTAAAATAATATCTCTAGAAAATAAAAAGAGAAAAAATTAACAGCGATTTCCCATTATACAAAGAATGTCTCTTATTTCCAAGTTTAAAAAATGTGATTTTTATTTTATGCATTTTAAGTCAAGGAAAAATTGTTCGCCCGTATTTTACATTTTGCTTGAATCTTTACTGAATATATTAAAAAAGAGCACCCGGGATCTGTTCCAAATAGAGCGTAGCTAGTAATTTTGCAACATTAACTTCAACTTGTCAAGCAGACATCGATAAATTCTTATTTTGAAATGAATCTTAAAACTACTTTAGTTGCAAAAGAAAGTTTGTCTTCGAGAATTTGAAATATTACTTTAAAATAATTTCGGTCTCCATCTTCAAAAGTTTACTCTTTTGCTATAGAAAATGCTGTCGAGACTGCTTACTAATTACTGTGACGATAATAATTATTTTTTTATAAAACATCTACCTCAAAAATACTCGCTAAGCATAGTGGTTAGCGCTATAGTCAGTTTGGACTGCTGATTGTTCTCGGTCAACAGGGTTCGTTTCTACGAGAACGATAATTCAGGGATTTGTTTTCAAAAGCCATCCTTGAAAGCACTCTTCTTCAACATGCCCTCGAAATCCACGTGCGTACTTAGAGAGCAGGTACAGCAGACTACAACAAACAATTCTTCTAAGGTCTAATAAACTATTGTCACAATTCATTTACTTAGTCAAAACTCTCACTTCACTGGGAACTCTGGTTTTTCTTCCCTACTTTAACCAAAATGAAGGTATTTCAACTTATTACATTTTCATAAAAACAAAGTATTTAGTAGACAAATTACACAAAAGTTATGTGATATCGTGCTCAAATACAAACGCGAAGCCATATAGTACCGAAGTTACAGAAAAACGATGTACGTGCCGTAATTTGGGGTTACTTCGACCCAAAAGTGACAATTTTGTACATTTCTTGCGACAGTGTAGTTACATTATTTATGCTGACACACACATTTTTAATCATTGTTTTGTCAAATTTTTCTAAGACTTTTCGCCTTTTTCAAACCAAAATTTATTTTTTTACATATCTAATAAATTATTGAAATCTGAGTTCAAGTCACATCCTGGTGTGATTTACTTAAACCCAAGCTATTTTTGTCACAAAATCAGAAATTTAAGAAGCAGAGCTCAGACAGGGCCTAGGATCTGGAAATAACATATGCTAAATCGCTTTAAATATAAGATTATTTACTAAAACTTGAAAATAAATTAGGAAATACAGAGAATATACACAATAAAATATGTGATGCTGAATGAGATATTTTCACAGTTTTTTATGTATAGCTGACTAGTCTTAATAAGAGAGAATAATTCTTGAAGAAATTATCTTACACTGAAGCTGAAATAAAATCATTTTTACCAGTCTCGGTTGAGTATTTTTTTTTATATCAGACCCCTTATAGTGCAAAATATGCGTAGACATACTCATCTGAAAAAAATAACGCATGTGTCTTTCTAAGATATTTCTCCTGATTTCATAGCGTTTAAATATTCTCCTAAATTTTCAACCATAAAATATGCATACTTATTACTCTCTGGAGAACTATTATAATTTGGTGTTTTGAGGGGTTTAAGTTCTGCAAATAAATTTACGGGAATAGTAACAAAAGAATTTAATGAAATGCAATTCACAAAAAAAGTAATGATTAAAAGTCTTTGACGCATTTTAAAATTCAATGAAAGATCTGGCAATTGGCGTACGAAAGTGTGGTTTGGAAGAAAATGCTTCTTATGATTGAAAATTTTGTTTAAGCAAATAAAAAAATTAGTTCCATAAATTTCTCATAGATGGCGCTGCTTCCGAAAAGTTATCGAATAGGTAGAAAGCCTTTATACACAACGATATCGAAAGACGCACAATGCGTATGAACAGTTTTTGTCAAAAATATGGCAACCCACAATCCAGAAGTTAACAATACTCACCTTCATGAGTCGAATTAGACGAATCGAATTCAGGATGGCGAGTAGTTTCTTTGGGTCAAATAACATCGCAGACTTCAATTAAACTCAAATTACGGTACTAAAAAAAGTATGCCTGTGTTTCTCAAAAGTGATTTTTAAATGCTATTAAAATCCAGTATTTATTAAAATATAAGAAAATACTCAGTTTGACTATACAGGATGGGCCAAAAGTCACTCACACATTTTAAAAATCAACAGCAAATCATGGACGAAAATGTTTCTTATGATTGAACGTTTTGTTTAAGCAAATAATACAAATTAGTTTCAGTAACTGGCCACAGATGGTGCTACAATTGCAAAGTCACACAAAAATGCGTAAAAATATAAAAATAAGCAATTAATCACAAGTGGCACTTGTAATTTCAACTTTAAATTTTGTCTTTTTTGTTACGTCTTTTTTATTTTGTTTTTTCCTAATTTTTGTTTGAAGATATAACGCAGGTAGGCTTCTACGACAAAACTTTAAACTTAGAAATCACAACTTAAAGCAGATTTTGCGTGAATCATACAGAAATAAATCAGAACAGTGATGAATGAGAAATAAATTTTATGATGAAGATGTATTTTTATTAAAGCTAGTTTAAACATATTCAAAATGTGACTAAAAGATTCATAACATAAATAACGAAAACTACGGATCTTAAACTGTTCGTACTTTTGAGAACTCTTTAAAAATGATCATGTTAGTTTTTGGTCCATGTTTTTATTACTTATGTAATTAATCTTCTAAATACTTTTAAAAAATATTTTAACTAATTTTATTAAAATTTAATTCCCGTTTTCACTTCGATTTATTTTTGCGTGATTGACACAACATCTGCTTCGATATAGGGTGAAACACCCAGTTATTGACACCTAACCAGTAACTGACACTTGAGCAAAAATGTAACTCAAATAAGCATTTTGATGTGCAATTCTGCAGAGTAATGTCATCTAGTAGTAAATTAGAAACTTATGTTTATTTTGGTGTCAACTTATTCACCATTAGAGGGCCAAGAACATATTCAGTGAGGAAGGAACTTTTGAGAATACAGAAATTGCCATTTTGAAGCAAACATCTTATTTCTAAAATTAAGGAAGTGTTTTTTAATCTATTTGTGATGCAACCATCCTAAACTTTTTCTTAAAGTTATACTTGTAGAAATTAGTTTAAAGATACATATTATATATTAGGGCCATGGTTTAGGGTTTATAGTTATTAAATTTAGCTTAATTGGTGGTGCCAATTATTGGTTCCTGGAATTTCATTTCACCTATCTCTGACAGAGGTGTCAGTTATTGGCTATGCTTAAGAAAGTAGAAATTTATTATTTAAACTGTTTAAAAAATGCATAATAATAAATAAAATTTACCCTGTAGTAAGCACAATTAAAGTTTGTTTTATCAGTGTCTGACACCACATGTCAGTTACTGGTTCATAAACGTCTACTATTGGATATGTGCGTTACTAATAATTTAAAACCTGAAAGAAAGGACAAATGCGTCTGCAGCATATCATACATAAAACAGTATAAACAGAAAGAAGAAGGGAAATAAGAACAAGAAAGAACAGAAGCAGAAACGAAAGCCTGAGCTTGAAAAAAAAAACAAGAAAAACTTGAACCCAGGGATCGGAAGCAGCGCACGACAAGTAGCGAAACAACCGTGATCGCTACTTTTTACAGTAGTTTGTGGTGTAGCACGCTACATTTTGGAACAATGTAGTCCATATAAAAAAGAAGTAGTTTAGCCATATAAAAAATCAGTAGTTTGCAGTCAGAACCGCGCTACTTCTAACGCTACCTTAGGGGGGGGGGGGGGGGATTGTGCCATTCTGTAAATCGCGTCACCGAAACTTCCTTCTTCTGTGCAGAATTGGATCTGCTCAACAATTTGTGAATCTCAACTGCAGTGTATAGTAATGCATCGCATGAAGTCCATAGATTTTTCTCATTGACACATTCTGCTAAAATTAAGTATTAACATACCAAAGTAATTAATTTACTTGCTGGCAATACTTGTTTGCTCATTATTAGGTCTTCATGTTTTAAAGCTTGGTTTCTTATTATTCAGAATTATTTATTGTTTATATTTAGAGTTGTTTTTCTGTAATTTTCTAAATTATAATATATAACTTAATTTTCCTACTAAATTTTCAGTGTGTACATAAACTAACAATTTGAAGAAAACATAAAGAATTTTCTTGTATGTTATCATTCTTAATTTTTTAATTCATTCGGTTATGTCGCATTTACTTAATTGTATCCTGGTAGGTGTGATATAACGAAGAGTAGCTTTATTATTTAATCCGTGTCTACAATTTCTAGTATAAATTGAACTCTTTGACAAAATCTGAAAGTAGCGAAGCATTGACTACTTTCTAAAACAAGTATTTGTAGGTGTAGTTAACTACATTTTCGATAAAGCAGTTGTAGGTAAAAAAAAGTAGATAAATATAAAAAAGTAGCTTTTCCGACCCCTGCTAAGAATAAAAAACGTGGCTTATTGCCAAGACAAAAGAGAAAACACAAATCTGCTTTATCAGAATCCAGTGAGAGTCAGTCTGAAACAAATATTGTATATGAAGACACTTCGGACCTGGATTCAAATCAAGTTATTGATGAAGACACAGAAAAATCTTGGAATAAAATAAAATATAACATTCAGCTGAAAAAGAATGCCGTTATGCTGTGTATTACAATGAAAATTTTAACATTGGACGTATTCTTGAAGTCAATAAGGAGTATTGTGCAGTAAAATTTCTACGGAATAAAATTTCTATGAAAATTCCTATTCGTGGACATCGAAAACAGACAATGCTGTGGTAAAAAACTGTTACAGTTTTATAGGCTTTTGACTCTTATAGGTAACGATCTTTTTTGTCGTTGTTGTTGTTGTTGATATCGCTATAATTAGGAAGATAAAGAGTCTTTCGCCAAATGAAAAACAATGATTGATATCGTTTTTTAAATAACATTTCAATATATGCATTGTGCTTGCTTAAAATAAAAAAATTATTTTTTTAATTTTGTTGTTAAAATAAAAACTATATTAAATTATGTCAAATGTTTATATCATTTTTTATTTAAATTTAAAGTGAAGTACTTAAAAAATTATAAGTGTTTGCCTCTTTTGAAATTAAAATCCCATTTTTTATAATACAGATTAATGTATTTTGTTTTTGAAATAAATAATAAAGTTTTTATAAAAGCATTTTAATCTTTTGAAATAAAGTGTCAGTCACTGGTTCAATTTGTGTTAGTTATTGGTGTTTAAAAATGTGTATGGTGTCAGTTACTGGAATTTTTGACCATATTTATAAAAAAAAAATTAACAATAAAATGTATATTTTTTCAAAATTTTGCCAACAATATCTTTTAAATATATCTCTACTATGCTTTCAAAAACAAAGGTAAGTATAAAATAAATTTAAATTTTGTAATAATGATTTGAACAAGAAAGAATCCTTAAGGTGTGAGTTACTGGGTGTTTCACTCTAAATTGCGGATTTTTAATTTGCATTTTCTCTGGAAGACCTTCTAGTGCTGCCATTTGTGATCAAATACTTGCTTATCTTAGAATTTTCATGCATTTTTGGGGTAGCTTTGCAGGTGTAGAGCCAACTACGGAAAGTTATTGAATTTTAGTATTTGCTTAAAAAAAATACCTATTACAAATGCATGCATTATGCATAGATACTTATAAACAAAATGATTATATACATGCAACTTCCTTACAATGTATAGCGTACAGAAAAGGGAAAAAATTAACAATTAATTGTAGGATGAAGGTAGCAACCAGTTTGTCACTACCGATTTAATTACAACTTAATAAATATATAGATTTAAATTGGGGAATCTTTCACAATCCATTGTCTTATATTAACATTGCTTTTTGAACAAACGAAAATAATAACTACGCTCTCCCTGTAAAAGGGGACTGGGAGCAAAGGAACAACGAGAAATGAAAATCTTGTTAGTTATTTCAAATTAAAAATCTAATTTCAAATTTTTTATGATTTATGCAAATGGTTACTCTGTCAATAAAAACTTGAGAAATTAAGAGTACAGGAATAAAACTGAACATATATATTATTTTATGAATAAAGAAATAATAATTCAAATTTGTTAATTTTGCTAAAAGAAAACTATTTTAATATTCTTCATTGCAAATAATATTCTAAATATTCATAGCTAGAAAAAAAGAAAGGGTGAAATAAATATCTAAAAAAAACCATCAAATGTTTACCATCGACTTTTTTTAAAGCGATGTCAGAAAAAGATTTTGCTTGGCTCAGTACCTGGGGGACAGATAAGTAAGTTACAGTTAATCTCGTTTTTCTCGCTGATTCTGCAAGTGGTCGTTTCTTTCAAGGGACACATAACTTCTATTTATATATTCTCTATAAATCCTTTTTACCCATTTTTTCCAATTCTGTAGAAGACATATATCAATATGCACGATAAAATATTTCACCACTATAAAATTTATGTACTATAAAATATTTTTATAAAATGTATCCCTAACAAAAATCTGACGTTTTTAAAGGAATAATCTGCGATATAAATTTGTTTTTGTTTTTTTTTAAGTTATGTGAAACGTTGCAAACTTGTGCCAAAACGTCCACAAAATTTTAGTGTTTTGTGTCAAATGTGTAACACATATAGATGAAAAATTCTTGAGGTCATACGGATAAGAATAATATGAAGCAGCATCATTATATACAGAGCTGAGTGCCATTATGTTAGCCGGCCATTAATTAATAAATTCAATTTTAAGTGAAATTTATAGTGGATAAATAATGTAGTAAATTGCGTAAATGTTTTGAATACATTGTTTAACATACCTTTTTAATTAATAAAAAAATTTAAGAGATATCACATGTTGAATTTAATAACACTAATGACTTTAAAGGATATATTCATATCCATTACTTTACTATTATTTGAAGACATGAATAAAAAAGAACAAGAAAGAAAAATCATGCACCAAGCATAGATTATAAAACACTTTCGAACACAAACAGAATAATTTAACAAACCATTGCTGTTATATATGGTAAATAAGGTATATAAGTAAACATTTCAAAAAAACACAAAGCACATTTTAAAACCAGATTTCAGCAATTACCGTCCACAGCCGGAAAAATTCTCCAATTCTTTTCCGAAGCCCTGTATATAATATATATATTTGTATATACTCTATAGTATTCTACAATTTAGTTTAGTAATAAAACACATAATACAGTAGGAAATTCATCTTCAGCAGTTTCACCAATAAAAGGAAACATACTTGAATTATATTCTACAACACTGTATATTATCTTAAGCTTTTTATACACGCCACATATTAAGCTATAGTTTAATTCAGGCAAATACATGCTGGAATCACACTTCCAGAAACTATCATACATTGGCAGCCATGTATTCAGTTCTTTGCGTGGTCCTGTATATGATTTTATTTATATTATACAAACCTTTTTTGGTATACTAAATATATTTCACGTTCAAAAGGCATAGCTTGATTAAAAACCCATTTGAATCAATTTACGCTGATGCACCGTAATGCTTACGAATTTTTTTTGTGTAGCCATGTATATGATCTGTAGCATTTATACATACTTCATAGCATTCAAAAATTTAGTTAAACGCATACCTTACTAAAATCCCACTTCCAATTATGGCTTATAAACAATACTTTGGACACAGTACTACTGTACCAGAAATGTTTTGTGTGTGCCTGTAAATGAACGATAAATGCTATGCACATAACAAGTATCTTGTAATAAACCTCAATAATGTATATCAATTTCATTATATTTGAAATGGCGTAACATAATTAAAATACGCTGCAAATGGTGTTTTCCCCGTAGACCATTATGTAAAAGAATAATTTTGTGTGGCACTGTAAATGAAAGAAAAAAGCCTTACACTCCATATTCTACAGAAAGCATGTCTTAGTGCATCTAAGAAAATTATATAAATTTCACTTATGTTTGTAATAGTGTAACATGATTAAAATGCACCGCAAACAATTTTTCACATTAAACCATAATGTAATGAAATTCTTTTCAGTTTCCCTGTAAACTAATTATAAGTGCTAGACGTATCATATTCCATAGTAAGCATCTTGAAGTGTATATAATTGATGTATATCAATTTCAATATATTTGAAATAGTGTCACATCATTAAAATGCACTGAAAAGAATTTCACCTGTAGACCATAATTTAACGACATTCTTTTGAGTAACCCTGTAAAAAAGTATAAGCGTTACACACATTATTTTCAATACCGAGCACGTTATAGTAAACTTCAATAACATATATCAATGGCATGACTATATCCGGATATATTTACGCGAGTTAGAGCACGGGCAGACAAACAGACAGACAAAGCGAATTCATAAACACTTTTCAACTATGTTGGAAAGTGTTAAAAATTGATTGGATTATTAAACTCTCAATTATTTTTTTATTGACAAGATATATGCAAATTTTATAAAGATATAAAATTATAGAATGACATTTAAAAAAAAATTATAAAATATTGTCATACATAATCATACAATCAATATATAAAAAATAATAATAACATGATGAACCATCTCTCAAAATAGCAAAATTATTTCGCAGCATGTGGTGCTTGTTTTTGTGGAATGGAATTTTCTAACTCCATCGATTTAACATTTACTTATTACTTTAAGTTTAATTGTTACTTATTTACTTTAATTTTTACTTTCTTATATAATTTCGCTTTTAGTGAATATATTTTTCGATTACTATAATTTAAAAATTTTCTGTTTTTTATTTTATTTTATTTTTTATTTTTTTGTCTGTGGATATCAGGCTTTACATTGCAACAACGCGACTCTGATGGAAAACTGTTATTTCTTATACACTTAATTGCAGAGGTCGAATCAAATATCCCAATTGTAGACACGTTAAAAGACGCATTTGTTTTACAAAATACCAGATCACTGAAGAAACACTAGATCGCTAAAGATAGACGAATTCCATTATAACGTTATGGATGAGCAGAATTTTAACACTATCATTGATTCTGCTCAGAAAATTATGTTCACAATCTACGAACGCAATCTCACATGGACGCTGTGTCCAACTTGGCAACCAATGTGTCAAGTTGGGTACATTGAAGTAAATCTCTTAAAAGTTACTCTAGTAAGTTACACATCAACATGAGTGAAAAACAAGAAACACAATCAGTTCTGCTACAGTGCTTGATTCAATTAACAATAATAGAAATGCAAACCGAATATGACGTTTACTTTGCTTAAGTAATTTTTTATCAAGAGCAAAAATACGCTAGCGCATCGGACAACCGTTCTAAAGGGAGAATTGCTGAACACGCATCTAACTTGAAGAAAAGGTGATTCTAACATGACTCATAAGTATGAACATTGAAATCGATAAACACTTCTAACAAAATAGTGTTCAAACCGTGTTGCGACTTTCGAACTTAATTGCAGCTGCGCAACTACGCGCACGGTTCTGCGCAGTTGGCGAGCATCTCTTCTAATGTAGCGCCACCTACAACAAGAAACCGAAACTGTATAGCAAAACTGCAATAGAAAGCGTCCAAAGATGTATGGCAGGGGTGTCCGCCAGATTAAAAGCGAGGTCACATCAATGAAGGTTGTACGCTACGTAGCGGAAGGGTTTGAACTAGTGGAAGTTAAACACACAGCTTGTGATCGAATGATCAACAGATTTAAATCAATTTCTGTTTGCTTCTAATATAAATGTGGAAATATTAGTTACAATGTAGTGAAAGTTTGTGGTAAATGTTGAAATAAATATGTGTAATAAAATTTCAGTATCCATCTATCAAAATACGTGGGTTTCTTCAAGCCACCAAAGTTACCACACTTTATCAAATAGTTTTCACCCCATTTGTTGAAAGTAATGCTTGAAATATTTTTATATCGTCTGCAATTAAATTATTTTACGCTATAGTTGTGGAAAGTAGACTGTAATTTTTTTTTCGTGAAAGGCAACGGAACTGTTTGTTGCCATGAGAATGAAATGTCGTTTGGTTTGATGCGTGGAATAAAGTTTTAGTTTTGAAATGTCGTTGTTTAATTGGAGTCGGATAAATTAAAATAAAATGAATAAATAAGTTAAGTACGATTGAATGAAATAATATTAGGGAGATACTTCTGATACCGTTTGATTGTTACAAGCTTTTATCATATAACTTTAGTTCTTGTGTGTAAAAATGGAATTTTGTAATCGAATTTTCAATTTCTGAAGTGTTAAAATTATAAAAATTAGGTACACAGGTGTTTTTCCGGTAGCAATACATTTTAGTATATTTAGAGGGCAAGATATTTCTTTCAATATAGGCGCATTGGCGAGATAGAAAATTATATACGTATAAATCTATCATCTGCTCATTCTCGTATATGTTGTGATTTTTTACTCACTCAAGAAGGATGTATCATGTTTACCAGATTTATTGCAAACATTTTTTGATACAGTTTGTTTTCATAAACTTTTTTATATTTAAAAAACATTCACTATATATTTTTTGTTTCGGGAGAAAAGACAATAGTGCTTATACTTACTATATATACTTACTATGTATGCTTATATATTATTACCTTTACTACTGAAACTAAGATAATATTCTGAATGTTTTTAAATGTACATATTTTATCGAAACAAACTGTATCAAAAATATTGGCAATAAATCTGGTAATCAAGATAAATCTTCCATGAGTGAGTAAAGATTCACGATATAAGCTCAGAAGAATGCGCAGATGGTAGATTTTGTCATATCTAATGACGTCATCCTAAAAGCGTGCGCAATGGCATTATCAACCTCGTCCACAAGGTAGCGCAGTTGTGTCCATTTTGCGCCCCTATTCTAGTATAAAGTTGGTACGTTTACTATGTATGCAGTTTTGCTGTATAGTGGATAACCACCAGACGATGGCTGTCAAGCAGTCCATTTCAAGAAGAAGACGGACTGGTAACTTATAGAGCAAGTGTCCTACACATTTTTTGAGGAACGGTTTTCTTCTTCGAAAGGCTATTTCGTTTGAAGTCCTTATCTATTTCTATGTCCATGCTCAGCGGAAAAAGGACGCACTTGTTGGCAGATTGAATTGGGGGCAAAGTGTACTTTTCGTTCCGTCCAATTGACCGGTAAAAAAATGAAGTTGGGGGCATTCCAGTTTTCACTGCGATTTTCATAAAGATCAAAAGGGTGCATTCTGTGTGATAGAATGTTGTAAGAGAAGTTTATTAAACAAATACGGATAGGCGATAAAATAAAAATTTATAGAAAATAGTAAATACGGAGTCAGATTTTCTATGCATTCTGCGAACAAAAAGTGTAACACTGTCATTAACGCCTATTTATTTTTTATATTCGAATTTTAGACATGTTTAACCATGGTAACGTAAGTAACAGTACAATAATCTCGATTTTAATTATGCATGTGGGTGATGAGAAAATTATGTAAAATATGGAAGTATGGCCGCGAAGACCATAATGGATAATTTTTTTTTAATTTTCAGAAACACGTTATGATGTATTTAGCATTGGAGAAAAGGATTTATATCAGCATATTATACATAGTCACTTCACATCTTTATATATGGAAACTATGTTAATGGAAAATGTTAAATAAGTACTACAATATAAACTTAGAAAATTCATATCACACCATTTTTCAGATTGAAATTTCAACCTTTTTTTCACCCTTTAAGCTGTTTATTTTTTCTCTCTTAATAAAAATAAGAAATATAGCTATTCTATATGGAAAATTAATGTACATAAATATAACAACATATACAATTTTATTTGTAACAAAAAAAATAACAATCGAATTTTTTTTTATTTGATAAGTATTTTTACTAACCAATAATGTTACTAATGATTTAGCATAGTAATATAAGTATTACTAAACTAAAAACGTTGTGTGAAAACTTTAAGTAACAGATAAGGAAACTGCAGTTTCACCTCGTTTTTATTGCTGATTCTGTAAGATTTTGCAGCTTTCTAGGAATATACAACTTTTGTTAATACATTATATATAAATCCTTTTTCCTCTTTTTTTTTCAATTATGCAGAATATTTATTTATCAATATGCACTATAAAATATTGCGATTATACTCCAAAAAAATCTGACATTTTGAAAAAGAATATTCGGCAATAAAAATTTATGTTGTTTATCTTTTGTATTTGTGTGAGACAGTTGGAATCTTGTGTCAAAACGTCAGATTTTTTTCCTGTTTTGGGTAAAATCTGTCACAGATACAAATAAAAAAAAAAGTTGAGGTCATACTTCTAAGATTACATTTTAAATGGCAAAATACATAAAATAATAAATATAAATTAAAAACATGAAAACATTTAAAGTGAATCACAATTTATTACATATTACTAAAATAGGTGTAAAATAAATATCATGAATATAAAACTAGTTTTCTGTGTATTCTGCAATCAAAAGTGATCTTTTGATTAATTTCTATCTGCAAATAAATTTTCTTTTTTTTTAATATGCAACAAATGGCTTATTTACAAGAAAAAAAAAGTGTAACGAGTATATTATTTCTGGGCAGTTTTCCAAAGGTTCCTTTTCTTTCAGTTTTTGTGAGCATTTCACTTCTACGTAGCCCTAATAAATATGTTATCTCCCAGTAGCCCAGAGCGTAACAGCGTTCATCTGTTAAGGTAGCAGTACCGGGTTCAACTCCCAGTGACTTATTTGCACACACGTATGGAATCCCCAGTTGTATTCGTGTCGTCCTGTGGAATATCTGTAACAAGGGTTGAAACCCTGTGTATCGAACAAAATGAATTAGAAGATGTATCTAAAAAGTCAGAAATTTGTGTCAAGTCTTGTATGTGTTCTAAAATTATGTAAATAAAGATCATTCAAGACAACAGCAGTCATAGAAGCTAAAGGCCTGAAAGCAACCCCCTCTATATGTCAAAATGTCAGTAAATATGTAACGCTGACAACAGAACACCAAAGGTTATGGGATGGAAGGGAGCAGATCTCTAAAAACACAGTTCAGGAAGTTTTCCCTTGGATGCAGGTGACGCTGACCAAAACCGTAGCAAAGGTGCTTTATCTGATAACCGAATCATGGGTCAATATACTATTCTTTGCACATATCACTGTACCGTATCAAAAAAATTTAAATTTTTTATTTATCTGGAGAATAACTACATCTTTAATCTATACTTTAGTAAGGCAGATTTTTGAATTATTTTGAATATATTTTTATTTAAAGAAATTTATGTTACAATTTGAAGAATATGTTACCATTAGGAGTTAATAAAACTTATACTACCAAAATTCCATTTCTTCCTTCGTAATAGTGCCATTAATTCCTATATTTTTAAATCGAATTTTACACATGTTTTACAATGGTAACATAACTGACACACACATACATACACACAAAAAAAAAAAAAAAACATTTCTTAATTCAATAACATAGGAGACAAATATAGACCTTAGTGTAAATGAATAGAGCAAAAAGTGGTCTTATAAACAAAAATGTGCACTGGTCGTTAGGTTACTTTTATTACTAGTAATCTAGTAAACATGACGAATAAAATTTTGAATTAATTATGTATATATATACAATATATAGGACATATTCAACAATATTCTTTAGGCAGATATACACTTCACTATTAATTCACTTTTTATACAATATTTCTCATCATTGCAATTACGTGACAATATCGACTTTGACTTTTTCAAAACTTTAAGTAATTTTTTACTTTTTCGTAGCTTTATCTTCCAAAATAATGCTATATTTATTCAGACACAGGGGATTCCACTGTGAAAGAAGGTATATTAACAATAATATTTTGTTCTACTGTTTGTAGATGACATAATTACCTTTTCACTTAATGATAGTCCTTTTATATCTCTTCCTGTAGGATATCCTTCCAATCTTGAACCTTTTAAAATAACTGCACTGCTATTTAAAATAAGACTACAATTAATTTTATGACCGTAAATATCTCTAATATTTCTGATCACACTTTAACATTCAATATTTATGATAAACGTAATGAGTTGCCTTTCAATATTATTAATTTTACTAACTTCCATTCCTATCTACATCTTTCAGTTTACTGAAATGTATTTCTAAACCACTGCAATCGTATTAAACGTGTATGGTTCTCCCATTTCATAAGGTCTAACTTATTAAAATTAAAACATACAACTTTGTCTTAAAATTATCCTCTTGCTTTTATTTCTTCATGGATTAAACATTAAAACATTTATCTAATTTTACCAGTACAGATTATTCAATATGCATAAAAATTATAAAATTGAAAACAATATAATGGAGAGAGGGTGTGGATGGCTGAAAAAATTATAAAACTGTATATAAAAAATTTTAATTAAATCAAAATAACAAAATTTCTCCCCCAAAAAATTGCAAAATCAAAATGCAATTAAGGAGGGCTCAGGCCGGACTGCTGAAAAAACTAAAATATTTTATTAAAAAAAGAAGAAGCAGGTTTTATGAATTTAACATAATTATTTACACTCCATAACTCATATACCCCTACACTCATTCATCATCTTATTTACATAATATCTCCTCATACATGGATAATTATTGTTTACTACCATCTTCCCATTTCACCTTTATAACTATCTAAATTTTCTATTACATCCTTTAGCTTTCATCACATTATAAATTTTATTTTTAAATTTAATTAGTACTTCGCTTAAAATCTATTTTATGCCAAAGCAATTTGTAATTCCAGCTTTTCCTTTTTTCCTAATAGATGGAAGCACCAGATTTTTCATTCTAAATTTTATTTTTTAATTTAATTACTGCTTCGTTTAAAATCTATTTTATGCAAAAGCTGTTTGTAATTCCAACTTTTTTCTTTTTTCCTAATAGATGGAAGCACCAGATTTTACATTCTGTATTTTCAGCTTTTCCTTTTGTTTATTAGTGGTAGGTGGCAGCACCAAACATTTTATTTTTCTTTCTTCACATATTCCAATGCAATGAGTAAGCGTTTTCAGCCATATAGTGTTTCTTGCTGATGTGAAGTGTAACAGTTACTGCAAAGCACTTCTTATCCTATTCAATCATCTTTACTCTTCATTTTGGCTTTATGATTTAATCTCTATTGCTGTTAACTAGTGGTTTTTTTTCTTAATTTTTTTTATCTCTTGTGTTTTTTTTCTGATTTTGGTTCTTATATATATGTTATAAAAGCTTAATATTGTCGATTTTGGCATAATGCTGACAATATTTGATGAAATAACATATATTTACTGTGAATTATTCTTATGATGCTCCTCTGAAGATTCCATTAGATATTCATAGGTTTAATTTTTGATTTTTCATATTATTAATTTTAATTCTTGCAGTATCCTTTCCACTGATTTTTATAATATCTCACCTTCTGCTATTCGCATGTGATTTCATTTTATATATATACCTATATATATATATATATATATATATATTTAAAAATACCTTGTTCGTCTTTTTTGAAAAGAATAGCTGATTGATCTTAATAAAATATGTAAGATTGTTAAGGCTCTGCATGAACTATAAATTTAATACATTCTTATCCATACCCCTTTTGATGTTATATCAGTTTAAAACTACTCATTAAACTTAAACGCGCAGAATCAATAAATAGTGATTTCCTTAAATAACAACAAGACTATCCAAAGTGACAACAAACGGCGGAGTTAAATATTAAGTTTTACATTAGCTTCGAAAAATAAAAAGGCTTAGTCTAATTCAAAGGAATTGTTACATTTTCACTCTAAACATACCGAGAATTTTACAAAAGTTTTATAAAAATATTTCATTACAGAAATTTTATTAAAAATTATATAAAGTTTTAATTTAAGTTATTTCTGTGTGATATATATTACATTCATTTCGTGAAACAATTTTTGGTTCGAATCTACAAATTTTTAGTTGGTACTGGTTGACCAGTCGTTGGTACATTTAGTGTTAACTAATAATTACACATACTTTTCAACGAAATTAATTAGGATAATAATTGAAAAGTTAATTTTAAAAATTTATATCTTATAATATTGTTACAAGTTTGAAGTTCACAAAACCAAATTCAGATTAACGCATTATTTACACTAGATTAATTTTAACACATTAATTAACAAATTGGTAAAGAAATCATACGAGTTGTAATTTTCCAACTGGACGGAAAATGTCCGTGCCAGGATTCGAACCTGTGACCTCTTGGCTGAAGCTGTCATGCTCTACCATGCTGGTGCCGCTGCCATGCTGGTAGAGCATGACAGCTTCAGCCAAGAGATCCCAGGTTCGAATCCTGGCTCGAACATTTTTCGTCCAGTGGGAAAATTACAACGCATTATTTGTTCATTTCTTTTTATACATGAGACATTCTCCTAAAGTATATTAAATCAATAAGCAACTATAAGAAAATTGTTAATTTTAGTAGAATAACCAAAATTATAGTAATTATTTTTACAAACTCATACCTAAAATATTGTTATGAATTTAAAGATATCAAGAAAAATTGCAAAGCATAATTAACACAAAATTTATTACTAATTTCAATTTTATACTTACGAAATTTCTTTAATAAAGCCATTAAAGTATACAACAGTATGCAAATAACAAAACATATGATTCAAATACCAACATAACCATATTCATTCTAACATAATGAATAATAATATGCACGAAGAAATATATACTTCTTTCAAATTACTTTATTCATATTAAAATTATTTTCTGTTAAAAGATAAATATATTTCCTTCCTATTTTATCATTGTTTCGTATTTTATTTTTGGAATCAAATTTCTAGAATTATTTTAGCTAAAAGGAAATAGTTCTGGATACCATAGACAAATATTAATAATATGTATTCATGTTCAATTTAATAACATAGCTATCGTATATTTACTATAATTATTATTTATTTGAGCAAATAAGTGTCTTTTTCTACGAAATACTAATATTTATTTTTTGAAATATCTCATAATCAATCTCATAATCAGAATTCAAGAAGTATCTCTTATTCTGCTAATGGTTTTGTACATTTCAAAAGTTTGGAAATCTCGTAATGTGACCTAGAACTAATGATGTATTCTGGTGAACAAATAAGTAAATACGATGAACAACTTTGATTGCTATATTTAGATAATCAATTGAGTTCAAATTTGCTATTTTGTCTGTACTATATGTTCCATTATATATTTTTTAAATGTACCCAACAAGAAAAAAAAAATTAGACATTATACAAGAACCGAAAAATGCTTAAAACATATACAATTATGTATCTATGAATATCCTATAGTATGAAATATGAGCTGTTAATAAGCCACGTACATTACTATTTTTTTTTTCAACTGAAGAAATTGTTACTCTAAAATGTTTCACAAAATGTATTGTTATTACATTTTTTTAAAAATAAAATTGTTTGGTAAAAGAATATTTCTCTTATAACATAATCATTAAGGATACTTTATTTTGGAAATCTAACTTTTTGAAATATTATTAGAAGAAAGGGAACAGTTATAGAGTCAATAGCACATATAACAATATATGACCAAAAGTCACCGAAACTTTTGATTTTAGGTGTTTAGGCGAATGTCTAGGGAAATACTTGACGAAATCCTCTGGAAATTCGAGAGTATAAAGAACAGGTTTGAACTCGTTGTTTTCAGCGAAGGTTTAATCACGAAGGCAATTATGCTACCAACAACAAATTGAATAAAAAAAAATATTCTTTTCGATTAACCTGTGAAATAAAATATTATTTATCATCTTTTCGTAAAATTATCTGTTACAATAGTTTATTTCACACAAACTTCAAGCCAGGAAATCTTTGTAACAATACTGCTGCTATTATATAAAAAGCTACAGAAACTTTTGGAATGTAAATGTAATAAATTGTACTAGCTGATCCGCCTGACTTTGCCCGGGCCCGTGTAAATAACAATCTGTTCTATACGAACATGACTGAAATCTGTAAGGCTATCGAAATCAGGCTATCGTAAACCCCGTCGTAATCGGGCCCACAGAACCCGAGATCAAAAAGCACACCCTGGCGGTAGAAAGTGCAACTAAAATATTTAAAGCTATAGATATCAAGTCGAATGAGCCAAACCCGTCATAAACGGACTCATAGAACCAGAGTAGTGGGAAAACAAGAGTTCTGGCTCAGCCGGTGGCACTGTGGCACCGTGGCACCGGCCGGAGACACCGATCCTCCGGCGGGGAAAATTTTTTTTCAACTGTAACACGAGGGGTGAAAATAAGAACTCTAAGAAGAGGTTAAATGAACAAGATTATTATACTATCAGATGAATATTGATTTTATATACTAATTTTGAAAGACAAACACCTTAATGAGTATCACTAATTAAGCGAAACAATGCAAAAATATGAATTTTAACGAAAAAAAGCTGATTTCTTAAGAATTTTTCAACTATAAGACGAGAATATCAACTTATAAGAAGAAATTTAAACTTACATTTTAGTTTTTGAACAATCATTACATTAATGAATACTGATAATTAGACAAAATATCCATTTTTAACGAAAAAAGCTGATTTCTTACAAATTTTTCAACTATAAAACGAGGATACCAAATCGTAAACCGAAGATTAAACATATATATTAATTTTGAATAACAAACATCTTAATGAGTATTACTAATTACACGAAACAATGAAAAAAATATCAAATTTTAACGAAAAAGCTAATTTCTTATGAATTTTTCAAATATAAGATGAGAATATCAAACTATAAGATGGATTTTAAACTTATATTATAGTTTCTGAACAATGGATACTTTAATGAGTATAATGAAAAAGCAAAAGAAAATATTAATTTTAACGAAAAAAGCTGATTTTTTAAGACTTTTTCAAGTACAAGATGGGGATATCAAATCATAAGTCGGAGATTAAACATATATATTAATTTTGAAATACGAACATCTTAATGAGTATGACTAATTAGACGAAACAATCGAAAAATATCAATTTTAAGGTATAAAGCTGATTTTTTAAGAATTTTTCAAGTATAAGATGAGAATATCAACTTATAAGAGGAAATTACACTTATATTTTTTTAGTTTTTGAACCGTAATACATAGAAAATAGTCAGAATTTGAATGATTTTTACCAAATTAATTGAATTTTTCATGCAATAATAAGTGTTGTAGCAGCAATTACATAATTTTTATTGTATATAACTGATAACTGTACATAATATAATATTTTTATATCATTTAGACTTGAAATAAGGACCATATGTAAGCTAAAAAAAAACAGATGTTTCTTTATTTTCAATACGCAAACTTTTTTTTTCATTCCCCAATTGTAGCACTTATGAGGGATGGCAATATTCCAAACCCCTCACACTCTAAGGAAAGGGGAGACATAACAAAGAACGTCTAGGTCACAACTTTTACTCTGAAGTAATATAAATATTTTTCGTTATCAATGTTTACAAAAAATCCATGTTGGGAGATAGATATGTGTTATATTTTAATAAAGATTACCCCCCTCCATCTTCTTAACGATTGCTAATAATTATACAAAACAAAAGAAATATCGATTTTCCACGAAAAAGGGTGAATTTTAATGAATTTCACACAAGTTTTCGGTATTATTATACACTAACACATAGGATTTTATTTCTTAGGTGATTACAATACAGAGTAAAGTATTTACCTTTAGATAACTTTTCGTAAAAAATTTAATAGTAATTATATAAACTCCTGTTTACATCACTAACTTGCATATGAAAATAAGGATTTATAGGATAAAATAAATAATCTTAACTTATACTTAGTAATTTTTACGCAATTCCAATGATTTTATACCATGTTTTTCACGAGTTTTATATTAATTAGTAATTTTATATTAATTAACTTCCAATATTTTCCATGATAAGATTAAATCTTTTCTATCACAGAAATAACACTATCTAAAATTTCACTTAAACTATTATTCTAAGTATTGATATTCGCTTATAGCTTTACTTTTCTTAAACTTTTACCTGAAATCATGCGAACTTATAGAATAATTACCCTGATTACACATATCGAATTTAATAAACAACATTCTTTTCTACACGAATACACGAACCTTTTTTTAATTTTCCAGTTTTAACAGAATATGCCTAAATATAAGCTTTTAACAGATTTAAAAGAATATGTACGAATATAAACTTTAATTTTATCCAAACATTTTATTTCAAATAGCCTAGTTTATGAAAACAATACGTAGTACCAAATATTAGGCAACATTTTAACCCGAACTTAGATACTTCTCACATACCTATTTTAACATAACTTAGATGATTTAATATTATTTTACCCATTTCTTTCAGAAATATGCATATAAAATTATGGATTTACCGAGTATATATCCAATTTTAGCTTTCACTTAGTGATTTTTTACACCATCTCAGCGATTTCAATCTATTTTAATGTCACAGAAATGAAAAAATAATTGAATACAGACGCGGGTAAATAATATTTGTATTGTATTTTCCATTCAAAGATTTGAAACTCAAGTTAAAATTTATGTTATAAGTATTGATATTCACTTTTAGTTATACTTTTACTTGAAACCATGTGAACTTGTAGAACATTGCTTACGCATATGGAGTTTAGTACATCACACTGTTATCTAAATGAATATGAATACCTTATTGTTTTAAATTTTCCAATTTTAACAGAATATGTACGAATATAAACTTTAATTTTATCCAAACATTTTATTTCAAATAGCCTAGTTTATGAAAACGATACATATTACCAAATATTAGACAACATTTTAACATGAACTTAGATACTGATCACATACCTATTTTAGCATAACTTATTAACATGCAATAACATTTCATCCATTCCTTTTAGAAATAGACATATAAATATATGGATTTATCGAGTAAATATCCAATTTTAGCTTGCATTTAGTGATTTTTTACACCATTTCAATGATTTCAAGCTATTTTATATCACAGAAACGGAATTATATTTGAACATAAACGCCTGTAAAATAATATTTGAACTGTGTTTCCTATTCAAGAATTCAAATCTCAAATTAAAATTTATGTTCTATCACTTATCAACTATTTATCCCACATAATTTTTACCATAGAAACATCGTAGAAATTAAATATACGTTAAATGAAAATAATAAATTGTAAGTATCTAAAAATATGAAACAAAAAAACTATTAATCAAAAATTAAATAATTAAACGTTTTTACAAAGTTAAAAAAATTGTTTTTACAAAAAATAAATAAATAAAAATTACAAAAAAAATTTTTACAAAAAAAGTTTTTACAAAAAAATTTTTTTACAAAATGAAATTTTTCTTTTACAAAATAAAAAAAGTTTTTACAAAATAGAAAAAAGTTTTTAGAAAAAAAGTTTGAAAAAAGTTTGAAAAAATTACAAAAATTATCCATTTTTTATAAACTTTTCACAATTAGAAGTTTAACTGTTACCATTGCCACTATCACTTCTCAGAATATAGCAATCTAGACTTTACTATAAGGAAAATTTCAACTACAATTGTACCAACGCTATTATTAAGTTCGCATTAACCAAATTTTATACTGTATTTAGCGAATTTCCAATTAACATCTTCTGTGTACAGTAACTTTTTCCTCTTAACATTTAAAGTCGTGTATATCTGCTGCTTTCATATATATAATTAATATTTCAGAATTAAGACCATACTAACCATTTTAATATAAGACCATATTTAAGCAAGATTCCATGATAAAGCTTATTATACTGATTATTCTTATTAAGTATGCATCCGCAGTTTTGTCACATGATCAATTTAACTGATGATAATATAAAATTTTGAAAAGTCATGCAGAGATTCTCATTCCCCAAGTCAAACTCTTGCATGAAGATGACTGTATATGTGTATCTCCAGTAAATTTCCTGATTTTAAACCAGTTAGGGAAACAATTTCTCTGTTACGAATAAAGTAAGTTGTACTATATCATTGTAAAACATCAATAAATGATTATTTATCTATTAATTCTTCTCTGAGTATATAATTATATTTATTTTATAGTATAGATGTTACACCAAGATGAATCAAAACAGCAGAAACTCTCTTTACCAGAAATGGATATCCCAGATGATTCGTCGTCAACACATATAGGGTTCAAGAATAATATACATGTGAGTACTTATATGTGATATATTAGAATACATATATTAATCATAATTAGAGTGAATTTACAATAAAATATTATATCAGGTGTTCGATAAAATATGATGTTTTTTCGCCTATAGTGTTAGATGGAATTCTAAATGTATGCATTTATTTCTCTGGCAGATGTGTTCCACTTGTAACAAATACTTTCCAAGTAAATGGAATTTAAAAGAACATATACAAATCCATACTAGTGAAGAACCATATACTTGTAATCATTGTCAAAAATCATCTACAAGAAAGCGTGAATTATATTTTACTAGAAAATGCAGACTATCAGTTCATATGAAAACAGATCCTGTTAAAAAATTGTTTCAGTGTGAAAAGTGTGAGAAAATATTCATTATTTGTAATAAACTGAATAGACATATGACTGTTATGTTGAACTCGTCGAAGACAGTATCCCAAATCATATTGAAGATGGATATTCAAAAATTAACCAGTAGTTTGAAGAATTTAACAGTCAAAGATCAGATTGGATACTTCGAAAAATTGACTGTATAGAACATAATATATAACCCCTAGCTAGAAATTGAGTCTACATAGTGAAAAAGATACGTTCTGTAATCACTGAATTAAATTATTCTATTATAATAATTTTTAATTTTAGAACATTTACCCAAACTACTCACTCAGCATTATAGATTTGACATATGATACCCAAAAAGTGAAATTTCTAAAGAAGAATCCAAAGTGTTGTAAAGAATTTTATTGATATAATTGATAAAATGTATTGAAGAGAAATTAATATAAATGTAGACAATATTCACAATGTATTGTTTAAATAACCATAATAAAAAATGTATCTCTACATATCTGTGTTTATTTTTATAAAACATATTTCATTCTTAAAATATATTGTACGATTTTTAACATGAAATTTCTATATGATAGTAAATAACTAATTCTGCTTTATGTAAGACTTGAGATTTATCATAACTTGTTCAACGAAACAACATTTTCACCAATGAATATCAGTTTACACACATGCATATGAAAATCAACTTTTGATAATACTATACATCAGATTAATTAAAAATATATACAAGTCATTAAAAAAATGATTTTACAAATAAAACAAATTAAAAGATTTTACTAATTAGAAAATTACAAAAATTTCAAGTTTTTCTAAAAATATTTACATATAAACAAAAATTTACACAAAAGTCAGGACCAGACCTATGTCTAACATAGCATTTTTTCCACTTCAGTTGTTAAAATCATAGTGTTTGCACTGTGAAAATATAAAATAATACCTTCAAATGATAATCTATGTTGGAAACAATATATGGTATATTAAGAATCATGTGTAATTTGGACAAATTTAATATGCATGAGAAAACCAATAATGTATTAGCAACTAATGGGACGCATTTTGCTGACGGTATTTCAATCAATAAATCTGAAAGTTACCGACAGTAACAGTAACCAAAGACTAACAGATAGAGATGCTTTAAGGGTGTTGACATTACAAACAGATAAAAGAAACAATTTATATCTGTCTTAATCTAATAAATAAGCTTCAGAGTTTCCTTTAGACTTAACTATCGATGTGTAGATAAATGAAAACATATCCATCGGTTCAGAAGTGACTAATATAACAGCAAAGGATACAGATAATGGTTATAGCAGACTTTTAGTTTATGTTATCGCTTCAAGTGATGAATACAGCTCATTTCGCATAGGTATGCATACAAGTAAATTATATGTTGAGTCGAAATTGAACCGAGAATTCATATCGGAGTATAACTTAAACATATGTCTCTGCTTATTACTTGAGAAATTCACGACATTTTACAACGAGTGATTTCGAATTACGCAACTAATAGAATATTTACCTTCAAGGAAAGAAAATGAAACCCCAGTCAACTGTTTCAGATATCCAAGTTGATCACGTGACCGGTGTTGAACAGCAGGAGCAGACCTAAATCTAACATCGCATTTTTTTCTCGACTTCGGTTGTTTAAAGTTGTTATTTTAAAGAGTAGTATAATGGTTGCCCAACCATTATACTACTCTTATACATTCTCATATATCCGAAATGAACTGTATTCATCACCTGAAGCGATAACATAAACTAAAAGTGTGCTATACCCATTATCTGTATCCTGTATCCTTTGCTGTTATATGAGTCACTTCTGAACCGATGGCTATGATTTCATTTATTCACACTTCAGTAGGTAAGTCTAAAGGAAACTCTAAAGCTTTATGATAGATTTTTAACTTTATTTAGTAGCATATTTATGTTATTTTTACAGGATTAATATTTCTATTTAAATATAGTGGTTGCAAAAAACATGATTTATTTATTAAAAGTGAAATAGAAAGTGTTGCCAATTGGCTACACTATGCACTGTAGGGTTAACTCTGTTTTTCCATATCTCTTGTAGTCCGGCAGATGAGAGGCTAGAAAAACAGCATACATAAATATATATATATATATATATATATATACAGTGGTGGCCAAAAGTTTGGACATTTTTTGAAAGTTTCCTGTTTTTCAAATTTGTGTGCTTGTAGAATATATTAATTTTCACTTAAATACAAACGTTATGCTCATTTTAGTAGAACAAACAAACACAAATCGTTTTGAATAAGGACGTGTTTTATAATAAAAGCGTACTAGCCAATCACAAACACTGTTCTGAGGACCAATCAAATGTCTATAACTATAGTTTAGGTTATTTGGATGGTAAAAGAGTTATTGTTGTGGAAATATTTTGCGGAATGATGCATACTAGTACAATTAAATAGAGTATTGCTGTTTTTGAATATTTAAAGTCCTTTTTTTAATTAAACTAATTTTAAACAATGTCATCAACAAGAAGAACTAATTGGACATCTACAAAAAGAAGCCGAATTGTCATATTGAGAGAAAATGGCCTCTTTTATGCTGATATTGCAAGACAAGTTGGTGGTTCAGTGACTTGTTCTGGTGTACGAAAGTTCTGTTTACGTTATGAAAAACGAAATCAGTGGAAAATAAGGCCAAATAAAATGCACAAGTGCTACTGCCGATAGAAAAATTAAACAGCTATGCCTTCAAGATAGAAAAATGTCATCATATGCCATTAGATGTGAAATGAATGCAGCGGGTATTGCACTAAGTTCAAGAACAATAAGAAGAAGGTTATGAGGATTTGGACTACAAGCTACAATTCCAAGGAAAAAACCATATTTAAATCAAAAGCAACGCGGAAAACGAGTAAAGTGGGCAAAAGAACACATTAAATGGTCAGAAAATCAATAGAAGCAAGTAATCTGGAGCGATGAGAGTAAAATATCGCTCTTTGGTAGTGATGGTAGAAAATACGTGAGACGTAGAGTAGGAGAAGCACTTCATCCTGATTGCATTGAAGCAACTACAAAAAACCCAACAAATGTCATGATTTGGGCATGTATGTCTGCAGATGGGTGTGGGCCGAATTCAAGTGATTGATGGCATCCTGAATGCCAAAAAATACATCGAAACTGTCCTGGGATCAAAATTGATGCATTCCACAAGGGATCTCTTCCCCAACAACGCACCATTTATTTTTCGCAGGATTCAGCTCCATGCCACACAGCAAAAGTATGCAAAGCATGGTTTCTAAATAAAGGCATAGATATATTACCATGGCCAGGAAACAGCCCTGATCTCAATCCAATTGAAAATTTGTGGCGACGTCTGAAAATTCTTGTACGAAAAAAACGTCCATCCAATAAAAGACAACTTATTGAAGCTATAATTGATTCTTGGCACCATGTGATTACGAAAGATGAACTCCAAACACTCGTTCACTCGATGAAAAGACGCTGTGAAGCTGTCGTAAAAAATAAGGGTTATCCTACTAAGTATTGATTGTGTACGTATCACTTTTAAAAAATGCAAATCTAAGATAGATCTTAGAATTAGTTGCATAACTTTTTTTGTGATGCAGATATTGTAATACTGTTTTTATTATTAAATTTTACATTAAATTACCTTCAATTTGATATATAAACGTTTGTATTTAAGTGAAAATTAATATATTCTACAAGCACACAAATTTGAAAAACATGAAACTTTCAAAAAATGTCCACACTTTTGGCCACCACTGTATATATATATATAAACAAGAATTCGACGCTACTTGATTATGATTTATTTATTTATTTTTATTTATTTATTTATTTATTTGAAATGGTTAAATATGAATTTTTTTTTCGTACCGTTCGATCTTCGATCGTTCGAGACGTAAAAGTAGATTTTTCAAGAATATGTAGACAGTTTTTCCGTATGTCTGGCCGTTCGCCAGTGGCGAATTTAGAAATATGGAAAACTAAACGGGCTAAGTATCGCTTTGTTTCTTCTCTTCATGGAAGGTGCGGAAAAAGGGCTTCTGCATGCGCGCGCGGATTTTGGAAGAGTGCTTTTTTGTTTGTGATCTTTGATCAGTTTTTAATTAATAACTATTTTAATTTTCAAAATATTAAAATTCTGAGACTCAGGTGCAGCAGGAGAGTCCTTGGACTGATCTCACTAAAATTTCAGATTTCTGGGTGCGCTAGATTTTACTAGCAATCGCAGAAAGACAGACACACACACAGAGCGAAACTTTCTTTTATTAGTATAGATTGGAATGTCCAGAAAAATTGTGCCGTTTGGGAAAATTAATTCGTACCGGAAAATTCTGCCTGTTAATTAACAGACAATATTGGAATTAATTTATAATAATTAAATGATAGATTTTTCGATTCGAATTAATTTTCCCAAAACGCACGCAATTTTCGGACAACCCAATACATTTTCTCGTGAATTATTTAATAGTAAATAAAGGCTCAGATATATCATGTCACGATCTTCCACAATTCACAATTGTACAGTCGTGGAAAAAAACTGAACACCCCCCACTAACTCTGCAACAAATTATAGTAGAAGGAAGTGACTGGTACCAAACGATTGGAAATAAAGTCTACTTTTAAATTATGTATCTAAAATTTGCTTAAGAGGCCATCTACATATTAAAACCAGCCTAAACTTTATTTTTTCCAATGGCAACACTCACTTTTGACATGATAATTTTAATCTTCGGTTCAAACTATGCCTAGATACAAAATTTTAAGTCATTTGGATTATAAGTTTTCGAGTTTTAAACATTCAAATTTTAGCGCTTCTAATGTTAAATTACATTTTCATATTTTTATTAATATCTCCTGAAATTATAATCCTAATGTGCTAATGTTTTGTTTGGTTATAAAACTCAAAAACCCAAACATAACTACGTCAAATTTGTAATTTTTAAAATTTTATAATATGAATTATGAATTATGAAATTAATATTCGAAAAAATTATGAATTGCAACCTACAATTTTTTTGTAGGATTTATATTTATTATGTCCTGCTTTATGTGTATTCAGGTGGGGGGGGGGCAGGGATGGGAGCGCTCCGACTCGAAATCCCGATTGACACCACTAAATTTTAATAGTATTTGTTACCTTATTCAAGGACAAAATTTCTGAAATTCATTATGCTGGAGAATACTATTAAAATTTAGTGGTAAGAATCGATATTCGGGTCGGAGCGCTCTCATCCCTGTTTGAGAAAATATTACACTCATAGGCTGGGATTACAGTGACTTGATAAACTTAGATATTAAGTCTGTCTTATAATATAAACAATGCGTAAACCGTATTTTGTGAAGTTTCTTATAAATGCATATGCGTAGAGTATTTGCTAAAACAAAATGGCCCCACAATTAACTGAAGCAAGGAAAGGCCAAATGATTGGCATGTGGCAAGTTGGAAGAAGTTTTCGTTATATAGCTAGGCATTTTCAAGTGTCTCTTCAAACTGTTTCAACATGGATTAACAGGTAAGCTTTATATTGGTAGTTTATTGCGAAAAAAATTACATTTACATTTAATTTATTTAAATTTAAATTTAATATTCATTACTGGTAATTTTTTTTATGTTTAGCAATACAAATTTGATAAACCGTCTTTGTAGTAGTGGTCGGCCTAGGATCTTATCAGATAGCCAAGCTCGAGAAGTTGTTGCAATGGCTATACAGTAGATCCCTATATGTCTTCTAATCAAATTAAAGATGATTTGCAACTTCAAGTGAGCATATATAACTAAGAGACGATAGAATGTATTATGAATGTATATATATATATATTTGTTAACGGCATACTTTCTTTTTATTATGTATCATCTCGTACCATTCACAACACGCTAAAAGAAGCATGTTTTCGAATTCGGATGGCGGCTAAAAAAACAGTATTATCTGAAAACCAGCGACTTCAACGCCTTCACTTTGCTCAAACATATATTAACTGTGGCATAAATGAATGGAGCTCAGTTTTATTTAAAGACGAAAGCTGCATTTAGTCAGTCTCCAGTTCTTCGTTTCGAGTGTACCGTCCATTGGGATTTAGGTTTCAGCCACGGTATACAAATAATATTAAACGCAGCGGAAGAATTTCAATTTCAATATGGGACTGCATGTCGGCGCAGGGCATTGCATCTCTGCTATGCAGTGAGATCATCTAGATGGAATATCTTATTGTGACATAGTAGAACACGCAATGATACCTGATGTTTTAGAAAACCACTCTCTGGATGGATTTTTTCTCTTCCAACAGGTATATATTGTTATTTGGTAAATGGAATTATTAAACATTTTTGGTTTTCAGAGCATACTATATACTATTATTTATTAATATTAATAACAGAAATATATTAAAAATTATTTATTTTATAGTTTTTCGCGTTTTAGATCATAATTTTTTACTGGTATATTTTCCCAAAACACCCCCCCCCCTTCCGCGCTTCAATATTCAAATCCGAATTATCACTGCTTGCTCTAGAATGTTTATTGATTCGTTCATTAAATGAATTAGGAAAATATTTCAAAAATAAATAATTTTAAATATAAATTTTAATGTTGTAGAAATCATTATTTATTAAGTGTAGTTCATAATTCATAATTTTGTTTGGAATTTTCAGGATAATAGTGTTATCAACAGAAGTGGTGTAGTTAAAACTTGGTGCGAAGAGAACTGCATAATGAAGTTAGAATAGCGAAGCAATGCAGCCAAATTGAACCCAATGGAAAATGTTCGGGCTCTGTGCAATGATGAAGTTCGTCTGCAGGGAATTAGAACAACTGATTAGCTATGGAAATCTGTTTCTCATTCTTTGCAAACTATTAAAAGAAATATTGATATTGTTAACAGCCTCATTGAATCAATGCCACGCAGATTGGAAGAAGTAAAAATAATTGCTATACATTATATTAGCAAATTCCTCCCTCCTTCCCTTTTTGTTATTTAATTACAAAATGCGGCTTATTAGTAGGGGTGAGGATTTTGCCTTTTAATTTTTTGTGTACTAACCAGCCCACGATGTTCCTCTACTCTTTTGTTAAAGTTCTGTAATTTTCCTATTTGAAGTAATCATATTTTTGTTATTTAGATAAATATCAGTACTTTAAAACTTTGTTGTCAGTTGCTTCCACTGTTGATTTTAGGTTTTATTATGTGGGCCCAATTGTCCTTGTAGATCATGTTTGCTTTTGGAAAAAAAGACAGAAAACATAGTAATTTAATAATGTTAGGTGAAAAATACAATATGATTACAAATCTTTCTACTTGCTTTATATCTTTAATTTTGAAACACGGATTTAGAACATATCAAATTCATAAAATTATATACTTGTTCATATAAATATTCAAAAAACTGTGAAGATCAAATTAACATAAAATTTCTGAGAGCAAAGCTAATTTCGTGGTGTATACACGTAATTATTCATTTCAATGTATTCCACAAAATAGTAGGACTCGTCAAATGTTTTCTGTTCTTTTTAAATAGATTCCGATGATGCATTTATGAGAAAAAATTTATATAATTCTTGCATTAGGTATCTTAAAAATTTTGGTCAAAAACAATTTACATCATTTAAACCTTTAATATATAAACATTATAATCACTGAGATATTTATACTTATTAATTCAAATTACTCAAATCTTGTTAAATTGTTTGCAATATTACACTAAATGGTTGTTAGATAAAATATTCCCGCAAAAGTATGAATTTGTTACTTAAAATGCTAATTTAAACTTTTATTAACTTTTGTATATCAATCAAAAATTGCAATCTTTACAAATATGTATGGATGTTCAGTTTTTATTCCATCAATAACGAACTTAAAATAATTAAACTTTTCTTCTATAACTCTCGTATTTAGATCTATCCGATTAACCAGGCTAATTGAAAAAAATTACAAGTTATTTATATAGTTTTCTTTTAGGCAAGATTCTTTCCCAATCGCTAGCAGTGTGCAAAAAAATCTAAAATAATAATAATAATAATAATAATAATAAATGTTAAATGGCAAGTTTTCTTGCCAAGACGCTTTAATGAGTTAATTGTAAAATTTCAAATGAACTACCAGAATAGGTTACAAATAATCTTATGGTTTTTTAAAATCGAATAATTCAACACTTGTAAACATTATTTTACCGCATATAACAATAACCAAAACTTATTAAGTGAGTAAAATGGTCATATCGGTAAAACATAATACATTAAAAGACGTGACATTCTGCAGCATTTCAACAATCGAGTACCGAACTTCAATTTGGATACAGCCCCATAAATATGCTCATTATAAAGTAATTAATTTTTCAGAAACTAATCGTAGGAATTTAATGAAATTTGGTATCTAGCCCTCTAAGCGTGTAGAACGTAATATTCCGTTCACTAAGCTCCAGGTTTCACTGCAATATATGCAATGTTTAAGATAATATAATTCTATAGATTTAATGAATTTTCAAAACATTGAAGAATGATTAATACTCTCAAGGGTTACATTCATATTTGTAATTAAGTTTTATTTATAATGCTGAAAGAATCATATTTTTTTAGCATTTAAAACAAAATGCAGAGAAAACAACATTACAATTTTACCCTTTTTCAAAACGCTCAGATTGCTAGGCATAGTTTCAACTGCAGATTTCAAATATGTTGTCAAATTTGGGTCTTTCTATTGAAAAAAAAAAAAAAGTTTGGGTGTGTTTTTATATGTAGATGCCCCCCTAAGCAAATTTTATATACATCATTTAAAAGTAGACTTTATTTCCAATCGTTTGGTACCAGTCACAGTCACTTCCTTCTAGTATAATTTGTTGCAGAGTTAGTGGGGGGGGGGGGTGTTCAGTTTTTTTTTTCCACGACTGTACCTTTGTAGCTTTTTATTTACGAACAGAGAAATGAAAAATCTAATAATATTTGACCGTTTTGTATGTAATATGTGACCGTTAATATTTGACCGTATCTTAAATAATTGTTATCATTAAAAAGGTTTTTTATTTTTTTATTTTATTCTTTTAGAAAAGTATTGTTCTTAACTGTAAGCACCTAATTAAATTCTGACAATCTAATTTTTTATAGATACTATTTTTTAAACTATTGTTATGAAACAAATAATTTATAAATTTAAAAGAATTTTAAATTCTGACATTATTTTGGATTATATAACCTTTATATTTAATTTAACGTAGATACATTTTGCTGTGTCCTATCAGAAACATTTTTTTTTAAATACAAGCTTTAATTTGTGTCACAAACATTGTCATTTTTTCCAAAATAGGTTTTTTTTTTTTTTTTTATATAGAGAAGAAGGATGTAAAAACCACTTAACTGACAAAAGCAAAACTTTACGGAGATCTAAAACTTTTCACACTGATACACTTTTATAGTTTTTCTTTTAATAACCAACTTAATTTTATTGATTTAGAAAAAAGTTATTTAAAGTCTTCCTGTTGATGAAACTATAAAATTTTTATAATCTCGTTTAGTGAAAATGTCAAGTTAAATTGACATTTTACCACATTAATTAGAAGAATTGTCTCCAATTAATGTAACAAGAATTTATAAAATCGAACACAAACCTTTTCTTATTTTACAGTTTTATAAAGTACAAGCACGACTTAACATATTATCTCTTTAATACATCTTATGCAGATAGTATCCTTCTTTTAAACACCAAGCTCTGATTGTGGGCGTTACTCTATTTTCTCCGTTCACGTTTATATTATAAATGATTGTATACAATAATAGTATTGTTTATAATCAAAGTATATATATGCATAATAGTCTAATTGTAAAAATACGAATATTGTGCATGTTTATTGAGAAATAATGTAACACATAAAATGCAAAATTACTACCCGTGGGTGGAATTACATATATGCAAAAGATGAGTTTTCATATTTCCCGCATAAAATGTGTTAATTTTTTTTTATTATTATTATTTTGTATTTCATGATAATTTTGTGTTTCAATAAAATTGTGAATTTTATAGAATGTTCAAATATAAGGTATGAATCTTTTGTGCTTTAACCCCCTGACCGCTGAGAAAAGGGCAAATTTGTAATGTTGTTTTCTCTGTAATTTTTTTAATATGCTAAAAAAGATAAATTTTCAAACTTAATATAAAAAACTTAATTATGTATATGAGTATATATAATCATTGAGAGTATTAATCATTACTCGATGTTTTAAAACTGCATTACATTTGTAGAATTATATTAATTTAAACAATGCTTCTATTGCAGTGACACCTACAGCATAGTGAACAGATATATCAGTTCACGGCGGTGAGAAGGTTAAAGCCGATGTAAAATGTAATTGTCGAATAAGTAATTTGACCATTTGACATATTAAGTTTTATCAAGTCATGAGGCAAATTTATTTTATGTATGTTTTGTTTCTCTTTTAAATGACATGTTAATATTACGCAAAATTTCTATTTCAACGCATGTTAACATTTTAATGCAATTAAGGTGACAAGAAATGTAAAGTCGTATAAATCTTTTATTTTATTTTATATTTTCATAAAGAATATAACAAATAAAATACGAAATTGTAGACTTATTTAATATCTGTTTTTAATCAGATGACGATCTTATGTCTTAATAAAATCACTTAATATATAGCATGTTTATGAAGAATATGTGATCATTTTATGCAATTAAAATATGAAAAAATTATGTAATACCAAACAAATTATTTTTGTTTTTATAAATTTTTAGGTATAAGACATAAAATAAGATTTTTTAATATTTTTTAACATTTTGATGTAGAGTATAGTAATTCTATGCATAAATACAATTATCAATTACATAGCATGATTGGAAGCAAAATGTGTTCTTTTAGAAAATTAAGATAACAAAAAATAGGTAAAATCTATCGAATTTCTCCTGAAAAGTTGTCATTTTTTATTTAAAAGTTTTAAAAGTATATCAGTTCATGAACAAGATATTAAAAAAATTATAAAAATAAATTAAATTTGAAAGCAAAATATAAGAATATTTTGAGCATGTGAGATTGTATTGAAACATATTACAGATACTTTATTTATGCTACAAACCCTTAAAAACACATGCTCATACTGAATATTTTGATTTAAAATATGAAACTTTTAAAATGTGATGCGCAATAAAAAATGTTTCTGGAAAATACAAGCTTTACGTTATGTCATAAACATTCTGCTTCCAAGCTTAAAATTTGTCTCTTTTTCAAGTAAAACTTTGGTCAATAAAAAAATAAAGATGTCAAAATCACTTAACTCACAAAAGCAAGCTGAGTTTGATGGACTTATCGTATTAATCTTTTTAAGAATATCTAAAAACTTTTCACACTGCTTAACTGTAATACTTTTTTTTTCGTTTAATACCTTACTTGATTTTAACGAGTTAGGAAAATTTACATGGAATATATGTGTGTATGAACGATGAAATTTCTAGATTTTTTTTCAATAAAAAAGCTTAGATATTTATTTTTTGTTTACAATAATAAAAGTTGAAATTAAAGACATTAACGCATAGAACAGGTGGAATTGCTGCATTAAATTTAGCGTATAATGTTTAAAAGTTATTTAATGCTAAAGAAAAAAAATCTAGTAAACCATTTATATATTGAAAATAAATAAGATACTAATAAAATAAGAACTGTGATTTCGAATAGAAAGTTTCTATTCAAAATGACAATTGTAATAAAAATAAATCGATAGATTGATAATTATTGGCGCATATGTACTATATACCAGGTGAATTAAAAGTTCGTTAAAACTTTAAAAATTCATAAAAAAGAGGAAATTATGATAAAGAAGTGCGGTTTGCACGAAACGGCTCACAAGATAGTCGGATTTTTTTTAGCAGCAAAAAAAGTTTTAGTTAAAAAAGTCACCTGTAGATGGCGCTAACATGCGAGAAATTCACCAGAGTTATGCAAATTAATCCTTCAATAAAAGACCGGGATACACGAGGATTTCTCATTCGCTTTCAGAATGTTCAGAATACCCGATCGCGCTTTTGTTGATGAAGTTGTTCTATTTGAACGAAGAGTTTCTGCAATTCATTCCAAAATGTTGCATTCAGCTGTAACGTCGTTGTGAATTGCCTTAGTTGTGTCGTACAATATTCTGCAGGTCATGTTGAACAATTGTTATTGCAAGAATAAATGGATGGAGCTGTTGTACGGTTCATTGTGTTTCGGGTCGTCAGCGCCCTCTACCAGTGACATTTTTAAATAAATATTTTTTTGCTGCTAAAACAATCCGACTACCTTGTGAATCCTTTCTTGCAAACCGCACTTGTTTATCATAATTTCTTCCTTTTTTACGAATTTTCAAAGTTTTAACGATCTTTTGGTTCACCCGGTATATACATGTTTGTCTTACATTTCTAATAGAATACAATAGAATTTAATAAATGCATAATTCATTTAAAATCATTCAAAAAGTCATCAAAATAAATAAAGACCTCCCCTTTTTTATAGAAAATGCAATAGAAAATAAAATTTGTCGATAGAAATCAGTCATAAATTTTTTGAACATTTTTCATAAAAAATGATGTGCTTTAGATTCGTTGGCCAAGAAAATTGTTCAATAATGTACGTAAAACCGTATATTAACATTAGTTACTGAGGTTTCTGTATTGAGGTATCTGGCTCTAAACAAACACAATGTAATTAAAAACTTGAGTTGTGATAAAACATATTATTTGCATCTATATTCATCTTGTATGATAACTGCTATTAAAAACAACATAAATGTCCAAAATATATATACGTACCATTTCATAAAATATTTTACTAAAGGGGTTTGACTTCATATACGAAACTGTATTTTACATAGACAACCTAGCGCTTTTCGCGCAAACTTTTGCTCATCCTCAGGGTTACAAACCAAAACGCAAGTACATAAATAACAAATGGAGCCATTTATACGTATAGTAATACAAACTGTATTAGCAGATTAGAGATTGTGACACAATCACAAAATGTCTTTCACCACTGTTCCGTGGCCCTTCACTTTCTCTTCAAAATAAAATGTTTATTTATAACGCATGCGTACTCCCCGTTATTACTTACGCTTGTCTAATTTGGGGCTGCGCTCACAAAACTAATATGGACTTCCTCTCTCCCTCACACAATAAAACTCTTCGCATACTCCGTAACGGCTATCTTCGTAACTCAACTATCAGAAATAACCTTAAAACTGTTTCACTGGCTAACCGCATCAAATTCCCCTCTGAAAAATTCTACAATAACTTATATGAAGTCCCGAACGAACTTGTTTATGAATTATCTGATTACGATGTTCATATTTAAAATAGGTGGATTGAACTTTGTGCCGATATATTAAAATTAATGATCAACGTAAAATAGCACAAATAAAAATATATGAAATGGCAAACAGCTGTTTCGGAGCCCCTAAAGATCCATTATCAGTGCCAAATTTAAAAGATTAAAAAACTGATCCAAAGGTTTAAGCCGCATAGGTATGATTGCGTCTCCGCACGCGACCAAGATTGAATGGCGGCGAGTTTAAAAAAAAAAAACAGCGGAGTCAGGAATTAGATGTGATGTGGGAGACCAATAGGAGCGTTCGGCCAAACTGGACGAGTTTAAGTACGGAGGAGAGAAAAGGGGGAGAGGAGGAATCGAAGAGCTATGAATTAAATGAAAGGTAACCAGCCATTTGAAAAATTTGGTATACTTAACATATCATTAACTAAGTTGCCTGAATTCTTCCATGTATGATAAGCTTCCCAAAAATCAAGGTCGTAAATCGATGAGTATTTCTGAATTATTGAATCTTCTGAAAAATTAAAACTGTGATTGCTAGACCAGCAATGGCTAGCAATAGCAGAGCGTTTAGTGTCACAATTTTTAACATAGTTTTTAAGTTCCCCCAAGCGGACCTTAAAGAGTCGCTTAGTTTGACCTATGTACATTCTTTCACACTCGCAAAATATTTTATAAATTCCTCATTGTGTAAATCTGACAATTGGATGTTTGAGATCTGTAAATTTGATTTTGTTAAATGGTACATAAAATACTTTAAAGTCGAATCTTTTCAAAATTCTGGATAATTCATGGCTTATTCTCGAAAAATATGGGAGTATAATTAAATTTTGAAAATTTAATAGCTGAAAGGCATTTTTTAAATTATTTTCTAATTACACGAAACGTTGTTTTAAAATGCTGTGTTGACTTAACCACTAATAATGTAAATTGTCATTGATACTCGGAAAACACTAAGACACCTAAAATCAGCAAGAAAAAGAACTCCAAACACAAATGATAATTTTCGTTCGAAATCGTATAAAAAGCCCTCTTTGCAATAAAATGTATTTTTATGGTTGTCTATAGTACTTTTATAGATACAGTTTCATGAAAAAATGCATACATTTTTATTTTCACAAGAATTTTATAAATTTCAGTACTAATCACATTTTTTTTCCTTTAATTTGATTCTTAAAGTCACATGTTTACAATTATGATAATCGAATTTAATAATCGAACTGCTAATTAATAATTAATATTTATAAAACAATTTAATCCAAAGTGTGCATATGCGTTATGTTTGGGCTTTTACACATAAAATAAAAAGTACTCCAACACATTAATTATTCTTTAAGTTATGCTTAAGTAACATACATCTCTTTTTTATATTGATTAGTTCACTGTCAATATTAAAACCTGCAATAATATGAGGAATTTCATATAACTTTGATATCACTAAGCGAATAATTATGGTAACTTGCGATGAGATGCCCTATTGGACAAGATGCCGTGTCACGTGGTTTTCCTATGCGCAGGCGCTGTAAGGAAACGCCACTCAGTCGTGTGAAGGAGGCTTCCCTGCTGATACTTTAATTCCATTTTGCATTGTTTTATTTAAGTTTTAAATAGTGCTTTTTTATTGCTATTTCGTCTTAACACATTTGGTAAGATTGGATCACGTGTCTCCAAATTAAACTGTTTAATTTATTTCTTTTCAGCTATACGCATTAAATATGAAAATTAATTTTTCTTAAAGCAGAAACATAAGAGCACTTCAATATTGATTCAGTTACACGAAACTAATGTTCTCGTTTAAATTTTTGACAAGAGAGAACAACCTAGAACATTTCCCAATGCATACTCCTTCTTTACTCAAAGCTTTATTATATGTTTTAGTGTTTGCTTACTGTATGAACAATTTGAACTCCAAATTTATTAAAATTGTTTTTTTTTAAAGGAGTTTTTTTTTCAAAGTTTTGGGCATAAATTAAGAATATTTGTTTTAAAAAGATCACTCATACCAGATCAACAAAATTCATCAAAATCTTAAATAACGATATTTTAAAGTTAAAAAAAAAAAAAAAAAAAAAAAGAACAAAATATTAAAACTTAGCGACAAAAAATAGAAAGATATTTCCGAAACGAAAGTAAACGAGTTCAAAATTTAAATTATTACATGGAGACAATTACTAAAAATGCTGTCTGTTAGATCTAAAATAACAATAAAAATAATTGAAACTGAAATTCTGAACTGACAAAAATAATCTACTGTTAATAAAACTGACAATTCGGAGGGTAATAGTAATTTAAAGTGGTCTTTATAATGTTATTATATCCGTAATATAATTCCTAAAGTTTTAGTTTTTTGTCGTTAGCAAAACACTCACTCAATAAATACAATTAATGTTAATTTATTCAGGGAATATCGTTAGCAGAGTTTCAAGATAGATATTATTGAAAAAGAGAAGTCAAATATATATTATATTTTCAAACTCATTTATATTCTATTACTGGCATCATTTCAGACTGCATATGTTTTGAAGTGCAGTAATGCATTTAAATATAAGCTGATAAATGCTTTTAAATGAGATGCGAGATGAATAAGTTAATAGGATTTTGCAATAATTTATTTTGGATTATAAGCAGCTGTTTTTATTATTTTAAAAATTATAGCTTTAATGCATTTAATCAATATTTGGATAACTAAGCTTGGGTTCCGAAATTGAAAGTCAGAATTAAAGGGTGCCGCAGTCTGCATATTATTATATCTTGATTGTAAATCCTTAACAGTTTTCCAGCAAATGATGATAAATATAATTCGTTTATATATATTTTTTGTAAATAGAAGACCCACTCGGAGTGGCCTGGGCCCAAGATAATAATATTAAATACACCTAAAACAACTTTACTCTTTCTGGGATAATTTTCTCGAATATGCTGAATAATAAAAACTCCCGACCGCGAGGTCACTTGTGTCGTCATAGTAAAGGTTTTTCTCGATAAAGTGGGCTTTCAGAGAAAAAAATTAGCGACCTTTCAGGGAAAAACAAAAACAAAGGCTTTCTTTAATAATCATTTTTTAAATATCACATTTCTCTTTTTGCTAATTTTTGCTTTTTAATCGATTATTGAAAGTCTGTTCCATACAGGAGTATAAAATATAAGATTGGATAGATATGGTATCAAATAAAAATTGATTGATTAAAAAATATAATGAAAAAAAAAATCATTTTTGGCGAATTGTGTACTTTAAAAAAGATCTCGAAAAATTCAAAAATTTCTGTACGAATTCTGAATAAACTCTATTGAAAAGAGGACAAAAAATATTTTATCGAGCATAAAATTGAATTTCGATTGCTTTTATGAGTGGTGAAAATCTGTGGCGAACTTGGAAGATGTGAAAGACGTGCGAATTGCTCCGTTCAATATAAAAAAAGAGAAAATCCCCAATCTGAGACTCAGGTGTACTGGAACCGCTCTTCGTCTATACTTATCCAAATTTGCATACCTCTATATGCTATAGAATTTTCTAGCCATTGTTTACAAACAAACATATAGACAGATACACATATACATAGACAAAAACGTATTTTTTTAATTATAAATCTATGTCCCTGTTGTATGTGTAAAGTTTGAATAGATTATTAGCATATTTTTTTATTATTATTCGGCAGGGGATTTTGTATTAGTGGTTCTGTATAAATTTCTTTGGCATACGAAAATGGCATGTTTTAACATGTTTCCGTTTTCTTCAAATATCTTTTTCTTCTCTAAAGCTCTAAATTTCTACTATTTTAGGCAATCTTACGAAATGTAAAGGCGTTGTTAAAGACACTCTGAGACTTTACATTTAAAAATAGTCATCTTATCTAATATATGTATGTGTTTATTATTTTTTTTCACTTAAAAGAAATAATATGATTTATTGAGCTTTTTAATACGCAATATTGGCAATACAAATATTTAAAATTAATACGGTTAATAAAGAGTAAGTTTTAGTTAAATTTAGTAAATCTTGTACGACTCTCTGTTGTAGTTCATAATTTAAAAGAAATTACGATGTTTAGTCTTTTTAATGCATTAAATTACTCCTCATTTAAAAAAATTTATATATTATGTAATGAACTTCCTCTAATCTAATAATAATTATATAATGAACCAAACCTCTAATATAATAATCTTTAACATTAATAATATTAATAATAATAACCTTAATAATAATAATATTAAACCAAACCTATAATATAATAATAATTTTATAATTAACTTTCTCTTCATGCATATTACAATATTCTTGAATATTTCAGGGAATGTTTCATTTAAAAGTTCCATTTGATATAATTTGTAACCTACTAAATTTATTTTTAATTTATTAATTACATAGTAAAAAGGGGATCTTTGTTTAATATGGTTTATCGAACATTTTAGTTAACATTTTATCAGAGACTATTTCCAGAATACATGTCCAAAACATTCATAAAGATGTTAATGAGTGAATAACAAATATCTGATTTCTCATAATTTATAAATTTGTTTCAATTTGAATATTTATATCAAATTAATTTTTAGATGGATACACTATGAAAACTGACAGATGTTTCTTAATCTACGAAACTATAATATACTGGCTTACGAAAATATACAATAACATCATCCGAGTTACCCACGATACCACAATGTGATCTTTATCTTTTGACACCTGATAAACTATGTTTTCAAGATTTAAAGAAGCATTTATAAAAATATAATTTATTTTACTGCCACGCATTTGGGAAACGTTTCCGAGTAGTTTTTATAGTGTAATAATCAGTTTTTTTCAAACCGGAATATTGGTTTTTCAGAATACTATCAGTTCTTAATATAAAATTTTCAGTTGCGTAATTGAATTTATGCAAGCATGAGTAACTAAACACACTACTGTCCAAAAATTAAGAGGCAGTGACCGGACGCTTTCGCTTTTTACACTTTAAAAAATGATCAGTGTTTCTTATTTTATGAAAATATACTATAACCACAAACGAAAATATAATATAATCTTCTGAGTTATCCGAAATTCCGAATAGCGTGTTCCATTGTCTTTTGAATCCCCAGAAAGCAATATATTTCTAAAATTTAAAGAATTATATATAAAAACAAAATTTCTCTAGTTGCCCGTATTTTTCAGACACGTTTCCGAATGGTTTTTATAGTGTATATAGGAATACCTATTTATCGAATGTCATCCATTCTCAAGTAAACGTTTTCAGCTGCATAAGTTAATTTATACATGAAACAGTAAAGAAATAATCTTAATTTTAATGTTAATGTTAACGCTGTTAATTTTGTATGTTTGTCTGTTAAACATATTTGTTGAACATGAAAATGTTTACTTTAGAATGAATAGCATCGGAAAAAACTATATTCCGGTCTTAGAAAACTGATTAATACACTTTAAAAGATACTCGTAAACGTTTCCGAAAATTACGGGCAGCTAGAAAAATTTTGTTTTCCTGAATGATTCTTTAAATCTCGAAATGCCATTGATGTCTGAGGTTTCTAAAGATAAAGAAACACTGTTCAGAATCATGATTAGCAAGGATGAGTTTATATTATAAATTTATTCGTCATTATATTATATTTTCGTAGATTCAGAAACATTCGTCATTTTTTACAGTGTACACGGTTTGTCGAATATCTACCAAAATTCTTGACAAACTGTTCTTGAAATTAGAGGATGTAAAGCACATGTTTGACTTCAAGAACAGTAGAAACTGTATACTGTCATAAAAATCGTAATATGTTCAATATTTGATGAGATATGGGCATTTGAATGAAATAATTTATAACTGCGCATGCGCGAACTATACCAAATATATTTTTTTTTTTCATGATTTGGTAGTCATTTCTATAGAGTAACTCATATAAAAATATCAGTCAAACAACGTGAAAATTTAGAAAGATACCAGTAATACAGTGAACTAATTACAAATTCGGAGGAAAATCCCATATGATCCAATGGGATTACCCCCCCCCCCCCCCCCGAATTTATCAATTAGCTCACTGTATTGTCTGTATCTTTTTGAGTTTTCACGATATTTGACTGGTCTTGTTATATGAGTTGCTCTATAGAAATGACTACCAATTCATAAAAAAATCTTTCGTATAGTTCGCTCATGCACGGTTATAAATTATTTCCTACAAATGCCCATATCTTATCAAATATTCAACATATTAATTTTTTAATTGCAGTACACTGTTCTTGAAGACAAACGTGCTTTACATCCTTGAATTTCAAGAACAATTTGTCATATATTTGAGTGTTTATTAGACAAACCGTGAAAAATTCGAAAGTATCCGGTCAGTGCCACTTAATTTTTAGACAGCAGTGTAATATTAATTTTAATTCTTATCTTAATGTTATAATTTATCATGTTTATCTACAAAATATGTTTACTGAAGATGAAAACGTTTACTTGAGAATGGATAGCATCCGAACAACCTATATGCCAGGATTAGAAAATTGATTTACTCTATAAAAACATCTTTGAAACGTTTCCAAAACCAGTGGCAATAAAGAAAATTCTGCCAATGAAAAATAAAAACAAATTATTTTTTGTAAAATAAAATAATAAATTCTTCTTTAAATTTCGAAAAATATTAGTTTATGAGGTTCCTAAAGAAAAAGAGCGTTTTCTGAAATCATGAGTAACACAGAAGTTATTGTATATTTTCACTTGTGGTTGTATAACTTTTCAGGTGTGTTTGTAATTAGATAAATACGTAGCACCAATAGTCGTCATCTGGTACGTCCGTTCGTCCTCATGTAACAGCTACTCAACCGTTTGAAATTTAATATATATAATTGTTGCAGAATTATGTCGAGTCATTTCAAATTTTAGGAAAATCGGATCAAAACTTAAAAAGATAGTATCAAAATTATTTATTAAGTTCTTTGAATTTTTTTTAATCCGTACGTCCTTGTTATATTAGCTTCCGAGGATGAATCGTCAAGACACCGAGATGTATCGCCAAATTATCTTACATCTTTGACGTTATAGTCATCTATGACGTATATGATATTTTATAACCTCTATGACCAAGTTATAGTCACATTCCTCATTCTATTAATCCTATCATAAGTAATTAATTGAATGATATCCCATGATAGGTAATGCTTCTAGTTTGCCATGGATTTACGTCATATTTATTATCATATTTATTATCATATTAAGAAGAAGTATATTATTTCCGTATTACTGAATTTAAAAACTGAATTTGTATACTAAAATAGTTTAATTATTACAATCATATTAATTATTCATAATAATTATTACAGTTATAATTATTACAATTATTACAATTATCCATAATAATTACCGACAGTTATTTGAATAGAAGTTTCCGGAGAAATAGATATCAATAGAGAAAGAGTCTAAATATGAGTTTCAAGATCTAAAATTTTCAGAGATAGGCTTAAGTTTCAAGGTGGAAATTTCAGTAAAAATCAACAAAAGATAAAATGTTGCCAACTTAAAATGTACTTATTTTATTTCGGAATTTAATCATATCATAATAACAGACGATATAATTCATTTCACTGAATTAATAACAGTACGAACGCACCTCATCTCTCTCGTTTGACGTACAATTAACAACTTGTTTCCTAGATTCAGAAACATTTTTTTTTTTTTAAACAGTGTGTCTTTTTTTTTTTTTTTTTTTTTTTTTTTTTTAAGTAGTAAAGTGGAACTTTTAAATAATTTAAACTAATTCCTACTACATAGAAAAAAATTTTAATTCTGAACAGACGAGAAAATTGTAGAAAAATACTGAAGAAAAATAAAAAAAAAAAAACTGAAGAAAGGAAAAAATACAAGCAGTGCTGGAGAAACATAATTTTTACTTCCGTATTCTGTATAATTCACTACTTTTCTCACTTCCAAGAGCAATTTGGAATTTTAATTCAAACCAAAGACGGTTACAATAAATTTATTGCGATAATGCTTCAAAGACACGTGACCAAAATTCGAAGTTATCACTAGTAAAAGAACATTTTGCCCATCTGTTAAGATAAATATGACGCATTCATTTTGTGGAAATAAAAGTATCTCTCTATCTTTTCTTTTAAAGTTAATATAATTACTACTTTTATGAATAGCAAAAAATTTTTAGTGTACAATATTTTTTTTTCTTCTTCTTTCATCCTATATGCATATTCATCGCCAAATATTAATTTGATACATTATAAATTATTATTTCTTTTCATGTCTTACATAAATATTCGTTTTGACAAATTCATTAATCAACGGAAGTATATATGAGTAATGAAGATCTCTAAAAAATATTCAAATCAACGAAATTTGAACTCATACGTACAATTCTGTATAATTCAATCTTATTTTTTCCATAATAATTCCTTAACTCTTTATTTAAAAAAAATTGGTTATATTATTTTAAAAAATGAAACATACACAGCTAACAAGTCTGTTTAAAAATAAATAAATAAATAAATAAGTATTTTTAAAGGAAGTCTCTTATTTTAATTGTCAAATATTGTAACTGACTGTCATAAACTGATTTTCTGAAAATACACATTTTTTATACTTGGACCTCACCTAACCCATTTTCTTTCTCAAAAATCAACCGATTTTTACTTTCTTCTATCTATAATAGAAGAAAGTATTGTAATCGAAATTTTTTTCGACTCCCGGTTTTCGACGGATTTACACGTTTTAGGGGTCAGAGATTCCGAAAAACATGTTTTTACAAAATGTCTGTCTGTCCGTCTGTCCGTCCGTCCGTCTGTCCGTCTGTCCGTCTGTGTGGGTCTTTTTTGTACCATCGAAAAGTGTATGAAGTTATGCTTCAAATTGAACCTAATTTGTTTTCTATGTTTTTGGCTATGGCAAGCAGATTCTATCAGAATGTGGGGATATTTTGACGAAAGGGGGCGCTGCGATCGATATTTTTGTTCCATTTTCACTATTGTACTATCTAAAAGTATATGAAGTTATGCTTCAAATTGAACCACATTTTTTTCTATGTTTTTGGCTATGGCAAGCAGATTCTATCAGAATTTGGGGATATTTCGACGAAAGGGGGCGCTGCGATCGATATTTTTGTTCCATTTTCACTATTGTATCATCGAAAAGTGTATGAAGTTATGCTTCAATTTGGACCAGATTTTTTTTCTATGCTTTCGGCTATGGCAAGCAGGTTCTATCAGAATTTGGGGATATTTCGACGAAAGGGGGCGCTGCGATCGATATTTTTGTTCCATTTTCACTATTGTACCATCTAAGAGTGTATGAAGTTATGCTTCAAATTGAACCAGATTTTTTTTTATGTTTTCAACTATGGCAAGCAGGTTCTATGAGAATTTGGGGATATTTCGACAAAAGGGGGCGCTGCGATCGATATTTTTGTTCCATTTTCACTATTGTATTATCGAAAAGTGTATGAAGTTATGCTTCAAATTGAACCACATTTTTTTCTATGTTTTTGGCTATGGCAAGCAGGTTCTATCAGAATTTGGGGATATTTCGACGAAAGAGGGTGCTGTGATAGCCAAATTCAAAAGGTCAAAATAGCCAAATTCAATTTCAAATTCAAAAAGATGTGCAAAAAAATTAGAAATCCTACAATTTTTTTTCGTTAAATGTTCAGAGAATCCGGAACAATTTTTGTTTTGCCTCTATCTTAAAAAATGCCTGAGATATAGCGGTTTGAAATTTTAGGGTGGCTGACATTTTCAAACAAGACAGCAAAATTCATCCATAAACGGGTTTAACTTATGAGTTATAGTTAACATGGTTTTGGCAAATTTTCTTTCATTGTTGTAACAATTAATCCTATTATATGCTTATCACTATATATTTATATTCGCCAACGTCAAATTCTCGCCAAACTTGACGACAGTTGGCGAAATATCGCCGAATTTGGCGACCAAAATAGGTTGTCATAAATGAAGCCAACTTGGCTGTAGAGGACTAATTTGGCGATATTCTCATTCAAATTCAATGTTGACGAGAACTGGGATTGAATCTTCTTTAATTAGGTTCCACGCATTTTACCTTCGTGTTTTCCAGTAAAATTAGCTAAAATCGAAAAACCAAGAAATAGGGAGGCTATCTGTTCCTGTCGGTTCAGACCTGAAGGACTTTTCGTAGTTTAGTATTATACATCAGTTGATCGCATCCCGGTAACCCGACGATTCGAAAGCAGCTGACGTACAACGGAATAACGAAAAATATTGATTTTATTGGGGATATGATAACGAATTTTGAAGTATTAACATGACTGAGATAGAAGAAAGTTTTGGGATTGGCACATCCGACTAGTTTTAAATTGTGCTTGATTAAATTTAACACAATCTATTCTAAATTTTAAATAAATCATATGAGTTTTAATTTTCCAACTGAGTGAAAAGAATCCAAGACAAGATTCGAACCAGGGACCTTTTGTCTTAAGCTGCCAATGCTCTGCCAGATCAGCTATCCTGAACAAATCTGGTGGGCACAATTCACTCAACATTTTAAGAAGGGGTTCTGGTTTGATATTTGAAACAACTCAACAGAATATATCGCAAGTAATCACATATGATTTATTTATCAATTCGAATAATTGTGCTAAAATTAATCAAGTGTAATTACGTATTCAGCGTTTACTAGGAGTTCCATTACTTGCGGTATATTCTATTCAGTTGTTTCAAATAACAGACTAGATGCTTTTATAGAAAGATTGACTGAGTTAATTATGACCAAAATTTTTCCAGAATAGCTCTGTTGACAGAGCATTGACACATTAAGCCTAACGGTACGTTGTTCGAATCCCAGCCTAGACACTTTTCCACTGAGTTAAAAAATTACAACACATATTTTTATATTGTAGCCTAGTTTAAAAACATAGACGGAGATGGATAGCATTATTGAAGGATAATTGTTATTTTATATATAAATCATTTTTTTTTTACTTGTACAAAAGAAGAGTGAATCATATAATATGGCATATAAAAATCTTTTGGAAATATTTCTTTCGCTGCATTCATCGTATGTTTTGAGATTTAAAAAAAATTACAAACTAGTGCAGGTTATGAGAAAATGTAAGATTTACATATAAAATGTATATTTATTTTATAGCAAAATTTTGGATGTCCTCATTGTAGTTTTGTTTATATTCGATTTTAAAAAATAAATAAAAAAGCAGGAATAAACGATTATTTCAATAAATACTAATACATAACTTTTTATTCATATTATAATTCGAATAAAAAGAAAGGCAAATTTATTAATTTCTAAAATGGAAAAGTTCACTTGCTTTATATATCTTTTTTTTTTTTTTTTTTTTTTTTTTTTTTTGGACAAAATATTCATTATATTAAGAAATATATTCTTTTTTGCTCTCATTTTGTGACACAAAACAAATTAATAAAAGTACATTCACAATATGAGATATTTTAAATGTGAATTAATTAAATTTTTAGTTGTACAATTTTTTTTAACCGCAATTCAAGCACAATTTCCAGGCAGTCCCACAAAAAAGATTGTATAATAAAGACTCTTGAAAAAAAAAATATAATATTTTTTTTTTCTATTTTTAAAGAACTCTGAGAAAAAGAATGTTCTGCCTTAAGCATTTGACATTAAACCACATTATAAGGCGCAAAAAAATCGATAATACATTTCTATATTTATCAAATGATCAATAACTAAATAATTAAATATTATGAATAATGATATTTAACATCGCGCATCGTATGTTTAAGAACAAATAATCAAAGTATTCTTACAGATATAGTTAAGAAAAATAAATAAGAATATCCACTTTACTTTATTATACTTTTTTTACATTATGAAGATTTTATGACACGTTAATAATAAAGAAATAATTTTCGAACTATACAATGGTTAGAAAATAATGATTTAAGCAACTCGTGAAAAGTGTTTAGCTGTTCTTCGAATAAAGTTAACTTTAATTTTGTGTATATGCTCTTTCAGTTTTTATGTGACATCTTGGAAAACAAGTAGGTGTTTCATCGGCTTGTGTTACTCTTTGAAATTATATACGTTTAAATGCCCAAATTATCAGTTACATTTTGATATTCTATTTACTGTTGTCCAGCAATGTAAATATCGTGAAATGCAATGTTTAAAACTACAAAATGTTTGTGTTATATTCACCAGTAAACTCGTATAATCTCAGAGCAAAAAGCACATAAATTGTGACTTAACGCTAAAACTATCACATACTTCATAAATGGCGACTCAAAGGGGAGACCAGGGATTCAGGTAGTTTTTAAATTTTCAATTGATTTTTTTTTTCTGATTTTGTTAAAATGCCTCAGATTTTCAATAGATTTTCGTATTGAAACAATTTTATTTCAATTGCATTTGTAAGCAAAAAATCTGTATATAGAAAACTTCTAATCTGCATTACACTTGTTTTAACGCATTGACAGAGTTATAGAGCAGGCACAATAAAGTTTTCTATACGCCTAAATGATCAGGTGTCAGATAATGTAATGTATTATCATAATTACAGGAAATTCTTCTTAGAAAAAAAATTACCAGCTTCAAACCCTGTGCATATATTCTTGCAAACCTCAACTGAAAAATTTAAAATAATAGATTTTTCAAACCATACTTCTTTGCTTATTAAAAAGCAGATAGCTTAAAATGCCCTCTTTTACAGTTATTACTTACCTATATTTAAATATTAGAAACAAATGTAGACTAATATTATGTACTATATTATATATATATATATATTAAAAATGTTCATTTAAAAAAATTAAAACAGGATTTTGAGTGCTTTTTATTATAGAATTTTTACATAAAAATTAATTTCTTAATGGAAATTTCTCCCAAAAGTTTAAGCAGATTACATTTAATTACACATGTTTTCATTTTCGTTAAAAATAATAGCTGAATGTTGTGTTTTCATCATTATTGTAAATCACATTCAGATCATGCAAAAATAAAATACCCTTTTTTTTGCTTTATCCTAGAAGAAATTATTCATTATTTCTTAAAAATTTTTCTTGTATTATTAATGCAAGAACTGGTTTTATGTTTTAACGTTTTGTAAGATGTATGAAGTACAAAAACTGTCATTATTCTTTTCTTCATTAATTAGTCAATAATGAGTAAAAAATTTGTTTCGTGAAAAAAGTTAATCCGTGAAATACGGTGGAAAAACATTTTCTTTTTAATGTTGTTACTATTTCGTCTCATTAGAGAATTTTAAATAAATTTAGTTTTTATTATTATTATTATGTTATTGATATTTTTTCATGCGCTTATTAAAAAATCTACAAAACAAAAATCTTTTGAGCTTTTGTAATAGTATATTCTTTAATATTTTTCGCAAGTTTTAAATATTACAAGGCACGTCAATATAAGTGAATATTTATATATAATGATTAACAATTTTATACAATTAACACTAAATAATAAATTCTTAAATTCAAATTTTTTATAATTATTTACACCATGTATTAATATTATAATGTTTTTAAGTAATCTGTAATGAATACTTAACTCATTATACTGCTATATTTCTTTTAAATGCTAAAAGGTATAAATTGACAACATAATATACAGTCAAATAACTTTTATTAGATTGTTGACATGTTTCGGCTCACTCAGAGCCCTTTTCAAAAACAAATGAGAATATTCTATAATTGCTCGGTCTTTGAAGTTATTATTTGAAATGCTATCATTTAATTTTCATATACTTTTTTTTAAATTACGCACGTTATCTTTTATTTTTACTTGGTTGTTTATTTCCATATTTGTAACCATGGAGTTAATCGAGCCACAATTTCGGTAAATTAAAAGATATGCTACATCTTTACATGTCAACAATCTAATAAAAGTTATTTTACTGTATATTATGTTGTCAATTTACACCTTTTAGGATTTAAAAGAAATATATTATTACAAGGTGTTATAATTTGATATATTTTCATTATACTGATGCAAAAAGTTTACCGTTACTATGGATTTATTTTATTAAACTAGCGATAATTTATTACATGAAAAATATACATGATAATGAATGTACTGCATCAGCTATACTAGGTATAAAAGCATTAAAAAAAGAAAACACAGGGTGTTTATAAAAGGAGTCAGGGTTTTCTTATCTGAGAACTTTTGATTTTAGAACATGGCGAAAAACATTATTACATAGTCGTAAACCACAATTCAAAAAGTTCTTTAATAACACCAACAAATTTACATATGCGTTAAGTTGCAATTTAAAATGTTATTAATAAAATACTGATTATATTCAAATAATAATTAATATTAAAATTTTATCAAAGTTATAAAAATTTTTTTACTGAATTATGAACACAAAGTTAAACAGTTAGACAGATTTTTTGCATAAAAAATTACTTTACTTTCTTAATGGAAATTTCTTTCAAAAGTTTAAGCAGATTAAATTTAGAATTAATTACACATGTTTTCGTTTTCGTTAAAAATAATAGTTCAATTTTGAGTTTTCATCTTTATTGTAAATCACATTCAGAACATGCAAAAATAAAATACCCCTTTTTCGCGTTATCCTAGAAGCAATTATTCATTATTTCTTAGAAATTTTTCTTGTATTATTAATGCAAGAACTGGTTTTATACTGTAACATTTTGTAAGATGTATGAAGTACAAAAACCGTCATTATTTTTTTCTTCACTAATTAGTAAAAAAAAAATGTTTGGAGAAAAAAGTTAATCCGTGAAATACGGTGGAAAAACATTTTCTTTTTAATGTTATTACTGTAGCGTCTCATTAGAGAATTTTAAATCAATTTAGTTGTATTATTATTATTATTTTATTAATAATTTGTCATGCGCTTATCAAAAAATCTACAAAAAAAAAAAAAAATTAACTTTTGTAACATTATATTCTTTAATACTTTTCGCAAGTTTTATATATTACAAGGCATGTCAATATAAGTGAATATTTACATATAATGATTAAGTATTTTATACAATTAACACTAAATAATAGTAAATTTTAAATTCTAATTTTTTATGATAGTTAATACCCTGTATTAAGATTATGGTGTTTTAAAGTAATGTGTAATAAATACTTAACTCATTTTGTATTGATCCAAACAGATGGCTAACGATTTATCGAAGAGACAAATGGTTTGTAAAGATATAAATAGTAGAAATATAAGCGAAGATTCTGTAAAAATGATATTGGTTAATGCATTGTGGAAAATAAGTTGTTATAAAAATACATGTTTTAGCACCTCTGAAATTTTGAAATTCTAGACCTGGTCACTCTGCCATGTACACCGAATAGTTATATTCAACTGATATTTTTCTCTATTTTTTTATGATGAATAAAATTACGTATTTACTAACGCAGTGTATAGCTTTTTCACTAATCCTGTGTAAAAGTTATTCACTAACTCATGATTCCTTTCGAAGTATGAAAAGTCAAGTTTTGTAAGTGGATGATTACTAGTATGTATGTAATACTTGTTATTTATACCTTGATGTCTCACCATACGTTTCAAGATCAAAAAAATATATCCCCCATTTTTTTTTTTGTACTTATTTTCTCGCAATCTGAAAACATCTTATTCCACTGAGTGTCAATCAACTTTTCATACATTGACCCCATATATTGTGGTAACGTGATCGCACATATATATAATTAACGTTTCATATCGTTTTTAACGAAAAAAACTTTATTCCAAAATAAAAATTTAATGAAAAAATGATGATGAATATTTACATCGCATGTCCGTACAATCTCAGAAAATAACACCAAGGTCAGGTCAGAAGACCCTCTCATCCTTCTCTCCGCTCTCACAAATCAGACTCCTTTATATAGCAAAGAAAAACTGCTTCTCACCACTGCATAATCTTCTTTAATTGACATCACCTTCCATTCATATACTACTTTCACTTTCAAAGCACTATGAACTTCATTTCTCTGGATTTTGCTATCCACACGAAATAACTTCCTGACACCTTTTTAACTTCTCTCAGAAGACTTTTTCATCAATACAATTCACACACAGTTGTCATGGCTATTCAAGAAGGGCAAGCTTTTCATTTCTACTTGAAATGAAAATAAGGATTTTCTTTCATTAGGATTATCCTCTTTCAGTGAGTGTCAATCAAGAAACTAATCGCATTATTCTGTAATTATCTTAATCCCAATAAAAAGTACACTGGCCTCCAAAAGTTAAGGTACAACATGTTTTTCGAAGCTCACCAGACAAAAAATGGCAGTCAGATTACATTTCATAATTTATATGAATGACAATAAAAAGCCTAAAAAAACTTACGCAAAAATTACAGCTACAACTTTTATTTTATAGAAAAGAATAGGTATTTGTGAATGAGAGAAAAATATGCAATTACGAAGTTTTCGTAATTTCGCGTGTAAGTGTTGTTGCATTCGAACTATTGTTGTCAGTTTTGTTCCCAACAGCCAGTAGAGTCTAAAAATGTCTAGAAGAAGTCGTTTGCCCGATTCATTAAGTTGGCGGGTGGTAGGATGGATGGAAATGGAGTTGTCACAGGCCGATACTTCTAGAGGGCTCAATGTGTTTCGTAGTGTAGTCCAACGACTTTGGAATCTGTATGCATCCGAAGATTCTGTGTCCAGAAGACATGTTCCAGGCCGCCCACGTGTTACAACACCTGCAGAAGACCGGTTTCTAGCTCTTTCGGCCCGAAGGAGAAGATGTACTACTGTGCCGCAACTCATTGCAGACCACTTTGCAACATCAAAGAGAAGAATCTCCGCTACTACGGTGCGAAGACGTCTTCACAATGCAGGTTTCTATGCAAGGCGACCAGTTGTGTGTGTCCCCCTCAACAGAAGACAGAGAAAGGCCCGCTTATGTTGGGCAAGAGAACATGTTTCCTGGACCAGACAACAGTGGGCTTCTGTACTCTTCACAGACGAGTCCAGATTCACACTGGAGAGCGATTCAGGACGTCTTCTGATCTGGTGAGAACAATGCACTCGATACCATCAATCAAACACTGTCGAAACACAGAGGTACAGAAACGGTGGAATCATGGTTTGGGCAGAGATCTCAGTCGGAGGCCACAGTGACCTGCATGTGTTCCATGGAGGAACTGTGACTGGTGCGAGATATCGGGATGAGATCCTTGATTCATATGTGCGCCCATATGCCGGTGCTATTGGCAATGGTTTAATTCTAATGTATGATAATGCGAGACCACACCGAGCTGTGGTTGTTGAGGATTATCTTGAGGATCATGGTTTGGAGAGAATGGAATGGCCAGCTCACTCTCCAGACTTGAATCTGATAGAACATCTTTGGGACTATCTTGAAAGACAGGTTGCGGCTTTAAGTCCTCCTCCAAGGTCATTAAATGAGCTGGAACAAGGCTTACTCGAAGTCTGGTCAGCGTTACCTATTTCGTTGTCCGACAATTTAATTGAAAGCATGGAACGTCGATGCCGCCAATGCATTCAAGTCCGGGGTGGACATATTCTGTAATAGAACTAGGTTTTTAATGTTTCTGTCACATTTTACTGCATAATACTGCGATGTACTGATTTCTCCAAGAATGGAATTTACCACCATGAGTGCTTTTTTGTTGTAATTTCATTTATGCGTTTAACTTAAGTAAATTTCTATGTCGCATTTAATAAATAACAGTTTAGCGCACATTTCCTCCAAATTTGTTGTTTCTATATTCATTCATTTGCAAATTAGACGCAAAAAACCGGTTGTACCTTAACTTTTGGAGGCCAGTGTACCATATGTTGATTGCCAAAACATCAGAATATGAATAACTCGGTGAAAGTTTTTATATTAAGTCAAAAAATCTTTGTATAAAATATTATATACAAAATAATATACTGCATGTTTCAAAGATCTTTAACATTTTCGAAAATTAATGACAACAGAATAAGATTAAGTATCGCGCTCACCAGGATATTTCTCAATCATTTGATTATATATGTACAAAAGAATAATTTATCTACCAAACTATAGAGGCACACAGAGAAATATTGGAAAGTTCACATCACTAATGGATTTCAAAGTGTTTCTGACTTCTCTGAATTGCTATGGACGTCTATCACTTGTACAGAGTTTCTCTAATATTATGATTATACATAATCTATATTTCTCTCTTCACCGAGGCTTTGATATAAATGAGACCTTTATTCGGATTATTTCACTCATTGACTATTTTTTCATCTTTGCAGTCCAATAAGTAAAGATAAAATATTGCAGAGTGATACACAGTAAATGTGTATTAATAAAAATACTAATAAATATGCTTTTAAAGCATTTCGGTATGAATTTCGACTATCCCTTTTTTTTGGATATACAGGATATATAATTAAATATTTCTCAGCACCTTATATAATAAGAAACACAAATAAAAACACCATAAAATGTTTCTTACATCGTATAAACTGTAGTTGTCTAGTAAAATAAATAAAAAGGATTGTTCTATGAATTAAATCATGACGCTAATAAAAAGTAAATTTAGTATAATCTAAATGTAACAGAATTACAAGAGAAATATGGTTATTGTATGAGTGCAACGAAGACTCATACACAGCGCAGTATTACTTTGCCCCATATATAGCTACGATGGATATTAAAACCTTTCGTCAAGCATAACTCAAAAAATATTTAACGGATTTCGTTCAAATTTTTACAGCAGGTACCTATAAAGGTGACAACGTCGTCTATTTATTACCAAGAATAAGTGTCAAACCGTTTGGAAATTATGTTAAAAAAATAGATAAAAAAGCACAATTAAAGTACATACGTCACTAAATTTTGTGCGAACGTCATTTTCACCGGCGGGAGATTTTCGTAGACAATCGGAATTGAAAAGTTCATGGAATACATGGAGCAAAAAAATATGCAAGCACTAATATTCAGCACAATAAAATATATTTCAATTTAATAAAAATGGAAAGTTAATCTGGAATTTTTTCTGTTTGAAAAGTATTAGAGATTAGTAAGAGTAGTATTAGTATTAGAAATTTGGCGTAAATCACACCATTAGCAGCTTTTTTATTTCGCGTGTGTACGTTAGGAACAATTCTTTGATGTTTAAATAAAAGGTTTCGATTTGTGGCATTATTTCTTATTTTCTTTTCCTTTTTAGTATTTTAAATGGAATTAGTGAAAGGCGTGTATTTTAAATTAAATGAGTGAAAGACGTGTATTTTTAATGTATGTATTTCAAATGAAATCAGTGAAAGATTTATATTTAAATGAAATGAATGCAATATGAAGATGTTATGAGAAAAATATTTGGCGATTTATCAACTGCGCCAAGTTAACATAAAAGTACCAATACATATGTGGGTACTTCTCTATTATCCCGTCGACCACTTTTCATAACAAAAAACTATCGCCAAATAAACGGGAGAACGTTGTCATTGAAATATCAAAATACATAAATAAATAAAATATAAGAATTTAAGGACACAATTGTTATTTTAATGAATGAAATAACTAATAAATCAGTAAAACATAATGAAAAATACACGCAAATGTCGCGTTAAAAACCACTTGATGATGTAACAAACACGTATAATGCTTCTGATATCAAGTAAATGGGACTGCATTTTTGGCGTTTAATCTAACAGTTTGGCGATAGTTTTTTGTTATGAAAAGTGGTCGACGGGATAATAGAGCAGTACCTCTATGTGAAATGAAACAAGGCACAGATGTCATATACGCACCACGTTGGCGCGATTTTTCCCTCCACCAGCTTGGGGAAAACTTTGTTTTTGAATATTAGTTACAAATAGTGTGACAAATAGTACACGAGATTTTTTATTTCAATATAAAAATAAAATAACGTAATAAATGAAACAGCTTCTATTATTTTAAAAAAAGGAAATAAAAATAAATAAATAATAGTTTGATATAAATAAAGGCGCGGATGTCATATACGCACCACATTGGCGCGATTGCAACAAAATGGCAAGTTTATGCCTCACATGGTAACCCGGTTATTTGGTTTCAATTGTTGTTTATTAACTTTTATTTTTTATTTTAATTCTATAAATTGTTTTTACTATATATATATCAATATTTATTTATATCAAACTATCATTTATTTATTTTTATTTCCCATTTTTGAATAATAGGAGCTATTTCATTTATTACGCTATTTTATTTTTATATTGAAATAAAAAATTACATGCTATTATTGTATGGTATTTGTAACTAATATTCAAAAACAAAGTTTTCGCCAAATTGGCGGGGGGAAAATCGCGCCAATCTGATGCGTATATGACATCTGTGCCTAAATTAATATTGATATACATATAAAAATAATCTATAGAATTAAAATAAAAAATAAAAGTAAATAAACACAACAAACAGTTTTCGCCAAAGGGGCGGGGGAAAAATCGCGCCAACGTGGTGAGTATATGGCATCTGTGCCGGGATTTTTACCCTTTTATCTGTGCTTTCAGAAATATAAAAAAATTAAAAAATTCTTATATCAGGTGTATAATGTTTTTGCATTTTTATACGGACCACTTCTCCATTTTAAGATTTTAAATGCTATTTATATCAGATATTTCTTTCTTGAGATTCCCACAAGTTTTTTCCGGTAATTGTTTTAGTTCGCTTATTAATTGTTTACAATTTGCCCCCCTGGCAATAACAATTATTTATCACAAAAAATGGGTACTTCTCTATTATCCCGTCGACCACTTTTCATAACAAAAAACTATCGCCAAACTGTAACGCTAAATAAACGGGAGAACGTTGCCATTGAAATATCAATATAAGAATTTAAGGACACAATTGTTACTTTAATGAATGAAATAACTAATAAATCAGTAAAACATAATGAAAAATACACGCAAATGTCGAATTAAAAACCACTTGATGGCATAACAAATACGTATAATGCTTCTAGCATCAAGTAAATGGGACTGTATTTTTGGCGTTTAATCTTAGTTTGGCGATAGTTTTTTGTTATGAAAAGTATTGTATATAAGTGATTATTATTCAAATATAAATTTTCCATTGTTTTATTCATCGTGTATATTTGTATATTATTCGAGTGTAGTATTCATTGCATTACTCATTATAATTAAGTGTATAAATGTTCGGAAAATCTTGCTAACAATTAAATAGTTAAAATAATCAATATAATTGATTATCTAGTAAAATGTAAATATATCAAGTGTACTACCTGTAAATACATAATTGTTACTTTACAATTCATATATTCATTCATCTACTTCTTGCATGGTTAATCATGAGGGCAGACATTTCTTAGGGTTGTCTTTTAAAGAATGGAAAATGTTGTTAAACTTAGAAAATTACTGTTATCATCTTGCAAAGAGCTATTATGCATAATGTGTAAATATTGAAATTTGTAAAACATGTAACTTATATAATTATTGTGTATACATTTTTTTTTTTTTTTTTTTTTTTTTTTTTTAAAATCTACTTACCTGTAAAAAACTGTAGCTTTAAATATTGTGTATATAATCTATAATATTCAAACATTGTATAAAATCAGGCACGCCCTGAATAAATAGGGCTGCCATTTGTGAATTAGAGTTTGTATAATTTACTATAATTTACTTTTCAATTTGTAAATGTTTTCCCATGGCACGCCCTGATAAATAGGGCTGCCACTTATGATTGATGGTGTAAGAAATTTTAGTTAATCCGGAGACGTTGGGTCGTTTGGACGGTGGAGACCTTCCTGCCTTGAGCTTGGGGCTTGTCCCGATCATATGCCAAAAGCGGATCCTCAAGGCGGGTGACAGCCAGACAGCCAGTTATGAAAAGTGGTCCACGGGATAATAGAGAAATACCCAAAAATGGCTTAGTTTTGTTAAATTTGTTTGTTATGTATTTTCATTTCTTATTAAAATATCGAAAATGGCAATAAAATTTTATTTTAGCACCGTACTTAATTTTTTAAAATGGCTCAAAAACATGGTTTAATAAACGTATATTTGTAAATATTTTTAAAAACATGTTTTTACGCTCTCTAGAAAAATTTGTAAGATTCTACAACTGCCTTTGGCACCAACCAGTACATGATACGAAACTTTTCCCTATTCAGATACACAGAAGAGGTTGGTCACAAACAAGAGTAATGCTAGCAACAATATTGTTTTAACTCTATAAGAGTTAGAAACAATAATGATATTAAATTCCCCGATTAGCTTAGGGCCCTATTACGGAACTTTCTCCTAGAAAAAAAAACTGTAGAAGTCTTTTACATTTGTTTCGAATGAAGCTTGATCAACAAAGTATTAATTGATAATACAAACAACACTAATATTAACATGGGGGCAAAAGTTTGAATTTAAGTGTATATATTTGGAACCCTCCCCCCCCCCCCCAACCACCCACCAAAAAAAGAAAAAGAAAGTTACAGAAATGAATTTAAAATGGCGTGAAGCCACTCTTTCTGACATAAGAAACTGGCTGCGAACCCGATTACGAAACTTTCACTTAACTTAATAACATGTATCTAATAGCCCTGAGGACAATTCCCCTTCCCAGTTATACGGACCTTGGGGCTTTTTTAAAAAGCTTGACGCAGTTCGGGTTGAAGAAGTTGAGATTTACTGTCAAATGACATAAACTACTATGAAAATAAAACTGGTGAATTATTATGCTGGTTTATGTATGTATTTAAAAAAATGCATCTGATTACACTCTTTAGACAAATTACTCCTGTTTGCATTTAATAACAGATAAACGGCTTCCGTTTACTAAATTGTTTAAATATTGGGAAGAGTTGGCGAGAGATAGATAGACGTGTAAACAAACGGGTAGAGAGACGGATAGCGACAGAGATAAGCTAACGGGTAGCGAAACGAATAGACAGACGGGTAGCGAGGCAGGTGCAAAAAAGGTTGACAGAGGGGTAGTGAGATGGGTAGGGAGACGGGTAGCGTGGTGGATAGAGAGACGAGTACAGAGACGACTTGACAGACGGGTAGAGAGAGGGGTATATAGACAGACAGACGTGTTGATAGACGAGTAGTGTAACTGGAAGCGAGACAGGTAGAGACACAATTAAAGAGTCGGGTAGAAAGACAGACGGATACTGAGACGGGTATACAGAAGAGTAGAGAGACAGTAGACAGATGAGTTCGGAGAGAGACACAGCTAAGACATACGAGTAGTTAGACTGGTAGACACGTTTGTAGCAAAGCATGTTATCAATGTGGTTTGAAGTATACGAGTTTCTATAAATAGTTATACAAATAAACAAAAGAAATTTTTTTAATTAAAATATTAAAAATGTGATTTAATATTTCAATATTTAATATTTTATTTTTTAATATTTTATTTAGATATTTGTCACAAAGAAAATGTTGCAAAAATTAAATTAAATTTGCGTTAAACTACGCTTGCTAAAATACGCTACTGGCTGCAAATCTGATTATGTGACTTTAAAAATATCGTTTTAAAAGATCCGGCGGTTTTTTTTTTAAGTTTTGAGCAATTCCCGCTTAAGAAAATGAGATTATTTGCCAAATGTTATAAAAAAATGCATATGAAAACATAACAGTATATGAATTTATATATGATATTTTGTAATTATATAATTTAATTTGCTATTTTTCATATGTTGTATCTTTATCTATCTCTTGTCTATCATATGCTGTATATTCACTTAGATTCTTGTTGATATATTCTTTATATCGTAATTGTTAACTTTATGTTCTCAGCAATATCACTCAGACTAATCCCTTTGAGGGAAGTCCTAGTTAAGCTTCTTATATTGAAGTTAAAAACTTAATGTTTATAAAAACGAATTTAAATTCATTACATGATGCCACAATTCGAGATCAATTTGTTTGAAATCAATTTCTCTAATCTATTTTAATATATTTTAACCGTCCAGATTAGAATTGACTGTCGGTCATCTACATAGAATATCTATCAAAATTAAATTCACTAACCCATTAAGATTAATGCAAATATGAAATGCAAATATTTATAGCACTTTTCAATGATCTTCAAGTCGTAATTTAATATACATTCCTAACAAATGACAAACATCGACATATTTTGTTGAATTGTTCAAATTTTGTGGTAGTGGCATTCAAATTAGAGACATTTAATGAAAGATATAATTTAAGGAAATGTTATGTAACAGAATGTGTATAAATCACATTTATCAAATACAATGACAAGTTCTTCTCCGATAAATATAACCAATAAAGCATTACTACGTAGTATTCAAAATTATTATACATAAATGAATGCATAAAACAGAATTTCTAAGAAATACAATAACAATTTTATTTTAAAATTTAATTATTATTTGCCATGCTGTAAAAAAAAAAAAAAAAGAAAAAAAGAAAAAAAAAACGTTTTCTAAAAATGGAAATAACTATATATGAATTTGACAACAAATTAAAAAAAATTAAGATATAAAAAAACTGTTATAATTTATGCAGTTATGTAAATTTAGGTGAGAAATTATTTTCTAAAAACCTTCTGAATACGTGTATTTTCTAACATATTCTTTAAATAATTAAAAGTAGGAAAACAGTATAGGGTAAATCCAGGTTAGATGGCCCATCGGGTTAGTTGCCCTAGTCACGGTATTTCAGCTATTGGACGTGTGGCAGAGCTAGTGACGTTCTTCAATTATCAATCATTATAAAAAAACTTAGTAGACGAAGTTACAGAGATTTATTCCTTCAAATAAATATCCATCAAATAAAGGTATTTTTGGCTGTTATTTGTGCTGTTGTAAGATAGAGACAAATAGAAGATGAAGTACAATGCACTTCCAAAAATTTTTCATGAAATATTTATTGAATGTTGTTGAAACAGGTATCAAATAATGTATTAGGTATTGGTTGCAGCCATATTTGTTCCTACTTCCAGAGTTACTGGCTGGGCCATCTATCCTGGATAAAAAGGATACATGCCCCACCTGCATCGAGGATATATCCCTCACTTGTGATTCAGGATAATTATCAAATAGCTTTGATATGTGACAATAATTTTTTAAATCTTGAAGTAAGGAAAAATAACATGCATGGAAAGTAATAGCTATGAAACTGTTTGACTTCATCTGAAAGTGGAGAAAATGTGTCAGTTCTTGCATGTAATATCGCAGAGGGCTTACCCCCCTTCCCCACTTCCCTTTTCTAATGTTTAAAGGTGTGAGAGAAAATTCCAGGTTTTAAAACGGTCTTCCTCCGGGATCAAAAATTTATATGAAACCAAAATCTTCTTTCATTTCTTCCAAGCTTTTCAGTAAGTGTCTGAGGGAACACTTCATTCCAACAAAGCCACTTGGCAAAGTACTGCTCCTCCTTGACAGTCACTCAGCGTATGTGAGTGCTCTGGATATGCTGGATTCTACTGTGTCTATCGAGTCATACCAATTAATCTCTGCAACATCTTGATAGGACATTTTTCAAACCGTTCAAAGTTAACTTCAAGGAAGCAGCGAATCAGTAGGTGAAGCATAATTCCCAGCAACAACGTAAAAGAATTCATGCTGGCATTATCATTGAAAATGCATGGGAAATGACAGTGTGTGCTGCGTACTGCATTAATGAGTTCGTGCGTATCGGAATTTTCTCACTCAATAGTGAAGGAGACCCAAAATTCATTTTTTGCCATTTCTCGAAGAATCATCTCAGAATGATGAAAGAAGCACAAGAGACTTGCCTTACTTTATTTCGGAATCTTGAAGAGAAGACCTTCTAGATGACTGCCAAAAGAATTCAAATTTGATGGACAACGAAATTTTTCGAAGTCAAAACTCACCTGTATTAATTGAAAATGATCAATAATAAACTCGTCTTTCTTCAAGTCAGTCTCCTTCTAAATGGTCACTTAAAATCATCCCTGTTTCTGCTTTTGCAATGCGCGGAAATAGAAGCAAGAAGAACGTAGCACGAGTGCTTGATAAAGAGTACATCACAGAAAAAAAAGAAAGCTCAACTCTAAAGATAAGACATCCAGAAAGCCCAAAGAAAGAGCACACGGCCTGCTAAAAAGCTACAAGTGAAGAGAAACTCTGAAGAAAATAGTGATGAACGGAGAACTTACAACCAACGGGAGACATCTGTTTAGAATAGTATGAAAATTATTACGAAACTAAACTTCGTATGGAGTGTATACAGTGTACTGATTGGTTTGGCTACATTATATTATACATTGTGATAATATCCGTTGGAATATCTGCTGGAAAAAATAGAAAAGTGTATATTCTTTTAAAATGCTAAAGGGGTAAATTAACAACATAATATAAATTAAAATAACTTTTATTAGTTGTTTTACATGTTTCCACTCTTTCCGAGTCATTTTCAAAAACAAAATGAGAATATTCCAAAATTGCACGGGCTTTGAAGTTATTATTTTCATGTACTTTTTAAAAATTACGCACGTTATCTATTATTTTTTACTTGGTTGTTTATTTTCATATCTGTGACCATGGAGTAACTCCAGCCACAGTTTTGGTAAATTAAAGTACTCCATCAAATCCATAAAGTTCATCAAATTTCGGTAATTTTTTAAAACGTACATGAAAATAATAACTTCAAAACCCGTGCAATTTTGGAATATTCTCATTTTGTTTTTGAAAATGATTCGGAAAGAGTCGAAACATGTAAAACAACTAATAAAAGTTATTTTAATTTATATTATGTTGTTAATTTACACCTTTAGCATTTAAAAAGAATATATTATTACAAGGTGTTATAATTTATTATATGGTTAGAAAAGTGTAAATTAAAAATAAAAAGATTCTATTGAAGATTTTGTAATACAATTTTTAAAAAATAACAAAATTTCACAAATTTGATATAAATAGATAGTAAGTCAAATGCAAATCCACCTTTTGAATTATAAATGTTATTTACCTATCCTTCCTATTCTTTTACTAATGGGGTATCTATCCCGATGGAGTGAGGTATCTAACCCTGAGGTCCGGGATAAATAGCCGAAATTATTGATTACGTTTTTTAATAAAAACACTGTTTTATATGGTATTTATATTACAGTAATATTTTTTTGAAATTCTACATAAAAATTTGGAGTAGATAGCTTACATGTGCACTAGAAAAACCTCTTGCTATAAAAAAGAAAAGTGAAGGGGGGTTTAAGTAAGGCAACTATCCCGGAATTACCCTATAACGGACACAAAATGTCCAGAAAAATGACACTGAAGTGTCCAAAACTTTTTAAACTATATTTTTTTAATACCGGCTTTTAACGCAAATCCAGTGTTTGAGACAGTATTTTTTTTTTTAAGGTAAATTCGCCGTATTACGCGCATCCCTTTTTTTACAAAGAAACCTTCATTAGGTAAGTAGAATGAATAATTAATGAATAAGTATACAAATCTCCATACCTATGAATAATTTTTAAGTCACTCATTTTTATACTCTATTTATAAAGCTCACTTCAATATTTTGATTATTTTTTTTTGTTTTGTTTTAAAAGTACGCGTTGTGCTCCGGAACATACACTAAATTATTTTTAAATATTTTTTTTATTTAAAATAGAATATTCAAATAAAATCAAACACAAACATTCAAATTTTATCAAACAAACTTTACGCATGAACAATTTATTATGGAATTTTATACTGTGTACAGTATAAAGGAAATTTTATACAGTCATAAATAGTTCAATCAGATTTTGATTTTTATAACTTTAATGACAAGTATAGAACAAGTTTTTAATGCTTGGGGCATTTTTCATTTAATAAATATGATCTCAGAAAGTTTTGCGGCTGTCAAAACTGTTAATGGAATAAATCACTTCTTTTAGAATATTAAATCAGTTCCTACATAGAAATATTTCAAATGGCATTTTTTTAAATGAGTTTTTTAAAATTTCATTTTAAAATATCCCTAATTAGAAATCCTGTTCAAAATTATGCCCCAGGATAATGATTATTTGAAATCGTTCTCTAATTTTCTCATTATTTTTTTATGTATTTCTATTTTAAAAATGCCTTTAAGAAAAATAATATGTCGAATTTAAATGAAAAGCTAAATTGTAGGAAACGGAAAGCGGTTTTATTTTAATTTATTTTATTTCATTTTATTTTATAGATATCGTTTGAATGATATACTCAAGTACTTTGATTTGATGTTAAAATATTTTTTTTTTTTGAAAAAAGTATATCAAGTAAATTACTAAGACAGCGTGAGTGCATTCCTGTTTCCAAATATGAAAAAAAACATCCTTTTAATCAAAATATATTTGATTTAAGTGTCCCATGGAATGTTATTGGTCATTTCGAAAAATGTGAAATAAACATTCTATTTCTCACTTTTTAAATTTTTCATTACACATGATTCTTATTTTTAGGTAGCTTTGAATAAAAAAAAGTGTAAAGCTACCTATTGCAGCCATTCGGAGGAAAGCAATTCCGGAAAAATTCGATATATTTTCACCGATCATGACACCCAGACCCCAAAACCACCCTCCGTTCAAATGTTGATTTATATATATATATCTGATCTATGTCATACGATAACGCTCATATTAATAAATTAATTTTTATTAAACTAATTGTGTGTATTAAACTCACCAATGCCTCGACCGAGTTCGTTGGCCAGCTTGGTTTGAACTTGGATGGCTTTAAAAGCCATCTTGTTTCAAGATGGCGGCCACTTAAAATTTTAAAACTAAAATAAATATACAAAAAAGTTAAAAATTCAAATTTATTTTTTAATTAAGTGTTAGGCCTTGGTACAAGGATTCCAGAGCATTTTTTGTTTTACCTCTATCTTAAAAAATGTCTGAGATAGAGCAGTTTGAAATTCTAGGGTGGCTGACATTTTGAAATAAGACACTACGAAAAATCCACGAGTTTTAGTGAACGCAATTTCTCGCAAATTATTTTTTTCATTGTTGTAACAATTTTCCCAATCATACGCATAAAACTATATATTCATATCCGTTAGCGTCAAATTCTCGCCAAACTTGGCGACATTTGACGAAATATTGCCATATTTGGCGACCAAAATTAGTCTTTATAAATGAAGCCAACTTGGCTATAGCTCACTAATTTGGCGAATTTCTTATTCAAATTCAGTATTAACGAATCTTTTGTAAACGGTTTCTTTATTTTCATTTTAGCCTGCTGTTTTCGTGTAACATTAGCTAAAATTTTAAAACGAAATATGGGAAAGCTACGTTTTCCTCCCGGTACAGGCCGGAAGAACTTTTTTCCTTTAAAAGGTGCTTCGCAACTAGCATATCAAAACAAAAGAAAAGTAAATAAAATTCTACTTTCTGCACACAATTAAACTTAAAAATACAGCAAGTATAAATTTATCTTCGGGTGATTATTGATTAAGATATTTTAGATAAGAGCTGTTTTTCCAATTCTACAGAACGATTCTTATAATTCAAACAAAAATTATACACACATTAGATTTTGAAATTACATAAAAGTCTGGTAACATTAGCTTAAATTTGAATAAATATCTTTGTTACACAACATTTTTCTAACTTCTGCAAAAGTTGCAAAAGATAGGTAAGTATTGTTATCGTCAGGAAAGGATAAAGTTTCTTTTTCAACGGGATAATCTCAGTAATAAAATTATTTTGTAAAAAGTATCCATAGTTTGGTACTAAGGGTGCACAAAACAAGTTTTATTCTGCAGTGTAAAACTTTTTTACATTATTTTTTCATTCTACTTGCCAGAAATATACATAGATCTTTTCTTTTAATATAAATAATCAGTTGCCATTAAAATAAAATAATTATGCTTTAATGAGATTGCTGTCTTTTTAGATAGCCTCAAAGCATTAACATAAGTATATTTGGGGGGTTTTTTTTACAATTGCTATGTGGGACAATATTTAAAATAATTGTAACTGGAATATTTAAATAGTGCAATTTTTGAAAGCTGTAAACAAAAAATGTATATGACATGGGACACCCTCCCCCTTTAAAAATACACGATTTATTTTTAAAATACGCGAATAAACAGTTCCAGAACTTTTATTGTATAAAAAATGCGAATTGTAACACATTAGCTTATATGTCAAATAAGATAAAAATATAATGGCATGCAAAGCTTGCGCTGAGGCCGGTATTCTAAATATTTACTACTGTTCAAAAATGTTTCATATTCTATGTACAAAGTTTGATTTTTAATTCTTGTTCCTTAGTTAAACTGAAACATAATAAAGATGTAAGACACAAATAAGTCATTAAGAATAAAAAAAGTTTATGAATGTGTTTTGCTGCGTGCTTTTGATCTTGTGTTTTTATTTGCCTTATATCAAAACAGTAGTGTTAAATTTTATTTTTAATGTTTATCGTGCTACAAAAGTATTCATAATCTGCATGTAATGCATTCTTTTTCTGCGCCATATATAACTTAGAAAACTATTATTATACTCTGTCTGTATATTCGTTAGATAAAACTTCACTTATGTTTTAATTCTATATTATTTCAATTGAACAGCTCATTCATTTATTCTGTATTATAAATATATTTTATGGAGTTGAATTAAATGACAGTGTATTATTATCTCATAAATAAAAAAGTAATGCATGCAATAACTCATATAAAATAAAAACTAACACCTGTAATATATATATATATATATATATATATTATATATACACTGAAGTGCCAAAAGTCATGGGATACCTCCTAATATCGTGTGGGACCTCATTTTGCAGTAACTCGGCGTGGCATTGACTCAACAAGTAGTTAAAACCCCTGAAGAAATTTTCAGATATGCTGCTTGTACAGCCGTCCATAATTGCGAAAGTGTTGATGGTGAAGGATTTTGTGCACAAACTGACCTTGTTAAGAAATCCTTGATCACATGTTCTGTGGGCGGAGTTATGCTCACGGCGCGCGTTACGTAATGTGACGTAACCCCGAACCGATTATAAAACAGTTTTGTATTTTTCAGTTGGAATAATTTTGTATCTTGAATATGAGCATCTAGGCTGCTCTCCTGGAATTTTATAATTATATTCAGTCTAATATTTAATTTAATTTACTTTTGTGTTAAGTTTTGTTGTTAATTAAAAACAAGAAAAGACATCAAGCCTATTATTATGCATCTATCATCCCTACACTCTCCCCGATATTATTTATTGTGTTTCTTCTTTCGATACAACGTTCTTTCTGACATCCGCTGCTGATGATTATTATGATTATTTTTCATGGCGCCGAATACCCGCAAATACAAGAATATGTTTATACGCTTTAGAAATTGTTCTGAATGGTTCATCGATGTGACTATATAGGAAAAAATATTTATTGGAAGTTTTTTTGTTCTCTTCTTGTGGACTATGCTCGGATAAAAGGTACTGTAAAAACTTTTTTATTATTATTATTGTTATTCTAAAATGGAAAAAGTCGATAAGTTAAAATCAAAACGTAAGCTTGCTCGAACTTCATGCACTAAATTAATTACTTCTATCGATAGATTTATGGAAAATATTGATACTCAAAGTGACAATGATAAATTTAACCTGTCTGAATATTTAATAAATTTGCAAGAAAAACAAGATGAGCTTAAAAATTTAAATGAAAAAATTGAAGAATTAATAGATGATGCAACGGAATTTGAAAACGAAATTCAAAAGTCACTTGAGTATGAGGAAGCTATATCTGATTCGAAAACCAATATAAGAAGTAAATTAAAGCAATTCAAGGTCGAGCAAGCTGAATCTGTGAAAAGTATTAACAGTATTTCTAATTTAAATAATACATCACAGAATCCTGTCAATTTACCCAAACTAAATATAACCACCTTTAGTGGTGATCCAAGTAAATTCTTGGAATTTTATAACAGCTTTGAAAGCGCTATAGATTCAAATGAATCATTAACTACAGTTGATAAATTTTTATATTTGATATTTTTTTTAACCGGCGAAGTTTACAAATCAGTAGCTGGTTTTGCTTTAAAAGATGAAAATTATAAGTCTTGTTTAACCTTATTAAAAGAAAGATACGAAAAACAAGACCAGTTAATTAGTTGTTTTGTTAATAAATTATTAGAAATCGAACCTGTTAAATCTTCATCAAATATTAAGGGTCTCAGACATATTTATGATGAAAGTGAAGTCAGTATTAGGAATTTGCAATCTATGGGTATTGCTTCAGATAAATTTGGATATATATTAATCCCTATATTGTTAAAACAAAATGCCACATAATTTAGTGGTAGAATTTCACAGAAAAAGGGATCCTAAGAAAATGGGTGATGTAGGGGAATTAATGAAATTCATCAAGTTTGAAATTGAATCTAGGGAGGCTGCAGATCTAGTGTCAGGAATTTCGTTGAAAGGTCAGGAAACGTTTCGTTCGAAAGCTGAATATTCTAAAGAGAAATTTAAAGTAAAAAATAATTTCCCGACATCAGTTGCATTAAATATTGTTACTAAAGGTGTTTGCATTTTTTGCAATTCTAATACACATACTGGATTAGGATGCAAAATCCTAACCAATGAACAAAAAAGTCAGCTTGTAATGTAAAAATTCAGCCCTGTCAAACATGTCAGAGCACACAACATAATCACTTATTTTGCCCACAAACAAAATGTAAAAAATTAGTTGAAAATCAAGATTCAAAATTAAAACAAGTTATCCAAAATCCTGAAAATGAAACAGTAATGCAATCTATTCATAAATCAAAAAATTTGAGGAATAATTATGTCACTCTACTGCAAACGGCTTGTGTTCAGGTGGAAAGTGGATCTAAAAAATTATTTGCCAGAATACTATATGATTCTGCTTCTACAAAAACCTTCATTCGGAGTGATTTGGCAAAGGCATTAAATGCCAAAATCTTAAGAAAAGAAAAACTTTTCATTTATACATTTTCTAACAGAAATCCTACAGAAAAAGAATTTGAATGTGTATTAATAACCTTGAGAAGCAGATATCATCCGTATAATTCTGTTAATGTTTAGGCATTAATTACGGATGAAATCTGTGGTACCCAATTATGTCAAATTATTAATCCTCAGGTTCAAAACCTTATTTCAAAGGAATATCAATTAGCTGATTTATTCGAGGTAAATTTACCAGTTCAAATTTTGTTAGGAGCTAATTATATTTATGAAACATTATGTGGATCGCTTACCAAAATAAACAAGCAATTATACTTTCAAACGTCTATTTTCGGAACAACATTAGTTGGACAAATGCCGGATAATTATTCGATGAATTCTATTTCTTGTTTAAATGTAATTTGCTATTCGAAAGAAAGAGATTTAACATGTTTAAATGTTTCGGATGAAAATTTAAATACACAATTAAAAGCATTTTGGGAACTTGAAGCAATTGGTATTATTTAAAGTAATGAAAAGAAAATTTCTAATTATGAAGTAATAAATGAGTTTCAAGAAAACTTAAAATTCGTGAATGGTCACTATGAAACACGCCTTTTATGGAGGAATTCTCGTGATTCGCTTAAAAATAATTTTGAAGTAACAAAAAAGTGGTTTTCTAGTTTGGAAAATAAATTCCTGAAAGATGAGTCTTTATTCAAAGAATACAATTCTATTTTGCTTGACCAAGTTAATGAAGGTATAGTAGAATTTTGCCCTAAATGGTTTTCCGAGAATAACTGTTACTACATGCCCCATAGAGCTGTCATCCGAGAGGATAAAATTACAACAAAAACTCGGATTGTTTTCGATGCTTCCTCTAAACAAGCGGATTCCTTATCTTTAAACGAATGCCTGAATGCGGGGTCCTAACTTGAACCCAAATGTTCTGGATATTATTTTAAAATTCCGATTACACAAAATTGCCCTTTCAGCTGACATTGAAAAAGCCTTTCTCCAGATATCTATAAGATCGCGATTATTTAAGATTTTTATACTTTGAAGATTTTGACAAAAATAAAGAAATTGTCCCCTATAGAATGACTAGGGCTACTTTTGGTGTCACCTGCAGTCCGATTATCCTTGCCTGTACTATCAAAAAACATATAAAAAAATATAAAGACTCTCACAAGAAAAAATTTGAAATCCTTAATTCGTCCCTTTACGTAGATGACTTGTTTACCGGAGAAAATGATGTTGTACAGGCTTTTAATTTATCTAATGAAGCTGTTAATATTTTGAAAGAAGGGGAATGAATTTAAGAAAATTTGAAACTAATTCCGAGGAGCTTAGAAAAAGATGGATTGATAAGAGCATACCTATTTCTAATTCCGATCCACCAAATCACTCTCTAAAAGTATTTGGCTTAACTTGGAACAATAATGAAGATAATTTGGGACTAGAATTACGTCCATTGTTATCAAAATTAAATAATGATTCTTGTTCAAAACGGAATATCTTGAAAATTGCAACTATGTTGTTTGACCCGGCTGGGTTAATCACTCCTTTTATTATTCGAATTAAATATTTATTGCAACAATTATGGGTAATGAGCATATCATGGGATGAAAATTTTTCTAGTGAGTTAGAAAATGTTTGGAAAACTTGGATTTCAGAAATACAGAATCTCTCACAACTGAAATTCCCAGATATTACTTTAGCACCCTGATCATGGAAAATGAGGATCTCCAGTTACATATTTTTATAGATGCTAATCCCAAAGCCTATGGCGCAGTAGTATACTTACGGTATCAAACATCTGAAGAAAAATTTAAAACTAGTTTTGTCATGTCTAAATCTAAAGTTGCCCCCTTGAAGAAATTAACTCTCCCTCGCCTTGAATTGATGGGAGCAGTTATTGGTGCAAGACTTGCAAATTATCTTAAAAATATTCTCCAGGTATTGCAGTTTGTTTTCTGACCAGATTCTGAAATTGTCCTTTATTGGATAAAAGGATCAACAGAAAAATGGAAACCATTTGTCGCGAATAGAATTTTAGAAATTTATGACTTGTCTGATCCTAGTTTATGGAGACATTGCGAAGGCAAACTTAATCCTGCCAACCTACTCACTAGAGGTTGTTCAGGAAAACAATTGGTCAACTCTCAAAAATGGTGGTACGGTCCCGAATTTCGTTCCTTGCCTGAAGATCAGTGGCCCAGAGTTAAAATACCCGCAACTCAAGTGTCTAATGTTTCTGAAGAGAAGTCTCGAAAATCAGAAATTATTTCTTGTGTAGTTAACACAAATAACGCTGATAAAATTCAAATTTTAAATTTGTCAAGGTATAGTTCACTAAAGAAGTTGTATCGAGTAACTGCATGGGTATTTAGATTTATTTTTAATATAAAACTAAAAGCAGAAAAACGAAATCTTGCAGAGTTATCAGCTGATGAAATAAAAAAGGCCGAAAATTTTTGGGTAAAGCTTGTTCAAGAAGAAAGTTTTCCTGAGGTTATAAAATACTTAAAGCTTAACAACTATCCCTAAAGAATCCAACCTTTTGCAGCTAAATCCTGTGTTGTCAGAAGAAGGATTACTCTTGGTACGAGGGCGGTTACAAAAGGCTAACTTGCCATTTTATGATAAACATCCTATCGTGCTTCCTCCCAAACATAAATTTACTGAATTGATTATTAAAGATTCCCATGAAAGGGTTTTGCATGCAGGAGTATCAGACACACTGGTACAAACTCGTGAAAAGTTTTGGATTTTGAGAGGTAGACAGTGCATAAAATCAGTCCTCAACAACTGCACAATCTGCAAGAAATTTAACATACGTCCTGGTCAACAAGTAATAGCACCTCTTCCACGTGACCGCATTAACGAAGCACCCCCATTTCCCGTTACAGGTCTTGATTTTGCGGGGCCCCTATATGTGAAGGGGAGTGAGAATAAAAATTACATCTTATTGTTTACTTGCGCTATCACAAGAGCAATTCATTTGGAGCTTGTGAAAGACATGTCAACTGCAGAATTTTTATTAGGATTCCGCAGATTTATTTCAAGAAGAGGGCTGTGTGCTGTAATCTACTCGGACAATGCAAAGACTTTCAAAAGAGCTGAACTTGAATTAAAAGAAATGTGGAAAGCTATCCGCCAGCCGGACGTAAAAAAGTTTTACGCCGATCGGGGAATTTCTTGGAAACTCATTGTCGAACATGCTGCCTGGTGGGGTGGCTTTTATGAGCGAATGTTGCGCTCAGTGAAGTTTACTTTACGTAAAGTCATCGGCAAATCTTCGTTGACTCTAAGTGAACTGGAAACTCTTCTAGTTGAAGTAGAAGCTATCATAAACTCTCGTTCATTGACTTACATTTATTCTGAACTAGATGAGCCATTTCCTCTAACACCTGCTCATTTTATTATAGGAAAACGAGTTCTGTGTTTACCAACTATAAAAGTAAACGATTTAACCTTACCAGCAACCAAAGAAACTTTAGTGAAACGTTTTCGTTTACGTGAGACTATTTTAAACCATTTTTGGAAGCGCTGGAAGAATGAATATCTCCTCAACTTGAAATCTGCTCACTGCACGGATCAAAATAAAACATCTGATTTCAAAATAGATGATGTTGTGCTTGTGCATGATGAACATTTACCTAGAGCTTTCTGGAAGTTGGGAAAAATTACAAAAACATTTGTTGGAAGAGATGGAAAAATAAGGTCTTGTGAAGTGAAAACAAACAATTCAACTATTAAAAGACCAATAAATCTCTTGTATAATTTAGAGTTAAGAGACTTGAAAAACTGAAAAACTTTTTTTTTACTTTCAAAAGACTCTAAATTTTTTCTTGATGATATTTGAATTGGACTTTAATTTCTCTTACTTATCCTTTTTGAATTTTTCTAAAATAATTCTTTGCCTGATAATAGAATGTACATGAATAATATTTTTAACTGTTTCTTTTTATATTTTTAGTAGAAGATATTGTAATTTGTTTTTGTGCTTATTGAAGAAGGTATGTAAGTATTACTGGAATATATATATTTGCATTGTTTCTTGAATTTAATATTTGAAATTTTCTTGTGTTCATGATTTAATCTAGATAGTATATCATCCTGATTTAATCTAGATAGCATATCAAACTTTGATTTCCAGGACCATAGTTGTATCTTGGACAGTTGTATCTTGACCTGAAATATTTAAAATTTAAATATTTTATTTTATATTTGACTGTCTTCTTGAAACTCTTGGGCAAAACTTTAAAAATGTTTTGTTTTACTTACTTGGTTTCATTCTTGAATCTTATTTTCTTGGATATATTATTATTATTATTTTACCTTTTATAATTTAATTTAAAACTTGTACTCGGAATAGATATTGATCTTGAATAATATTATGTTAAATTGTTTACTTGAATACCTTAATATTATTTTTTTTATTTGAAAATTGTGTACAATTTAGATAATTGAGGTATTGTTTGTTAATTGAAAACTAGGTTACTTGTATTGATGTTATATATATATATGATGTTATATATGTATATCTACATTTTTTGAAAATTTTTGATGAACCCCCATGTGTTCATGGTGGGGCAGGATGTTAAGAAATCCTTGATCACATGTTCTGTGGGCGGAGTTATGCTCACGGCGCGCGTTACGTAATGTGACGTAACCCCGAACCGATTAGAAAACAGTTTTGTATTTTTCAGTTGGAATAATTTTGTATCTTGAATATGAGCATCTAGGCTGCTCTCCTGGAATTTTATAATTATATTCAATCTAATATTTAATTTAATTTACTTTTGTGTTAAGTTTTGTTGTTAATTAAAAACAAGAAAAACATGAAGCCTATTATTATGCATCTATCATCCCTACACTCTCCCCGATATTATTTATTGTGTTTCCTCTTTCGGTACAACGTTCTTTCTGACACCTGCTGCTGATTATCATTATTTTTCAGACCTATTGATCATTCCCCATGCATGTTCAACGGAATTCTTGTTTGGTGATCTAGGTGGCTAAATCATTCACTGGAATTCTTCAGAATGTTCCTCAAACCAATCGCGACCGATTTTGGCCCTGTGACATGGCGCATTGTCATCCTGGAAAATTCCATCGTTGTTTGGGTACATGAAGACCATGAATAGCTAAAAATGGTCTCTAAGTACTATGTACCCTTTCTAGTCAATGAGTGGTTCCTTTTGACCAAACGACCATGTCCATACTATGTAAAAACAGCCCACAGCATTATGGATCCACCACCGGCTTGCGGAGTGCCTTGTTGACAACTTGGGTCCACGGCTTCGTGAGGTCTGCGCCATACTCAAACCCTACCATCAGCTCTTACCAACTGGAATCATGATTCCTCTTACCAAGCAACCTTTTTCCAGTCATCTAGGGTCAACCGATATGTTCACGAACCCAGCAGAGGGTCTGCAGCCGATGGCGTGGGGTTAGAAAAGGCACTCGAGTCGGTCGTCTGCCGCCATGTCCCCAAAACACCAAATTTTGCTGCATGGTTCTCACGGGTACGTCTTTCACACGTCCCACATTGATTGTTGCTGTTATTTGACGTAGTGTTGCTTGTAACACTGACTACTCTCCACTCATGTCGCTAATCTCGATCATTATGTAGTCGTGGTCGGCCATTGCGTTGTCCATGCTGGGGGGTAATGCCTGAAGTTAGACATTCTCGGTACACTCTTGACATTTTATATCGAGTAATGTTGAATTCTCTAAGAATTTCCGAAATGGAATGTTCCATGCGTCTAGCTCCAACTAGCATTCCGCGTTCAAAGTGTCTTAATTCCATTCTCGCGGCCATAACCACGTCAGAAACAATTTAACATAAATCATTTGAGAACAAATGAAAGCACTGCCAATGCACTGCACATTTGACATTTCTTACGCGATGCTACAGCCATCTGGATTTTTCCATACTCCTATCCTATGACTTTAGACACTTCAGTGTACATACAGTTTGGTTCGTCACTGTATTTTTTTTTGGGGGGGGGGGGGCACTAAATACATGCCAGAAACAAATATTCATTTTATACCATTATATACCCTTATGTACCATTATATACCATTTTATTCCATTATTTGTTAAAGAAATCAAGTGCAGAACTTTCTGACAGTAAATCAAATAAAGTATTCCTAATTAATAATAATGGTAATAAAAGAATAAATTTGGCAACCATGCATTTAGTGCCCCAAATAAAACCAATCACGAGCCACCACTGTATATATATACATATATGATACTACGATGTCATGGTAGCTTATTTTTCTTACGATGTTTACCATACATTTATTTTATACTAAATCAATTAATGTATAAATTAAATGTCATCGTATAACAAAATCTGATCCAATCTCTAATTTAGAGATTCGGTTAGATTTTGTTATACGTACTTGTTTCTTATGTTTTAACTTTAAATGTATTATATATATATATATATATATATATATATATATCTACCCTATATATATAAAATCCTAATGAAACGAATTTGTGAAACGATTTTATGAAACGAATTTATGAAACGATTTTATGAAACGACTGATTATGTTTCAGGGCTATTTTTTGTAAAATATTAAACGCTTGATGGTGAAATTAATACCAATAGTCCATAAAAATCCGCGGATGTCAAAACTGGTAATAGAATTTTGAAATTGGAATTAGTTTTCGAGATATTAATTTTTTTCTAATTTTAATGACATTTCTGTAATGATGGCAACTAATTACTCAGTTTTTTTGTGACAAAAAAGGGAAAAAATTGAAAAGGGTCCCGATAGGGATTATTGATTTTTTTTTATTCGTCATTTTCAAATTGAAATTGAAATTATCTTTTATTTCAATCGATAATGAAGATTGTGATTAAATTATGTTTTTCATGAAAATTTGGAAAAAAATCACATTTCTATCGTCAGGATGCAATCGTCTGTCAGCAATTAATTTAGTTTATAAACTGAAAATATTTTGAATAAATTCGTCCAAATGACGTCATTTATGTAAACTCAAAAGAAAGCAGCAAAAAAATATTTATACAATTTGTTTAGCGTGAAATGTCATTTATCCTATTTTATATATAATCAGAAGTAATTTGTATAGAAAAAACAGTAATAATATACGTATAATTAAAATACGCATATAAACAAAAAAATCGTCGAATTTGTTTCCAATGATGTTTATGTCGTTTGGCACCAAATCTCACTTTCTGATGCCCTAATTGCGCCAATCTTTTTTAAAAAAGCGTCAAGACCCCTATAATAGAAAATCACCAAAAGTTCATTGGGTTTGTTTTCATAACTTTTGACAGCAAATCTATGTATATTAACGAATCTATCCCTTTTTGAAGCTCGAATTACGCCAAACCTAAAAGCAAAGGATCCTATACTGGAAAAGTACCCGATTTTCTTATGGAAAATATTCAAGTGACATACAAGGTGTAAAATTACCGCGGATAGCAAATTTGTTTAAATATGTCATCAATTGATGCCGAATAAATGCAGGCATGCATGCACAAAATATTTAATTAATTTTATATAATAAATAATTATTAGAAAATTCGTATATACATATTACTTAAAATAAATAATTTACATATTTAAAATAACATGAAAATATGCATGATGGTGCACTAAAATAGAGATAAAATTAAAACCTGTCACTAAAAATGTCTATAACATAGTACTTTTCAATACCGTGGTTCTTAATGTTATTCACAAGCAGATGGATTTTTTCTCATCCTTAAACGCAAAGGAAGAATAGAATACAGATCGTTGTTATAAAAGTCCGAGAGGTAGCCACAATTTAAACCTAACCATTTTATACAAGCTTGTTTTCAAGTTGTAATTGATTTTACTTATCAATCCCGAAAACAGTCGTCAGTTGTCGCAACAGCTGTGCATGAGGCCATGATAATCAAAAAATGCCCCATTAAAACGTTAAAAGCATGGCAACCCAATTACAGATTTACCAATATTTTTAAAACAAAGCACGCTGTCATGTTTTTAGAGGCCTCGAAGTCTGAGCGGGGGTTGGCGAGCGTAGCTCGCAGGGGGTAGGCCCCCTAGTATATATATATATATATATATATATATATATATATATATATATATATATACACCATATATGCACATATACACCATATTACTAACTGCTTGCTTTATTGCTACATCTAATTATAACCTGTTTACCCCCTCACACACACACACACAAAGATTTTACTTCATTACTTTAAACAAAGTTTGTATCGTAAGATTTTTTTTTTTTTTTTTTTTTAATCATTTATGACATAGTCCATTTTCATATAAATGTTATTTTTTCTATTTTTGTTTCATATATTTATTTTGACAAGTAATTGTGATTCCTGCGAAAAAAATTTATTGCGAAAGCACTTTTACACTGTGCAAAAATTACCTGTCCATATTATTTGTTTGTAAAGTCAAAGTGTGTCCCTTAAGAAATATCTCACTTTGCTAGCTTTTGCAGTTATTTGACATTTTTAAAATAATATTATCATATGTTTTCTGTTTTTCATTTCAGTTTTTTTAAATATTTTTATTTAGTACTCTTGGTTTGAGTAGGTTTACTACAAAGTGCATATCAAAATTCGATTTGATATTAACTTTAAATATCGTCTAATTTATTTCTGAAATTTATAATATATCTATTTATTATATTATAATATAGATATGCAAATAGGATCTGCAGTTTTTTACTTTAAAAACTGCAGATTCAGCTTGAAAAACACGATGAAACTGTAACCTACTTATTTGTCCCATAGGTACTAAGCTAAGCAAAATCGTATTTCATGAATTTTCTGTAAACGCTTTAAGTGGGGCATTAAAGAACACATTTTTTTCCTTATATATTTATATCAGATTTCAATATTTCTTGACGAATAAAAATAGATATGATTTTTTTTTATTTTAAAAATATTTTTACAGTATAAGAAAAAAATACATTCGATAAACAATCGCTTTTAATATGGTTTATATTTGGTGTTTATTTCCATAAATCCTAATTTAATAACAATTGTGTTTCATGAAAGATAAAAATGTTCAGGTTAATTAATTTTTATTTATTATACTTTATTGAGTAATTTAACAGATACACATGTGACACGAAACACTTACGCACATACACATGTACTTTTTATTTGAAATACCTATTTTTACC